>VZTB01012678.1:232412-255452 GCA_013397245.1 Thryothorus ludovicianus
GGAAGGAAGGAAGGAAGGAAGGAAGGAAGGAAGGAAGGAAGGAAGGAGAGAAACCTTCATTTTTAAAAATAAAATTTAAAAAAATTCTCAACACCTTCCTTGTTTAAACAGCTACAACTCCTATGAGCTTCACAGAGAGCTGAAATGCTTCTTCTGAGATCAATTAGCTTTGATAGCAAATCACCACAAATGCAAGACTTGGCAAAAGATAAATTTCACAAATAGATAGTGCTTATTGTGCACTCCTGAATTCAAACATATTTTATATTTTAATGCTCAAACAATTTAGGTGATCTGCCATTGTGAGAGGCTGGAGGAGATTTTGGGGTCTAAACCCTTTGGGCACATATGTGAGTGGAAAGGACAGAATGGGTCTTGCTCTGGTGAGGTGATGCCCTGCTCTACACACCCCACCCCACTGGGGTCAGCATCCCAGGCTCTGCAATGGTCACCAAGCCCTGCACACAGCAGGCAATGCTCCTCACCTGCCCCTGGAGCCTCTAACCCAGCTCCTGATTGGCCATCAGATCAGAAGTCCCACCTGTGGGAAGAGCCCAGGAAAGCCAAATGTTACTTAAGCTGAAGAACAGTACAAGCACATCTCGAGTCTACCTTCCCTTGGATTTTACATCAGCTGAAACATGAAGCTATATTTGTTATTTTTTTAATAACTCTTCTTCTAATTCATCCTTCATGAATTTTGAGTAACTTAAATTCAGATAGGTTGGAGCTAGCTAAGTTAGATAGGTTTTTAGCTTGCTAAATTAATATTATGTGAAATGCTTCATGTTGATTGAATATTGCTTTAAACTTTTGCCAGAGTTCCCCAATTTTCTGAAGTTTGCCAGTAAAGTTTTTGTTGTTTTAATCTCTTGAGAATATCTTGTCAGTATTTCTCCCTTGTGCCTAAATCAGGGTATGTAAAACCCCACAAAAAATGTAAGCCCCTTCAAAGGACTCAGGGACAGAGTTCTGGAGCTTTACAGCCAATACTGGAGAGTCCTTAATTGAGGCTTATGAAAGAAGTTGGATACCTGTAATACTGTTCATCCCTTCTCTAGATAACATGTAATTAAGCCTAAAAACAAAGAAATAGGAATAAGGAAAGCTCTGTCATAGGCCTGTCCCCTCTAAAATAGGCAGAATCACAGAATCTCAGAATGACCAGGTTGGAAGAGACCTCCAAGATCATCGAGTCCAACCTATACCCCAACACTTCAACTGGACCATGGCACTGAGTGCTACATCCAGTCTTTTTTTAAACAGATCCAGAGGTGGTGACTCCACCACCTCCCCAGACAGACAATTCCAGCACTTTATCGCTCTTTCCATAAAAAACTTTTTCCTAATATCCAACCTATATTTCCTTTGGCCCAGCTTAAGCCTGTGTCCTCTGGTTCTGTCAGTTGCTGGAGAAAGAAACTAACCCCCACCTGACTACAATCACCTTTCAGTCAGTTGTGGAGAGTGATAAGGTCACACCTGAGTCTCCTTTTCTCCAGGCTAAACACCCCCAGCTCCCTCCCATTCCTCACAGGATTTGTGCTCCCAGCCCCTCTCCAGCCTCGCTGCCTCCTCTGGATGCGCTTCAGCATCTCAACGTCTTTCCCAGACTGAGGGGCCAGAGCTGGACACAGCACTCAAGGAGTGGCCTCACCAGTGCCCAGTACAGGGGAAAAATGACCTCCCTGCTCCTGCTGGCCACACCATTCCTGATACAGGCCAGGATGCTGATGGCCTTCTCGGCCACCAGGGCACAGAGCTGGCTCATGTGCAGCTGGCTGACTTCCTCTTTTTACTGGTCCCTGTCTGCCTGGGCACTGTCCTCTGCAGATTCTGTTGCTGAACTCTGGTCTTTGTTCCCTGCCTCTGAATTTGATTTATGTGTCCAAGTGTTGGCAGTGGCAGTAGTTCAAGGGCAGCACCTGAGAAAATAGGAAAGGGGCTGCCCCATCCCAGGTACAGCTGGTTCCATCTGGTTAAAGTAAGATCCAGGGGATCTTTTACAGTACACAGTTAAGCTCAAGCAATACTTCCAATGCCTGTGTGAAAATATTTTTGAGAAACCAGCTGTGAGACAATGAAAAATATATGAGAGAAACAGCCCTGTAAATACCAAGGTCAAAAGAGAAAAAGAGGGATGAGACACTCCTGGCTTTAGGGCCAAGTTTCCCCTGCAGACCACGGAGAGGAACAGAGTGAAGGAAGTTGTTGCCCCACAGCTCATGGAGGACCATGGTGAAGCAGATATCCATTTTCAGCCCATGGAGGACTCCATGCCAGAGCAGACTGGAGAAAGATGCAACCCATGGAGACCCAGAACAGGGTCCTGTCAGAACCATTACCCATGAAGGATTCACATTGGAACAGGGGAAAAGTGTAAAAATGGAGTGGTGTGGAGAGAAGCTATTGCAGAATAACTATCACTCTCTTTTTCTTTAGTTTTTCTAGACATTATGCCAGCTGAATATCATTTTTAGATCTTTTATTACCTCAACAGAGACTTGTATTTTACCAGTCTTCGATATGTTCTGCTCCAATCACCGTTGTTTATCTAATATCTTGCCACTTGACTTTTTCTTTGTGGAATTGATGATATTAAACAAATAAATAAGGAAAACATTTGAAGACTCTTTTTGCAGAACATAAAGCAAAGAAGTAAATGAGAATGAAGACAAATGAACATGAACACAGACTGACCTTTTGAAACTTCCAGCATACAACATCATGGAGACAAGCTCAATGTGGAAGGTTAGTATACAGCACATGTTTTTACTAGCAATAACAGAATTATAGAAATTGTTTCAGTACCTTTCCATTAAATGTCCTCACTTATTTACTTTTCAAGAAAGATATCTTTTTTATAAGCTAGTATAATTATTGTTTATACAAACTGTTCTGTATAGTAATGTTTATTGATGAATACAAAATGTGTAATTTTTTCTTCCATTTCCATTTCAAATTATATTACACTGTCATGTGGAGATGTCTGGGTTGTAGTCATAATGTTTTAAAGCATATATTTTATTTCTTTTTTAGGCGGGAAGTTGTTTATTATTAAAGTGGTCTTGGGTATAAAAGTAGGCACTTCTACTGGAAAACATGGTATCAAAAGTGAGTGAATGCACGAAGAATAATTCATAATCCCCAAGGGACAG
Organism: Thryothorus ludovicianus; assembly: GCA_013397245.1. Classification (NCBI taxonomy): domain Eukaryota; kingdom Metazoa; phylum Chordata; class Aves; order Passeriformes; family Certhiidae; genus Thryothorus; species Thryothorus ludovicianus. Next base: position 235,571 of record VZTB01012678.1, read on the forward strand.
TTACGTTGCATAAGGCTGGGTCACAGGAATGGGTTTGTGGAATATTAACTTGCCTATATTTTTTCTTCCTGAAGGCCTTAATAAATTGCTTTTTAGAACTACACTGCAGTATTACTGTGGGAATATGTGGCTGTGAATACTTAAGTCCAGCATACATTGTACCCTGCCTCAATTAAGATGTATCTCTGAGGGTATTGTCTATACAGAAATTGAGAAAATGTTTATTATGTGGACAGAACCAGAAACAAATGAGATCTCTCAGGTACAGCTATAAGTATAGTAACACAATATTACAAGCAGAAAATGAGGCAATCCCAGAAATCTGTGTTACAGCACTGTCATGGCACTTGTACTATACTGACATGGTGGCCGAACAAACTACTTGAAAACTATCTCAGATATTTTTAAAGAAAAGCTGAATAAATATATTTATGAGATGTCTACTACTTGATAGGCAAGATCTACATAAGCAATAAATGTATTCTCAATTGTCATGTTGAAGACACATAAAAATATGTGTTTCATAGAAAAAAAGGCATCTATCGCAGAAGAAATATCTGCTGTTGAGAAAAAAAAAAATGTTACTTTACAGATTGCGTCTTCTTTCACCTGGTAGTGTTTGTATTTGCTCTTTGTCTGAGTAACTTCCATTTAATGAATACTTCCTCTTTTTAGTTGTTAAGTAATGCATAGAAGTATATGTTTATATATGATAAATCTTCATACAGGGGAACATTATTTTACAGAACTGTAGAATGGTATGAGTTGGAAGGGACCTTAAAAACCATCTAGTCTCAACCTGCCTGCCCTGGGAAAGGACATCTTTCAATACATCAAGTGGATCAAGTGGATCATAGCCCTATTCAACCTGGCCTTGAACATTTCCCAGGAGCAGGAAACCTGCAGCTTCTCTGGCCAATCTGCCCCAGTGCCTCACCATCTGCACAGTAAAAGATTTCTTCCCAAATCTGATCTAAACCTACCTTTTTCCAGTTTACAGCCATACCCTCTTGTCCTATCATAACATGTCCTAGCAAAAAAATACCTCTCCTGCTTTTTTGTGGGTCCACTTTAGGTAATGGAAGGCTGACACAAGGTAACTTCAAGCTGAGCAATCCCAGTTCTCATTCTGTCTTCATATGGGAGCTGCTCCAACCCTCTGACTGTCTTCATGTCCTGCCTTGGGATCTATCCCACAGGTTCATGCCCTTCCAATCTTGGGGACCCTATAGCTGAATGAAGTACTCCAGCTGGGCTGTCATGAGAGCAAATTAGAAGGGAGGAATCTCATCCCTCTGCCACGCCACCTTTGATGCAGGCCACAACAGGTTGACTTTCTGGGCTACAAGTGCACATTGCTGGGTCATGTTGAGCTTCTCATCCACTACTCCCTTCACAGAAGTCCTTGTCCTCGGGGCTGGTCTTAATCCATTCTCCACTCTATGTGTGTTTGGAATTGCCCTGATCATGTTCTGGGCCTTGAATTTGGCATTTCAAAAATCCAAAGAAATTTCTTCTCTAATATTATCTAATATTCAGAAATTCTCTTGATCTTTCTTTCCATCTCACTTTGTAAAGTTTTGATGCTCACTGCAAGCTGAAATTACTCATTGGTTCTGTCTTTTTATAATCGGATGTTCAGGAGAGGTTCAGATTTATTTTTTTTTTTCATCAGCCTTCTATGAAAGGTTTACTAACCCTCTAGTAGATGTCAGAAAATATAATATGTGTTCCTGAAATATTACAGTTAAAAGCAGCCTGCACACTAAAAAATGCTGTTTGCTTATATCTGTGTTTAATTCTGTCAAAGCCTATAGGTTCCTAATCTGCTTAGAATTTATGACTAAGCATTTCAGTCTAATTATAGTAAGCATGGCATGAGTTTTGATGTACCTGAATAATAGGGTTCTAGATATTTAAGAGCTTAGTTTGTTGTCATTTTTGTTTCTTCTCTCCTCAGTGTGCTTGCAGTCACAGTTAAATCCTGCCTTTCATGAAATGAATGGTTTGCTACAATGATTATCAATGACTAGTAATTATTGATGGTCCACAATATTTGGGGGTATATAATCCAGGAATCTGAAATTTTTCACATTAAAACATATTTTTCCTTAATATATGTAGTTGCAATGGAATGTAAATATATTTTAATCTGTAATTTAAAATTCATATAAAAGGCATAGACAGTAACATTAATTGGAAATTTGCTTTATATACAATATTTATTAGGAAGGAATGTTATTTAACAGATATATCATTTGAATCAGTGAAGTAGGCTTATCATCATTATTTGATTATGAGGATGTGTTATTGCTTTCCCTTCCATGGTCTGTCTTACCATTCTAGAAGGTAATGTGTTAATTTCTGATAATATCCTTCAACTGTAGATTGATATGTAACACTAAAGTTTGCAATCTTCTTTGCAAGCACAATGAAAAACAAGGACCATAACCTTAGCTGGTACAAATTGCATAGGATTTTTCAAGTCATCTGATTTACATCCAGCGAAGGTCATATGGTAGTGAAGCTATGTGTAGGTTGCATATTCCATTACCTTTTTGATGGCTTTTTGGTCCCTAGCACAAGAGAGGTGATAGAAGGACAGTGTTGAATATAGGTTCAAAATTGAGTATCATCACTAAGGCAGAAAAAATATTTGCAAATCTGGAACATTTTTAATTTCTATTAGGAAAGATACATAGAATTAAAAAACTGAGACTAACATAAGTTGATGTGAATCATCATTTTCTCCCTCTTTTGAAGTCTTCATAAGAACAACTTTTCCTTTCCAAACAATTACGGAATGTTGGACAAAATTTAAAAATATAACTGAATATCACTGAAACTTCTGAAAACAGGGCTAAGGTGACTGTAAATAAATACAAAAGGAGACACCATTCTGAGGTAGGAGGAAAATAACAAAAAATAACTATGACATGTTTTATCATTAGAAAATTTGCAAACTTGGATAATACTGGAGGAAATTACTGAAGCGTGCAGGTTTTTCAAGTATTTATGCAAAAATTAATATGGAAAAAACCGTTTCCTTTGGATCTATAAACAAAGACTAAACTTGATATAAATTTGTATTACCTCAGTCTGGTTCTCAAAAATGTTATCAGAAGAACCATTTCAAGAAAAACATAATGGTTTATTAAGTTATGCATAGCACAGTCATTATTGCTAGCTTGCATGTGTTAAAATATTGATAGTTGTTAACTTGCCTGTAATCAGATTGATAATGTGAGGAAAAAAAATCTATAAGAATCTTGCTTAGGCTTCTGACAAGCTGAAATTATGAGGTATGTGTGTAGGCATTGCTCTGCTTGGCTCCGCAAGAAGGAGATGGGGAAAGCACTTTGAGCACAATATATATCTTTTTTTTTTTTTCTTTAGCACAATTGCACATCTATCTGGACTGCTAAGTGGCTAAAACAATTAAGTCCTCCTGAAAGCCCTCCTCCTAAAGCTGAAAAGTCCATTCAAACACAGTTAGCAGAAACTCCTAGATTTACCTTGCCCTTTGTTAATAGTAAAGAGAGGTATTACTTGATGAATATTTTTCAATAACTGTGACCTTCCGATCTTGTTAACTATTCTATTGTCAAGACTATATGGAATAGGTACTGCCAATACAACTTTTCTGTGATGGAGTTTTCCCAACCTCTAGTAACATTTGAATGAGCAGATGCTGACCTCTGTAAAGTAGTTTGAGCTGGGAAATAATAGTCTACTCTTTCCAGCAGTTTTAAAATTGATATAGAAATATCCTGTCTTCATTTTTTCCTTAACTTCAACTTTTTCACAGGGAATCAAATTATGCAAAACCTTGGAAATGTACAGGCCTTAAAGTCTTGACTGATAAACACTAATGTCTTCTAAAGTTTAGAACAATACATCATTTTGAGGTGTATCTTGTTACTAAGGTAAAATATAACTGTAATGAGGCTAAAAATAAATGGAAGCAAAGAGTATAATAGCAAATTTAGTTGAGACCATCCTTTGGGCATAACAACAATGTGTCTCACCTCAGTATTCCTACACTTTCTTATCTTGTGATTATCCACTTTCTATCTTCAAAATATTCTGTGCAGATAAGGTTACCTCCCCAAGGCTCCTGGGGCCCTTAGGCTATGTCATGGGTGTGTTTGAAGTGAAATCCATCTGGCTGAGATTGAATAGGTTAATGACCATCTTATCCTTAAATCTATTCAAGGCCTCTAATCAGGGCATTTCCCCATCTAGTAGCTTCTATGGAGAATAGTACAGTAAAACATGTCAGAACATTAAATTTGGTTAATCCCAAAGCACAGCAGGTAAAATCACATTTCCTTGAAAACTTAGTCGATGATAAAGGTGAGGTCAGCTCTTTCAATTTTTTAATGTGGATATTATGGACTACTAACACTCTCTGAAATTCAATAGAGATGCATAATTTAAAAAAATCAAATCACTTAATTTATGAGGTCAGAAAATGTTGCACATAAAGGTTGGTAAGCAAGTAAATCTACTTATACTCTGCAGGATAAAACTTACTAAAAATTATTGAACATAAAATTGTATCTGTAGTGAGATCAAGGGTGATATTCTTCTGTCATGATTGTTTTTCTGTAGCTCAAACTGCCTAAGGTCCAGAACCATTACTACACTCCTGAGACTGTCCTATCTCCCCATGTTTGTTGGTACTTGATCAGTCTTTCAGAGGAGTGAGGTAATCTGTTTTGAATTACCATTGTCCTTACATTTTCCCTTCATTCTGTTTCACTTTTGTTGCTAGTTTATTTTCTAGTCTCTGCTTTTCAGTTTTTCTGGATTTTCAGTTTTGATTTTGAGAGTCTTTTGTCTGATCGTTACACATTCTGTCTTGAACAGATTATGAACCCCAAGCAATGCTCAAATTAAATCAAGTTTAACAACTGTGGATGTTTAAATGATTTGTACGCTAGGTAAAATAAATATTGTGGTGTTCAATGGGATGATCCTATCAAAGAGTAGTTTATTTTAGAAGAAAATGTGGCTTTATGGATGAAATTTTAAAATACTCTTAGCACTGGGGTCTTATGTTTTATTGGTGTGAATCACTAGGCTTATCAAAAGAGGACTGCTTTTGGCATTTTGTATTTGGGATTTGTATATATAAATAAAAAAAATTGTAGTGTATTGTGTGTTGCATATCTACTTGCTCATGTAGAACAGAATATATTCATTTTTTAGCTTCTGTCCTGGAAACATAAAAAAAGAAATCAATAAATGAAAATATAATTCTGAGTATTACCAGCAAAGTAGATGTAGCTAATACCTTTCTTATACTAAGGTGTCTTCTGACCATGCAAACATAAGAACTGCAGAAAATATGCCTTATGTTTTAAACACATCTAGGTGCTGACATCTGTTATAGTCAAAGACAAAAATACTTATAATAATATCTATACTGAGAAATTGAAGTCAGTGGAATAGCCTTTAAGTTTTACAGGTATATATACACATGCACACAAGAAAAATGTAGGAGAAAAAAAATTTCCTGAGTATATGTACTGAAAATATCTCAGAAATATTAAGGAAGTCTGTTAATGTGGTTTTTATCATAATATCTTTACAGAAGTATCTTACAGTTGATGCTTTTCAATAACACATTGCAGAATTTCTTTAAAGAAAAAAGAAGTTAAAAACACATTCCTGTCAGGTATAGAAGAATTTCAAAAGGCTCAGAATTTTGAATGAAATTGATAGAAACTTTAAAATCTTATCTGGATGGTCTAAGTGCTAGGAAACATATTTGTTGTAAAGACTCTGAGCCACTAGACTGCTCTAAGTAGAGACACCAAAGGGTGTGAGATTTTTTGTAGTTGTTCTCCTACTTATGGAGAAAAAAAGTAATTAAATTAAAAAATAATTTAGATATTTGTGAAGTAGTGGGTCTTATTTGACTTTATTTTAAGTATGAAGAAAATTACTTTTTATTTTAGCTGTAAGTGTTCATTGGTTCCTGTATTATAATAGCTATAGAAACAAAACAATATCTGTGTTTGAGGTTTTTCAGTTGATTTTATGAAAAAATTTCCATTTTCATGGATCTTAGGGCAAATTAATGAACACATCACAAGAGGTGCCACAGCTTTTTCATCTCTTGCACCCCAGAAAAAAATCCCAAAAAATATATTTGCTTTAGTAACCAACTTTGCTAAGAGAATAAGATAGAAGTGCAATAGCTGCTTCTCTTACAAAAGCAACCGCAATAATACTGATTAGGTCTCTGAAATAAAAAAATGCTTATATTTTAATTAGATTCTTGTTTTCTGTTGACCTACCAAAGGTTTAGTATCTGTGATTTTCTTCATAAGGTTTACCATTCTCTAACCCATGGATTGTCAGACGGATGCAAAACATCCCAGCGGCACAGTTTTACAAAGCAATTTATCTGAATTGCAGAGATACAGTGGAGAAAGCCTCTAATGTATAAATTATTTCTGCTCATCAGAATGTTTTTGTTTTAGCTAATTTGTTATGTTTGAAATTACACAAGCTGAAAATCTGATAGAGGTGCCTGTGCTGCATTTAATCAGATATGGAATTATTTGCTGATGTTAAAAATGCTTGGATTATTAGCTGCCTTTAGGTGTTTCTGAATTGCTAACATTTTTCCAACTTATTTGGCAAAGAGCATCTGTTTAGTGATTTCTCTCTGTTTAATGATACTGTAATAAATCCACAGACCTAAACTAAAAACTCAAATAAGCATAACCGCATAAGCTACATTTTATATCTCATAGAAACTGTATATTTTCTTGCAAAAAGATTTCTAAAATACTATGTTAGAGGTTCTAAAGAGGGATATTCTTTTAAAATTTGGAACTTCAGCATGATTAATATCTAGTTCTACCTATCAAAAAATCTATTTTGCAATTGTTTACATGTTCCTTGACATGAAAAATCTTAAAAGTTAAACTAAAATTTGCAAAGTTGATCTGCTTTATGATTATTTAAAATTTTACTGTAGAAGAATAAAATAGAATATTTCTTACTTTTGAACTCTACATTTCTAGATACCTTCCAATTTCTCCACATGGCAAACTGAAAATTCACATTTCTGGAGCAGAATGCATTGTGATTTTCCACCTACTAAAATTGGAAGTAGTTCATGTGAAGATTTAAATTAAAATAGCTAACATTTTATTTGGACAACATGCAAATGGTTAGGCTAAAAGAGAGTAGAATAATTGTTTTTACTTTCCAAGGCTTTTTTTGAGAAGTGTCACATTTATTTAGATCTGTAGGACATACTACCAAATAATAGAAATAAAATAATTCAGTTTTTTTTTTTTGTTGCTGTGGGAGTGTTGTATTTATATTAATCAGAGGAAATGTATATTTTCTTATAAATCAGTGAAAATTATTGTATTCCTTTATAATTGGTACTGAGATTCCTACATACAGCCATTGCCAAGTGACAAATCAATTGTGTTAGACCTTACCTTAAGACTCTTCACTATGTCATCATCCATTGTTTTCTGGACTTATAGAATTAGAATGTAGAATAATTTATGTTTCAGTGACTTGGACATTGACAAGGTCTGCCCCAGTTTGGTGTCATCCATGAATCTAATGAGACTGCATTCTGTCTCACCTTCCAGGATAATTAATAAACTAAAACTGTACTAGCCCCAGTACTGTGCTCTCTTTGTCAACTCTGTGGTAATTGAATTTCGAACAAATCATAAGAGTCCCATCAATTTTCAGTCCATTTTCTATCCTACATTACATTTATCTCACCATTTTTACAGTTAGAAGAGACTTGAGAGATCAAAGTCAAGCCCAAGTCTGATCAGATTCGAGCATTGTTTTGATATTTTTGCTGCCAAAAAATTGATCTCATAGGCTTTCTCAGGAAACACTATGAGATGGAAGTCAGCATATAAGTGCAGGAATGTAAAATGCCCTATTTCCACCTCTCTTCACTTCTTCTTTAATCCAATAGCTCAGTGGTTAGAAAGCATCTGGAGAAACAGATGATCATCTGCCTAAAGAAATCCTCTTTTTGCCAGATATATATTCGAAATTATAAACTAATAGCCCAAAGCAGTGGGAGAGTGTGAAGAGTGCTTACTTTAATTCTTTCAGAAGAAAAGCTAATTTAATATTCATTTAACAAGGAAAAGAAGACACTATATAGCATTATAATGAGATACCTCACTCTGAAATAGGGACTTGTGGATTTTAGTCATTAACCCAGTGCACATATCATCAGATGTTTAAGTATTCACTTCAGAAAGGAATAGAGCATCACTATTCACTTGCAGGTGAGCTTCTTAACATTATGTTAAGAAGTCATTCATGTGTTTCTTCACTGGTACACAAAGAGAAGGGGAGAAGGACAGTTCAAGGGAAGCACTGAGCTCATGTAAAGACAAGACTTTAAACAATATTGGAGAAACTTATGTTTCTTTAATTTCTTTGAAGGGGAAGCCTTCTTTCTTAGGAAGTGTAGACCTGGACTAATGCAGCAGAAGATTTTTCAGGAAGAGAGGTGGCATGAGAAATTCCAACTGCTACTTGGAAATTCACAGAAGTCATTGCGCAGATGATCACACCTCCCTTCACAGCAGAAAAGCTGTTTTCCAGACCACATAGGCAAAGTTAAACAAACATAATTGTTCCACATGCCATTCTGTACAATTTTGTACTACGTTGATGCCTGAAGATATTCTTGGGCTACTTGAAATCACTCACTATATTTGAGAGGCAGAAGATGAGATCATATCAAGTTGCACAAAAGATAAAAAATAATCCAAACTCCCCTGTAGTCTGAACAGTTGCGGCAAACACTGACAAGATAGTTTAAAGATGGGAATGGATTGTATCACTGGCTGACTGTACAGACTATGAATTGTGTCGATGATCCAGTTCTTCTGAAGATGACAACAAAATGACTTTTATCACCTTTTTGTCAGCATTTCTTACTATCTAACTTAGGCAGTTTCTGACTCTTTATAGTGATTTTTCAGAGTATATTCTCAAAACCCTTATCCTTCTACTGAAATAAAACCTAGGCAGTTTCCAACAGACAGAAATCCATATCCTCTTGACAAGAGCTTGGGGCTTTGGCATGTACTTCCCTAGTCTTGGCAGAACTATGACAAGGATAAATGGAACTCAAACAATTATGTTTTAAGTCTCAAAGTATGATTCTTTCTAATGTTTATAAAATGCAAGGTTTTTTTCCATATTCCATTGTCCAGATGTCATTCTCCTAATGTTTTACTGCTACTTACTTTGAGAGATTGCTTTTGTATAACTCTCAAGGGAGTGGGCAGAAGGATTAGGACTGGGGTAAAAAGTCCTTCACACTCTAATGTCAGGCTCATGGCCACCTGAGGAACGTGAAGGTGCTTTAGTCAATGGGACTCAATGAAATACACCTCAGAGTCCTGAGAAAATTGGTTTATGTCACAGCCAAGTCACTGTCTATGATATTTGAAAAGTCATGGCAATCAGATACAGGCCTAGGAGACTGGAAAAAGGGAAACATTGTACCCATCTTTTAAAGACCCTGAGAACTACTGACCTGTGAGTCTTTGTGCCTGGGAAGATAATGGGAGAAATCCACACGGAAGTTAAGCAAAGGTGCTTTGTGCTGGTTTTGTAGAGCCTGGTTTTTGTGGTCCTCCTAGCAGGGGAGCCATAGAGACAGCTTCTGTGAGAAGCTACTAGAAGCTTCCCCCATGTCCATCAGAGCCAATGGCTGATGGCTCTGAAGATGGACGTGCTGCTGGCCAAAACGGGGCCCATGAGAGAGGCTGGTAATGGCTCTGTGATGACGTATTTAAGAAGAAAATCAAAGTAAAGTCAGGTTTTTCTCCTAGTCAGAGAAGAAGAGGAGGTGAGAACATGTGAAGGAAAACAACATGGAATATCAGGGTCAGTGGAGAAGGAGGGACAGGAGATGCTCCAGGCATCAGAGCCAAGATTCCTCTGCAGCTGTGGTGAGACCATGGTGAGGCAGCTGAGCCCCTGCAGCCATGGGGATCCACGGGAGATGCAAAGATCCACCCCCAGCCCCTGGGGATCCATGGGGGATACACAGATCCACCCGCAGCCCATGGAGATCCATTGGAGATGCACCCACATCCCATGGGGAAGGTGCTGGAGCGGGTGGATGCCTGGAGGAGGCTGTGACCCACTGGGAGACCCCACAGAGAGAGAGGGTTCGGCTTGCAGGCTGGAGCAGCCTGTCCTTGGAGGATGGCATCCCATGGAAGAGTGACCCACACTGCAGCATTTTGAGGGGCACTGCCATCTGTGGGATAGACTCACTTTGCAGCAGTTTTGGGAGGACTGTTGCTTGTGAGATAGAGCCATGTTAAAGAAGTTAATGGAAAACTGTCTCCCATGGGAGAGACTCCATAGTGCACCAGGGAAATTACTCCTCTCCCTGTACAGTGAGAAAAACCATGGGTGATAAACTGACCAAAACTCCTATTTCCTATCTCCCTCCACTATCAGTGGGAAGGAGAAGAGGGTTGAGGGGGGAGTAGAAAGGTGTTTTAAGGGTTTATTTTACTTCTAATTTTCCTACTTTGATCTTGTTAGCAATACTTTTACTTTATATTTCTAAGTTGAGCCGGTTTTGCCCTTGATGGTAATTGATGACTGTTCTTGCCCAGTCCTTATCTCAATTCATAAACCCTTTCTTATATTTCCTCTTCTTTGTCCAGTTGAGGGTGAGCGAGCAGTTTTTGTGGGTGCCTGGCATCTGGCCAGTGTCAAACCACAACACACATGGAGATGAAGAATTGTTATCTCTCTTCCCCAATCCTCTGACTTGAATCTAGAATCTAAAATAATTTTTAATGAATCAACTTTAAGTAGTCATTCTGAACATTTTGTGGGGAGTTGCATTTTTTTAATCAAGATTTTTTTTGTTAGTGTCTATATCATGCCGTTTGAATGCTTTCATAACTTACCCTTAGAAAATTATTAGAAATTGTGATTCATTGGACTTTAAAGATTTACTCTCCTAAGTTTGTTTCCAAAAACTTGTCAAGCTGTAACAACAGCTAAAATGATATTTTTAATTTAATTAGTGTTTAAAACCGGAAGACCACTCAAACAAGCAAAAAGCACAATACTGTTTTTAGTGTTAAGCCCAATGTTATTTCAGAATCATTTACTTCACTTAAAACTGCATGTTCTTTCTTGTTATGATCTTGTTTTCAAAGGAAATAGGATAAATGGTATTTTATGCAGTTAATGACAAGTATATACAGTATTTGCAATGACATAATGTGATTGTTTATTTACACTTTGAAGAGAACAAATATTTACAGTGTTTTCCAAGCATTATTCTTATTAGCAAGGCTACTGCTCTTGTTAACTGAATAAGATCTAATGCAAATATAACATTACAGGATTTCATCAAACTTTGCACTATCTGGCCTGAATCTGATCTTTTAAAGGATAAATTTGTTTTCATATATATTCCCATCTAGCCCAGCAAAATCTTCATTTTTTCCATTGGAGCCTTAGGGCATTGTTGTCATGAAAATATTAAGGAGTGAGTACAACAAAGTATTTTTCTGATTATCTGAAATTTTTAAAGAAAACAAATTTAATTTTCTGTAGAAACTGGAAGACAAATTTATTTTAATATACAAATATTTTTCTTGTTTTTAAATAAACTAGTTTATTCTAATTTACTTATTGATATTTATTGGCCATATCTTTTAGATTTTAATCAGCAGCTTGTCAAAATGGATGTGAGAAATTACTGCTCCTGGAAGTAATGAAATACCTAGTATTAAAAATGAAAATTAAAGAGGTGAAACAGAAATAATAAAAATAGAAACGAGGAACAATGCTGTGCAAATAATAACAAATACTTACAAATATATACAATAGAAGGAATTAATAAGTCTATTCTTACATGTAACAGTAACTATGAAAAACCAAACCAAACAAAAAAAACCCAAACAATAAACTAAATCCAACAAACCAGTAAAAAGATCAGAAATCTGAGTAATTTAGAAAAAAATTGAATTGGCTAATTTAGAAAACCACTACTGTGGAAGGTGGGGAAAGTACTTCTTCTATCTTTCTGTCTTCCAGTTCTGCAAACTTTAAGCATACCAGTAATGCCATTGCTTTAAGCATTCTTCATTAGCTGCATACAAAGTGCGAAAAACGTGCATTTCACAGTCATTGTTAAAATTATTTAGTACCAAGTAGTTAATTTAGTTAATTTTTATGTATTTTTAAAAGGTACATATGAAAAATAAAATCATATGTTTATATATTTATGAATAAAATATAGAAATATGTGTGTGTGTGTGTGTGTGTGTGTGTGTGCTCTTTTACTATTTCCATGTTGCTTTTAGTCCTTGAAGAATCAGAAAATCAGACAGTAAAAATTATGTGTGGCAAAAAATTTACTAGAGATTACTTGAACAAGGCCTGGAGAAAGAACAATGATAAATTTTAAAAGAAGACTAATCTATATTTGAAGTAAAAGAGACCTTGAAGATTAAAGGCAATTTTTTTTCTGAAACTATGTGCTCCAAAATATTTTATTGTTGCCATATTTAAGAAGTATTTAAACTGCCATGGGGAAATAGCAATATTCTTGCTGAAGGAGCACACAATTTAACCACGTGGGTGGTGACTGCAGTTGACCACAGCTAGTAACATAAGTGGAGCCATCTTTTGATGACATATATCAGGCTCTAAGAAATACCACTGAGTTTTGGTTAAACATGCAGAACTCATTCCTGATATTCTCTGTGGTGCAGTTACACGTCTTGCAATTTCATGAGCAAATGTTATTCAAGACTATCAGCACAAAACTACAGCTACATGTTTCAGATCTTTTGCCTGGATGTTAGAAACAAAGAAAATCTATTAGGTGGCAGAAAGGATCTATAAAAAGTATGGCAGAACTCAAGGAAAACATATCTGTAAAAACCAAGTTTTCTGTCTTTTTAACCTTACATGGATTTGTCCATGAGATACTATATGACTTGTTACATTATGACAAGTATGACATTTTCTTCCCATTTAAGGATGTCCTTCTAGTGCATGAATGACATTTCTTCTTGAGAAACTTGACCTTTCACTTTTACAGTGAAGGTCTACCTTTTGCCAGCTGGAAAATCACTTATACCACTGGCAATCAAGAATTATTTCGCTGGGCTCTTACTTTATTTGCTGGTTGTGTTGTGGAAGATGGATGCTTAAGAAATCATTGGAAAGTGTACTTTACCTATAAACCTTTGTGTTTTTCCCAAATAATTTGTACTGTTTTCACCTTACATTTGGGTTCATCATCAGTATTTAAACTGTTAAACTCTGATGGTTGCATTCATTATCTGGTGGGAAGTGAATGAACTAAGGAAACATTAGGTATCCATATCTTTCTATTTCCTTGTATTTGATAACACTCTTTTTCTTGTATAGATATTTTTGCATATGGCTAACAGCTTTATACTACAGAATAAAATATCTTCTATATGTGTTATATCAACTAGCTTTGGATCACTTAATGTGAAGTGAGTCTTGCTCCACAGACCCATTTGAGATCTTACTTGTTCTTGTAAAATATTGAGTTAATATTTTNAAAAAAAACCAAACAAAAAACCTGCAGAAATGAGAGCAATATCTATGGTACCAATAATAAAAGAAAGAATGGTGTAATTTGAATACAATTAGAAGCAATGATCTATACTAATTAAACTAGACTCTGGGAATTTCAAAGGATTGCCACAAATAAATTGACTGTTTCAAACAGTTTTCCATTGTCACATAAAGTTTGACCACTAAAACCCTGCACCTTATGTATATCTTTTCCTTACTCTTATTTTAATTATTAAGAAAATAAAATGATTAGTGAATATTTGACATGGTTTTGGTCAGGACACGATTATGGTTAATTTTTTGCAGTGTCCAGGACCCTGATTTTATTCGATTGCCACCTCATGCCAATAATGGGGGCAGGGTAAAGGGACTGTGGCTTCTGAGAAGGGTGTTCAGACTGGTCAGGAGAAAAGGTTACGGAGAGGAGCAGATCAGTGTTTATTTATTGTTGCAGGCTTTCCATGTAAACAATTCCTTTGTCTTAAAGCTTTTGCATTAATATTGTTGCTGTCATTGTTTTCTTCTTCCCTCATTGCTGATTCCAGTTAAGTGTTTTTGTCTCAGCCTGTGATCTTTGCCTTTTGTGCTTCCGCTTGGAGGAGGGAGAACGAGCAGTGCCGTGGTTTTAGCGGGAGGGCTAAAATATATTGGAGATATAAAATATTGGAGAATACCATTCCAGAACCAGATTCTGTCTGTAGATCACAAATGTTATCAGTTTGGGCAATTTTAGTGCCTGAGAAAGGTATAGAAATAGCATTGCTTGTGATAAGAATATTGATCAGCCTGTAGGGAATGGGGTAAAATTTTCATAGTCAATTTTTTGGATTTATGTCTGACCTTCAGTACAGATGATTACAGAACTGGAAACACTTATGATGATGGAACAGATAATAAAGGTTAAATTTAGTACAAAACCATCCTTAAGAATTCTTAAGACTGATTCTTATTAACAGGAATATAACTTAAGTGAACTTTTTCTGGCAGCATATTCAATTTGGGAAATAAACTAAAGAGAGAACTGCATGCAGAAATTTGTCCCTTTTGAACCACTGTCTCTTCAATTACATGTAAAATATCTATTAAACTAATATTTATGATACCCTAAAGATACAATGAAAGATGGTTTAATGACTGTAAATTTAAAAAGTAGCTTTCTCTTTGCGAAGGGTACAGTGCCAATATGGGCACTGTAAATTTTCTTGCAAGGAATACCCTTATGCCTGCATGAGGATGGAAGCATAGCCTATTTGACCTTCTTGCACTTCAATTTTTGCAATATATCAGGAACCTTTGTTAAATTTTTATGTCACTTAAATCTCAATTTGATTTATTCTTTCATTTCCTTTTAAATGTGTTTTCTCAGCTTTTTTGGTTTGGGAAATTTTGGGATTTTTTTGTGGTTGGTTAGTTTGTTGGCGTTTCTTTTTTTCCTGTGTCTCAAAAAACTTTCCTTATACTTATAGTTAGAACTGTACTCTGCTGTTCATTAAGTACCTGCAGTTAGCACCAGTCAGTGATTTGCTGTAATAGTAAGCACAGAATAAACACTTAATACAAGAGATGTGAATATAGAGTCAAATGTGACATCTGGAAATCTATATTTTTGTGATTGATCACTTAGTAATGTGCCTTTGTTACATCTCAAAAGGAAACACTTTCTCTAAAGACAGAGAAAGCAAAAAGTCAAAGCTGTTCTAAAGCTTTAAATTTTATGCAGCTGAAACAAACCTTCTACATACTATGTATATGTGGAAATAAAAATATATGTTATGAATCATTAGTCAAAATCAAGCCATTACATTTAATATATAAATTATTTCAAAACTAAATATTCTCATATTTCAGTTCACCCTTGTAAAAATCTTCCATTCTGTATTTAATAAATAAATAAAATACCAAATACTTATTTTCATATTTAGTCTATAACACCTAAATATGAGTTAGATTCTTTATGATAAAATATTATGTAAATCTGTGCCTATAAAATCATGTCTGTACTTGGCCATACAGCCTTGGATTCTCAAAAGCTTGTTTACTGTGGTGATGGGTATGCAGCGGAAATATGCTATTGGTAAGAACTGCACTATTTCAAACTTTTTTGTTTTGTTTATGCGGGCCAAGTAATTTTCTGTTATTTTCTTGTTATTTATTACTTTATTGCCCCTGGAAAAAAAAAAGAATGTGAAAGCCTTTATTCCTGCTGTCTCTTTTAATTTATCTCTATGTATCTGTGTCTCAGAGTTTTCAGCTACTTCTTTCAGAAATTATTTTGGTGTTTACATTTCTCTCCATTACTATCATTATAACATGATCATTTCATGCTGGATTCAAGTATATCTTAATCATTGTATAAAGGGTTATGTAACATTTTTGTCATTTGTTTCTGGCTGAAGATCAACTTTTCTAGAAAATGCACTTAGTGTTCAACGTTGGACTAAAAATAAAAGGACCATAGTTCTATGCATTAAAATTGTTGGTAAACATTCTGTTGCAGTTTCTGAAACAAAGGTCTTGAAAAAACATTTTTCTGATCTATCTTGCAACCTCTTCCTTATAGCTTCTCCAAGAGACTAAAGATACTAACTGTAAGAAAAAAGAAATATTAGTATCATTATCTTAAGATATAAATATTCAAAGAATTCAAAAATGCAGGTACTGACACACAGTATTTTTGGGAATAAAAAAACAAGAAGCTACAATGCAACAGAATCTGCAATATCTTTTGCAATAACAAATTTATAATGAAGATGCAAACAATACGTACAGAGAAGGAGTAAAAGTCAGTAACAGTCAGTTATTAACTCAAATCATTCAATATGAGTGCCTAATCTGATACATGANTTAAAAGACGGCTTGCAAATTTCAGGGAACATTCAAGATGCTAAATCTCTGATAAAAATTCTGTGTTCTTATAGACCATGGTATGAATGTGACATTTTCTTTTATTTTCTGTTATCTGTGTGAAAACGGTAGGTTTCAGGATGTCACACGGCTAAAGGAGTATATGGATATTAAGTACGTGGCATTTATGGAGTTTCTTCTGTGTGAATCTGTCTTGATGATAAAATATTCTACAGTCAACAAAACCTGTGTGTCCATAAGGCAGAGAAGGAGTCAAAGTTGCTAATTAAAATAAAGAACTAGTCGTGTTACCAAAACTGTTATGTATTTGGCAATCAGAAAGCAGATGATAGATTCTGTTAAGAATCTAATTCTTACCCCAGAGGAGATGCTCTACTGGGCATCAGTAAGGACCAAGGAAACAACAGCACTTTAGAGAATATCACAGAAATGCCTGTTAACCTAATTCCCAAAGGAATTATAGAGCATTGCTTCCAAAAAGTGAAGAGGCCAACAGCCCAGTTGAAGTGCCACAACACCAGAGCACACAGATGGGTAATGAACAGGAGTTGGGAACCATGATGAAATTAGAAAACTCTGATTTATTTGCTGTCACAGGAATATGGTGGAATGAGTTACATGATGGGAGCACTGCAATTTAGGGCCACAAGATTTTCAGAAGAGACAGCCTGGGAAGGAGGGGTGGAGGTGTTGCTCTCTGTGTTAAGGAAAGATTGTGAAGAGCTGCCTCTTAGTAACAGCCATGAATGGGTTGAGAGACTGGGTAAAAATCAAGCACAGTGCCTATAAAGGACAGCATTGTTCCTTAGTTACAAGCTGTCTTGCAAATAAACAGATGGTAAATAATGGTGGGGATAAAGGGACAGCAGGTTAGTGTTATTCTGTGGTGCCCAAGATGAATTCAAACTTAAGTTTTTCTTTCCTTTAAAATGGTTTTGTAACAAAGAAACAACATGGAGATAATGAGACAAGTAGACATATGCAAAATGCTACCATATTTCTGTGAAAAAAGTAATACCACTTTAAAGCATTATTAGGAATTTGTTGGCTATCCTGGGTTTGCTTCAGTTTGGTTTCTAATGAGTTATTCATGTAGGACATTTATTTTTAAAAGAAATCAAAAGAAAAAATAATAATATTTTTTAGAAACAGAAGAGTTTTTCCATCATTTATGGTTAAATGATTATATAAATGGTTCTCAATTTTCTGACACTTAATCAGTTTCCAGTCAAAAATGTTAAAAATATTGTTTTTCTTAGTTCATGAAAGCTGGAAAAGTGTGGACGGGTGAGAGTTAATTATTATTTTTAAATATTGAATGATGATATTCTTAACAGAAAAAAAAACCTCAACAAAATAAAAGCAAAATAGAAAAAGATAAATCACATCGTTTTGGGAAAACATCGCTTTCCAAACTAAGCTTAGTCTTGTGTTTATAAAGCAATTTACCTAAAACATTAACTTAAACTAAATTATTAAAAAGAACAGGTGTGTGTTTGAAAGAGTGTTTCCTGCACAGATTAGGAAACAAAAATTTCTACACACAAATACAGAGTTGAATTGCTTCTCTGAATGACTTGTAATAAATTATGCAATATAAACTACAAATAGGGTTGTTGTTCCATTTTTTTTCGTTCTATTGTGACTAGATAATGGCATTTCACAGTTTTCAACCTATGATTTCATTTTGAAAATAATGTGAGCTTCTGATGCAACACAATTCTGTAGGCTGGTCACGTTATAAGAGATAGAAACTATAACATAATAGCTGCCCAGCAGCTGTCTATAACTCCAATGATGATTTATTCCAGAAATGATAAAAATTAACAGTTTGCAACCTGTTGATCTTTTTTATTTGTACGTTATTCAATTTTCTGTTTACTTGAACATACTTGATTTAATTTGAGAAGCTTTAATTATCTCAGCATTGAGAAACAAAATAAAGTCAGCAAAGTTAAAAAACTTGTTTTTTAACTAAATGTTAAAAAAAGTTAATTTATGGCCTCTGACAGGTAAATGACTTGATGTATTTGATAGATTGACAATATTATTATGGTTGGTTGTGATATGATTTTAAAGAAGATATTAAAAGAGATTTGATAACTTATTATATATTTTACTTTAAAACAAACTTTCCAATGAGTTCAAATAACTAAGAAATGTTTCAATAGAAAGAAACAGAATATATATATATTCTTAAATGTTATCAGATATTTTAAACAGAAATTGAAACACTATCATTACTCCTTTATTACAAAGACAGATTTATACAACTTAAAGCTAAAATAATTTTCCTCTCTATATTAGCATTACATTGAAAATCTATCTGAATTCAGAAACGTGGACTCTTTGCCTCAACGACATAACTGATACATTTTGGAAATTATAATGAGGTTACAATAAAAAAGTAGAAGAGGAAAAAACCTCTAAATTTATTATCTGGCCATCAAATGCTTTCTTTATTTTTTTGTCAAGAACAAACTTATGTGCTTATGATCTTCAAGCAGAACTGTTTGCTTTCCTTGGACCTGCAATGCAGTGCTTTGGTACAGTAGTCTCTTTGGTGTCAGAAATATGTCTTTGAAAATCCTGCCTCCACAGCATGTGCTTTTCCAGGCAGTTTACCATTTCCCACAGTTAATCAATCTTCTAGAAACGATGTAGCTATGAACACTCCCCAGGAACTTTATAGGTATGATTCTCACATGTTGAACTTGTTTGCCATTGTTCCTCCTGCCCACTGTGCCTGCTGTGCTGAAGTTATTTCAATCTTGTCCCTGGGAGTCAACAGATGATCCGAAGAAACCGAGTAAACTAAACAGCTCAAAAAAATTTATTTCTTGAAGTTCCAGGAATGCTTGGTAGTAGTTTGAAAAAGTACCATGAGGAAAAAAATGCTTGCCCTTGATTTTATGGCAACTTCAACAATTGAACTAAATTCCTTATTTTCAGGAAGTATCCTAATTTATTTTTTAACTTATAATAAAATGGAGTCTTGTTTTTTTACATAAAATAACTTCCTTCTTAGATTTGATTTTACTAGTTATCTTGGAGGCACGTTGATATACTCTCAGAAAATTAGGCCAATTTGTTTGCCTCAATAACCAGATAGCTGTAAATCCAACCGAGGATAGTTATAGCAGATAAGAATTGTTGGTAATAGAGCTGATGTCTGTTGGTATTAATATACCATGAGAAAAGAAACAGAGTTTTGGTTGGAGATGGGGGCCAGGTGGATGTACAACAGCACTTTTCTGGGACAAACACCCTTGGTCTACTCCACAAAGGGACACAGCAAACAAAAAGACAACACAAGAGCAGGAATGAGGCCAGGAATCAGGAATGGACTGCAGAGAGGGATCAAGACTACAAAAGACCCTTGAAACCCTCTGAC
>VZTB01012680.1:0-60901 GCA_013397245.1 Thryothorus ludovicianus
AATATATAAAATGCATAAAATATTGGGTTAATTTTTCCAAATGTCATAGACGTTTTCCACTCATCAGATTCATCTGAGTTTTCACTCAGTATCTCCCACCATTAGATCCAAGTATTAAGCTATTAATTACCAGCAAAAAGCAATCCCTTTATTTTTAACTTGCCTGGAGAAAAGGCAGATCAGGGGAGGCTTTATGGTCCCCCTGACAGGAGTTTGCAGCCAGGTGGGGATTGTTCTTTTCTCCCAAGTAAGAAGTGACAGAACAAGAGGAAATGGCCTCAGGTTGCAGCAGGGGAGTTTTACCTTGGATATTAGGAAAAAAAATTCACAGAAATTTTGAGCATTGGAAGAGGCTCCCCAGGGAAGTGGTGGAGTCTCCACCCCTGGAAGCGAAAAAAAGACACTTTTTTGTGGGTATGGTGTTTGAGTACATGGCTTAATGGTGAACCTGGTGGTGATACTAGGCTAAAAACTAGACTTGATGATCTTAAAGGTCTTTTCCAACTTTAACAAATCTATAATTCTATGAAAACTACAGGTAGACAAAATATTTTCTGCTAATATAATACATTCCAGCTCAGGCCTCAACTCAGAAATGTCAGACCACTTCTACTCTCCTCTTCCCTCACATCTCTCCCTTTCACACACACTAGTAGGTAGGTTTCTTAACATTCTTCAGCAATTAATATTCAGACAATTTTATACCCTTAGCCTTCCCCATAAAAAAAAAATAAACCCACCTTGAAAGTGAAAAAAGTGGGGGATAGAAAAGTTGAATTGTTTGCTCATGGTTGCACTGGAGCTCTGTGGATAAGGCATTTCTCTGTAGCACCAGAGCAGTGAAAGCCACCCTTCCCTTGGGAAATAAATAAATAATAAAACCAAAATTTTTGTAAATATCCATGAATCCAACCTGAGAGCAGCGCTGGTCTCCCTGCCAGCAGCACCACTTCCCACTGCAAAAGGAGCAAATTGCAGTTTGAGTGAGAGCTGGGAACCTGAGCTTCCACACTCTCCTCTCTCCCTCTTGCCCACAATAAATTGAGAATTATCATTTGTGCAAATGTTTCCACCCTTGTCCCTCTCTGACAAAGCTCAGAGAAGAGGTGTCAGTGCTACTGCAGCCATCCAGCAACTGTTTACTGAATAATCCTTCACTGCATCCCTCTGACTGTTTTCTTTGGAGGGAAACAAACATTCTTACAAATACAGCAGATGACATATGAAATTATAAAAGAGCCTATTGGGTAAATTAAAGATCTCCTTTATTCTCAAAAACATCCAGCTTTACAAGTCTAATGTGGAGTGCTGTACTATGCCAGATACATTTGGAAACCATCCCAGCTATCACGTTGAAACTCTGCCTATTTTAAAGTTTTGGCAACTTTAATCACAGCCACAAAAGCTTCAGCAAAATTGCTGTTTTAATGAGGCCAGGAAGCGACAAAGCAACCGATGCCATCTGTTTGCATCTACCCACATTTAATCTATTAATGTGAGCCAAACTTACAGTCATCAGTATTGTTTTACTGGGATCATTATCTGGCCTAAAAATAAGCTATGGGTCTTATTCACTGCTGAAGTAACTGAAATCAGCATTCTTGCACCAGATATAAGTTTGATCCAACGCTTTTTTGGCCAGAGGAGAAACCAGAAATGGTTCAGCTCCATATGCCATGAATGCAAATGAACCTTGGCTAAGCAGACAAATGCTTTCTTCACATAGGCATTACAAGCTGAGAACTAACTACACTTGTGGGTCACAATATCTGTTTTCTGAATCGCTGTGAAGTTAAAATAGGTGGAATAAAAACAAGTTAAAAGATGTTACTATGTTCCTGTGCTACTATCAAATTTCTATTCAATGATCCAACATGAAGTAGCTAAATAAATCCAACTGGCTTCTTTTCTATGCAGACCCTACGTCCCTCAGGATCCTTTTTCCCCACTTATTTTATGTATTTATAAAACCTTTGGACAATTATAGTGATAAAACATGGATATGGGCATTAGTGTTTTTTACTTCAGGCAAAACTTAAAATCATTAATTGATCTGACACTCCAGAGAAAGCCACTGCAGAGAAATGTCAGCTTGCATTTTGTGATGTCTCTGTCTACACACTTAACAACTGGAGTAACCAGGACTGAGAGTGAACTGCAGAAACCTGGAGCAATTCTTGGGCATTCCTGATTCCAAGGCTGAGCTCCAGTTACATCTCAGCTCCCATACAGGGAGTTCTGCTGGGACAAATTCCCACTCCCACCTCCTTACTCCACCTCCTCATCTGGCCTCCTTTTCTAACCTCTGGGATGCTGCCACACGGACTGAAAGGAAATCAGAGCAAATTCCACCAAGATCCCTGCCCTGGTCAGGATTCTGGAGGTGCATTGAAGTACAGTTGACCTGCATTCTAAAGTAATCTAAAATCATAAAATCAATTGTTTAGGTTGGAAAAGACCCTTTAGATCACCCTGTTAATCAAGGACAGCCCTTCACATCTCGTGCTTCCAAACTTCTTGAAGGTCATGAAAGGCAAAGGTGGAGGTTTTCAGGTAGGGATGATGTGAGCTTGTGAGGAACACCAAGCACTATCTAACATACTTGGCAACACACATCCTTCCTCTTGGGCTATTTAAACCTAAAATGAGGAATAATTTATCTCATTTTTGATGGTATGAGATCATCCTCACACAGAAGGAGATGGACAGACAATGTCTACCTGTGCCTTAATAAATGTTAACAAAAAAAAGAGATAAGCAAAGCAAAAGAAGAAAAGCTGTAGGCTGTTTAATATCTGTTAGATCTGGAATAAAAAAGTTCTAGTGGATGGAGAAACAAATTTTTCTGGTTTCCTGCTTGTTTCCCACACATAAGAGAAAATGTCTATGGAATCACTATTCTCCAACACTTCTAAATATAATTTCCTATAAGCAAGATGTTATTTCTTTGGCTGAATACAGACATTGTCCTGCAATAGGGATAATTCTTTCCAGTTCCTTGGGCCTCTCATGAATTTATTTCTTACTTGTTCAAAAAACCAATTCTGATCACCTACATCCTCTCAGTTAATGGTACAATTTTTTCTTGTTGTTTTCAGCTTATGTTATGATCTCTGAGACTATACTGGATTTTGGGATTTCAATTTGGTCTTTAGTGGCTCATATATACCACAAATCTAATACATATCACCAGGCTAAGACTAAAAAAAAAAGTGCAGCTGAGGCTGGCATATTTCAGTAAAAGCCCAGAGTGCTGTAGTACATTGGCAGGATAATCTGTCATGGATAAGAATTATTAAATTCATAAGTCTATACCACACAAACTGATTCCTCTGATCTAAATTAAATTACTCTGGTTTCATGGCAGTGCTACTTATATTGCATTACAGTCCATTATCCATGGCCTTGTTCTGGCCATAAGTGATGACAGATTCTAGTGCCTTGTATAGTTATACTGGCCATTTATTTTCAGTGCTAGAACAATAGACACAAACAAGTCTCTTCTGTAAAAGTTTGGTACAGCATGAGCCACATATTCTGCTTTTCAATCAAGCTTTTTTAAGATACCAGTCTTCTTTTTTCAACACTACTCCTGTTATCTTGCATGCCTGATTCTTAATCATTAAGATTTCACTAAGCTGTGACATGAGTAAACTTTTCCATCACCTTCTGCCTCCTCAATGCCAAAGTTCACAGCACTTCAATTATTTTAAATCACCAAGTGTATTTCACATTTTATTCAAGACATTATCATGTCATGTTCTGACACTGCAGAATGTTATAGGGTTTAGTATTGGTTTCTCTTCAAAGCAATAAACTGCAGTTCTTGAACCCAGATCACCTAAAGCATCATTGGGATGGATGATCCCAAAAGCACTGTGAGAGAAGCACTCCTGGCTCTTACACCAGCTGCCAGGGAAAAGTCGTGCAAATGAACAAATTTGGGGTAAGCTCCAGATCAGTTAAGCTCTGGAAAAGAAACAGCAAATAATTATGGAGAATGAGAAATGTAATTTTAAATTTTTTTTTAGATGCATATTATTTTCTTAGTGCAAGAGGAGGTTTGTGATGGCCTGGGCAGTGTGGTAGTGGGGTGCCAGCACCAGGGGCAAGGAAACATCATGCAGTATTTGCATTTAGAAATGAAACTACTGATTTCTAGGAACAGCACATTCCCCTGCCTTGGATGCTACGCTGCTGTACAGGCATACCCAAAAAATTCCCCTAAACACATTAACAAAACCTCTGCTGTCTAGCATCCATAAACACAGACTTATCCTCCAAATATAAAGAGAGAGACAAACCACAATCTGTCTGATTTTAGAACAGCAATTTAATAACTGCTGTAATGGCCTGGATACACACTTATTTTTCTGTAGTTAAATCCAGACCACCAGTTAAATCCAGGAAGCTCTGGGGCACGAGCTGCCTCACCAGAGCTGGTTCCTTGGGAGCTGGAACAACCACGCTCCAGCTGCCTCACAAGAAATGCAACTGCAGCAGCTCCAGAAGTTCCCAGTAGCCAAACTAATTTTTACCAGCTGAGAACTTGAGCCTTTATCTCTTTTTTAGACTTCAGACCTCAGGTTTCAGCAGTGGGAGTCTGCTCTAAACAAAGGGCTGATCTTTTGGGTTCAGGGTTTGCTCATCCCAGGGAGCCCGATCTCCCTGGGGCTGCAACAGTGCGGAGCTCTGGTGACAAAATGACAATAACCTGGGAAAACACTGCCCTGGATGCAGGAAATGGAGTAGCAACCACATGGGTGCTACTGAAATGAAACTGGCCCCATGTGCCAGCTTTGCAAAAAGGAACACTTTGTTCCTGCCTGGCCTTGGCAAGCTTTTAACCCTGGCTAATTTAACATTAAAGCTACACTAGCTGTCTCAGATCCATATTGTTAAAGCCAGCTGGATATGCCAAAAACTACAAAGGGGAGCAAGCTTTTTGCTACACAAATAATACTGACTGTCACTTTGTATCAGGACTTAATCCTGTTAATGAGCTGCAGGAGGGGCAATTTCCCTGATTGAATGTGTTTTTCAGAGCCCATTTCCACTCACTGTACTGCTTGCTGATAGCCATAAGGTATGGACTGCAATCCGGACTCCACTCTCATCCAGCAGTTCATTATTCAGAGTGCCTTTTGCTTCCACATCCACTCAATCCTGTTATCTCTCCCACTGCCACAAGGAAATGCTGTTCCCATTCATTGCAGGCTTTCCAAGCTGTATTCACATTTACACCAGGCTGCACATTCATCTTTTGTGCTGTGTAAAGAATTCTGGGGAGGTTTCACCTGGTTTTACACTAGTTCTATTCTGCTGTACTGGATATTGGAAATTTCATAGGATTTCTTTTTCATTCATTCATTCATTCATTCATTCATTCATTCATCAGCAATGAAAATTAAGTAAATTCCTTGGTTATTCCACTTCAGATCCTAAGAACTCACATTGTGGTGCACAGAAACAGGCCCATGGATTGGGCAAGTTAAACACCTGATCATATATGAAAATTAGTCCAGAAAACAGATTTATGTTAATAAAAACCCTATTTTTATTTTTCATTTATGTTGATTTAATTTGATCCTGACATGGTTTTGTGGCTGTAGAAGCAACAAGGTTTTCCTTGCCTCTGAAAACAAATGGTTGGATCCATTTCTCTATTTACGCTCTATGAACATCCTTGGAAGGAAAAGAGAACTCTACCAGATGAAAAGATGCCACTTCAGCTCCCTGGAAGCTGGGAGAGTAGGTGTGCCTGTCTTGATCCTGCTTAGGATCCTGCAGCAGGCTGAATAGTTCTTTGCCCAAGTTTTGCTATGTGAAATCCTGGCTTTTTTAGCTCCACTTGCTCTCCCATGAAGAAAGGGATAGGAGAGGAGGCAGCCAGGAATGATTATTTACCTGTCCTCTGAGTAAGGATGTACTATTTCAGGTAAAACATTTTGGGTTTATGACAGGTTTGGGTTTTTTTGGTTGACAAAGGAAAAATATGAAAAACCTACATATATTTTTCAATGGAATGTCAAGAACATCACCAATCTTAGAAAATTCACTTCTTTTCACTGAAAACCAGCTCTCCTGCTGAAAACCCCCTGAAGACCAGTGCTGGTTCTAGGCATGGGTCCTGCCCACACCCAATGTCCCAGATCACTACCACAAATCATTTGCTGCTTGTTTGTAAACCAAGCCCTGGAGAAAAAGGGCTGTTTTGGATTAAAGGGACCAGGACCCCTGGGAGCACAGGAACTAACAAAAGGCTAGCCTCCAGCAGGTGACCATCTCATGCTTTGTTTGTTTTTACCTGAATTAGATTAGTGCTGCAGTGTGATTTCTCCCTTACTGGACACCAGGAAGGCTACACAATGCAGCACTAAGCTCAAGGAAAGGGTCAGAGAGAGTTCACAGCTAATTAGAGGTCTCAGGCTGCTCACAGCAAAGCAGCCTCGATGGTGAAGGGTTCTTGTGTGTCTGATATGGCTGAGCTGCACTGGAGTGGATTTTTACACGCCTGAACACTATTGCATCCAGCTGGTGTCTTTCCCTCACCGGTGAATTAATAAGTGCAGTTCCTCCCCTCCCAGTTTGCACATAATGTTTACTGGAAAATCATGGAGAATTCTGTTAAAAATATCAGAGTTAGATGTCACATAAATATTTATGTCAGAACAGCATAACAAGGCATAACTAGGACCCCAAGAATGGATATATGTAGCTACTATGTATTTACATAGTTTAGCAAATAGTACACATTTAGTATAGCTTTTTTTTTGTCTGACTTCTCTAAATAAATTGTAAAGTTAGAGCGAGTTGTACTTTTTTTGTTCTTTTAAAAAATATTTATTATTAGGCTAAATAATCAGAAGTTAAAGATACATTAGTTATTGCCAAAGAAATAATATCAGGTTTACAGAAAAGAATTCACACATAACCCCAACTGATGTCAAGCAGGCCTTTGTATTTCTCACCTTCCCAGTTATAATGATCTGATTGTGAGAAGTTTGCCTTCTTAGGAAATGTGTTGCAAAACACATGCATGTATCCCTTTTTCACATCACCAAAACCCTGGATGTGGGCAGGAGCTCTGAGTGTGGCTGGCAGTGTTTCACCCCTGTCTGGCTGCCACAGAAATGTTTTCTCACCCTTCAGTATAAAAGAGACTTGGTTCTCCATTTTAGAAGTGACTGTTGGCAGCAAACAATTGTATCCAAGGCTTCCCAAAGAATAAAGTTCCCATTTGCTCAGATGGTTGGGTTCATGGAGTCCTTCTGCCCTGCTTGGCTGTGGTTTTGGGGTGTGAGTGGGAGACCAGCAGCTCACAAGCTGCTTGCTGACAGTCTCTGCTGGAGTGAATTCACTGCTGGATGCCAGGCTCTGTGATGGAAAACTCTGCCCTGTGCCCACTGGCTTTATCTGTTCTGTGTTGATGTATTCCTTCAGAATCTGCTTATCACTGCCTGAAAGATGTAAGATATTTGTATTCCCTGGAGAGTCACAGTTTTCACTATCTTGGGATATAAAGAATGTGGATTAAACACTTCATAAAGTTGGGGAAAATACACAGCTAGTACAGCAATATGTCATTAAATATGACTATGCAGTGTGTGACATTACACATGGTATATTCAAGAAGTTCAATACTGTTGAATGGCAATTAAGTAAAATAAAACATATATTAGCATATCACAAGAAAGCTCTAAAGCACTCCACACAAACTTCCATGCTTTTTTTTTCTTACTCATGAGCTAATTAATTATTTGGAAACAGACTGCATTTATGAATTTTGGAACCTAAGTGAAGCACAGTGGGGATTCCAGTTTACTGCCTAGCAAAAATCGTGATCTTTTAACAGTTCTGACAGGCACAGCTGAGTCTTATAAGAGCTATTCCCTTCCCTCCAACTTTTTTTTTCATTTTTTGTCCTTTCAAACACTCTGTTGTCATATTAACAATCCATATTGAAAATTTGCACTTATCCCAACAGCATATTGTCAGGAGCTACTTTCTGATTTGTATCTTTCTCAACTGATTCTCAAGGAACACCTCAGGAATTAACCATTGCAAAAAACAGGAAGGCTTACAATGTGTGTATGCTTTACACACAGTCTACGTTTAGTTGTGACATTTATTTTACAGCTTCTCTCTTTAGTGGTAGTACTTGCAGCCCCATCATAAACAATCGAGGTAAGAGTTTTAAGGGAACAGTAGTTTGAAACAAAGATTGCCTCCAAGGAAGAGGGCTTGAATGAGGCAATAAAATGTTTGCACACATGAAAAACACCTATGAAGTCACTTCTTGGTCTGAGCTACAGAGCCAGGATGCAGGGAACAGCTTTCACTGCTGAAGTGTTACAATGATTAATCACAGCCTGTAGGAAAGTCATTCTGAGTGTTCTGTGAGGGGAACTGCAGGGCCACCACCACGCCAGGACTCCAAAGAGGCTTCCCTGTGCACAGAGGGGACTTTCTGTCCCATCCACACACTCCTACAAGGGCTGCCAGAAGCTGCCAACCTCAGCCCAGCAGAGACCTTGAACTCCTTATTTGTGAACCCCAAGAGGCTGCTGTCTCATCAGTGTGCAAAAGGCTTCAGCAGACTGATGCCTTAGCACTAATTATTATTAGCTGTCTCTGATTTATGGTGTGAAGGGGAGGGACTGGGGTTTGCCTGTTTCCAGTTGGAGTTGAACTGGAAATATGCTGCAGCTTTCCTCTAAATCTACAACCATGGCACCAATATTGGCCTGAGCATGTGAAGATACAGCTCCCTGTGCACCCATGGCAGAAGTCATCCAGCCTGAGTACACATACCCCCTCCTGCCTCACACAGTCCTGCAAAACGTGCATGGATGGGCTCTTTAACAGAGAAATTACTGTGAGGGCTCATGGAGTTCTTGTAGGAGGTGGATGTTGTACTACCCAGCATATTGCGTATGGCATAAGTTGGGAGAACACCAATTGGGTTAGAGGGAAAATCCTTGCTATATGTAAAAGCTTCTTTATATTTCAGTTACACATTTTCCACAAGAACTATTGAAAAACCTGACAAAGTGATATATGGGCAAATAAAACTTGAGTTTACGGCATACAGACTCACATTTTCTGATTTTTCTTCCTCAAAACTCAGTGCCAACTGTTTTCTTTGACATTTTTCTCCAAACCCACTGTGCCAACCAAATGTCATGATATGTGACTTTCCACACAGATAGATAGTATTGCAATTTTTCAAAGTACTAGACTGAGGCTATTAAGCCTAGTGCTTTAAACTTGCACCAAAATCAGAGGATATGAAGGAAGCAGACAGCTGGCAGAACTAGCCTTTCTACCACATATGTCAGCAAGAACTATAGCTTGGGAAAATGATGATTTCTGGAATATAGCACTAATGTATTTACCGTATGCTGTGCTAGAAGCTTTTCACATTCATGCTAATAATCTGCAAACTTGGTAATTTCACATAGGCAAACTAGAGATCTATTTTTATTTTTTATGAAAAGATTTAATGTATAGGGCTGTAACATTGCTAGGCTGTGTTATTTTTGCCCACACACTCCATAGACTCTACTGGAATCCTGTGAAATGCTGTCAGAAGAAACAGTAACTGCACTACACTCGTGGAAAATGCAAGTCCTCTACATTAAAAAGCTCATTTGCCTTGTTTCTTATCCATTTATTTCTTAGTTAGAAAAACTGCATCTTTTCTAAATGACCTGCCATTACCAGGAACTGCAAAGATTCCAACAGAAAGATAAAGAAACACATAAAAAGCTGGAAATGCCCATTTCAGAGCTTTCAATGAAAGAAGTTAAGTAGGGCAAAGCAGTGCCAGGTATATCTATTCCAAGAATGATACCACAGCACAGAACAGTAGAAGTCTTGACCAGAGGTATTTAAACAATTCTCATTTAGATATTCCAGTCTCTCTTTGCTTTAAGCACCTTCTACTGCTAACATTGTATGGGTAACAGCAAAAAGGAGATGCATGAACATCTGAGTACACACAAGAAGCAAGACTAGAAGAATGTAGCTCACATTGAAAACATTCCTTGATACTCCTGGCTGCTTTTGTTCTTCCTTCCTTTATCCCATCCTCTATCTCCCAGCCAGGTTTTTCTTCCTCTCCCCTCCACCATCTTGATTTATAATGTTCCCATATCACAGGTAAAGGTAGCATAGCAGGTAATGCCCTGAGAACTGCCTCTTCCCAGGCTGGGTCCTGTGTGCAGACTTGAGTCAAAAACATAGTTGAAATTGGCCTTGGTAATCCCAAATGGCCCATCTGTTCCTCACTCCCATCACACCAAGCCTTGCTTGTCATCACCCACAATGACTCTTGGAGCTCTGTCCTGCCTGTTTCAAATTGGTTGAGTTCAGAGGAGCTGGAGATGGCTGAAATATTATTTTTTTTACCGTATTCTGCAAAGCCAAATGCATAAAGACACAGATGTACTTCAACCATCTCCAAAGTCAGCTTCTGTTTGGCTCAACATTGAGCTAGGCAAGGATGTGAAACATGGCTAAAGTGTGTGCTCAGTTAAGGCAGGGGCCAGAAAAAGCTTTTAGGAATGTCTAGTGAGACTGATTTCCTCCTCTCTTTTGTGTTTTTTCCTCCAGATGCCTTACCACGGGGATAGACAGCCCTTGATCTTGTTGTGAAGACTGCCCTGATAGGAAATGTGTTGTACGCCTTTATGTGGGAGGCCCCAGGTTGGTTAGGACAAAATATTACCCGTGCAGGGTGATTCTCCAGAGTGCAAGGAGTAACATGGAATCTCTTAGCACTGTTCATTTTCTGCAGAGCTTCTTTACATGTGGGCCTTGGCAGCACCAGCACCTGGTTTTAGAGTTTTGCAAGGCGGACCATGATGTAGAACAGTCAATCTTTTCTAGATTTGGTGGTTTCTATGGCAGCAAGGTCAGGGATTGCTACTTGCTGGGGGCAGGGCTATGAGGGACCTTACCCTTGTCTCTCCACTTGCAGAACAGAGTTTTCCTCTTTTGCTGGTGGCAAACTGTGAGTAACTTGCTAACAGGGCTTGTTCACTGACTCCTAACACTAAAAAGCTTTTCACACTTCACTCTCAGTGTCACATCCTTCTCCACCTTGCCACCACACAAATTAACCGTTTTGTTCCAAGAAAGTTCTTTCCTTATCCCTCCAGATACCAGAGGCCCAGTTGGCACCCTAGTCTCTGGTACTACTTTAATATTAGAGTTCAGGACAAATATTTAATACCATTTCAAGGGACAAATTATCAAGAAAAGAATTGCCCAAATCTCACATGACAAACGAAACAAAGGGTCCTCAGGGCAGAACATCACTAACCTTCTCCATGGAGACACTCAGCAAGTCAATCCTTTTTTTATGAAAGGCAGGCTTCCCTGCAAAATGTTGTAGCAGTCAGGGGTTCCAGTGCTGCAGGTGATTCAGTGACTGGATAGTGCTAAATCTTTCTGGAGCTGGTGGGATATCCAGCAATCCTAAAAGCACAGTGTGGAAGAACCCCAAACACTACAGCATGGACATGAGCAGTGTCCTTATTTATATGAAGCAGTTTTTATCTGCACAGAAGAGATTTGCAGAAGAGTCTGGCACAACAGCACAGGCTGGACCATCAGAAAGAGAATGTGCTCTAAAGACACACAAAGCTGATCTACAGACTGAAGTATGTCAGCATTTTTGACACAGAGACCACAGAAGGAGAGAATGATCAAATTGCATTTCCTCAGGTCAGGAGCAGGTTAAATTCTAGAGGGAAAATAGAACTATCACAGAAACCGACAGTGCTCCATCTTGATGAGTTATGGCATTCTTTCCTGACTGCCAGAACAAGAGAGTTCAAAAATAAGTGGTAGCAATTTCACATTTTAATTGGCACAATTGTAGAAAATGCTCCTTGGCAAGTATCAGGTATTATGTCTAACAGACCAAGCATTTGTCTGCAACAGACTTCCTTTGTGTCACACAGGAATAAATAGACATGATGCTGCCTTATATGGCATAAGCATCACCTTGTGAGGGAGATGTGATGACTGTGAAATGAAGCTGAAGTTGGCAGCGATAATGCAAACAAGAGGATACCTTCAGCATGAGTGCTGACCCCATAGCATGAATAGCACGATTCTGACTCGTAATAAAACCCTCTGCTATTGTTTGTGTGTGCATAAAACACCCTTGTAGTGAAATATATACTCGTGTTCTCTCCCAGAAAACTGAAAAAGATAAATTAGTGCCCTCTTATGCCTTAAGGCCATAAAGCTGCAGACAGAAACTGAGAAGAACTGGAGGTCAGTTCAGTCTCTGTTTCTCAGTTTTGCACAGCACAGCTTCAGCTGCTGCTTTGCAACATTGAAGTCTTGAATATCCACCGTGCATTGCTAAAGCCCTCTGTTCAGAAATTTTCAAAATTAGTAATTTATTCCTTCAGACCACTACTCCTTACCCCCTCAGCATGACTGACCACTGCTTCCATTTTAACCTTTCATATCCCAGAGGACTTCTCTATCTGAGGTAGTTTTAACTTCAAGTGACCTTATGTAGTCCCTCACATTTGCTGGTCACCTTCGGGTGCTTTTCTGATGTTTCACATTCGGACTCTACATCTCATCCCTGCTCCTTCTCTCAGTCTGTATTTTTCCATGTGAGTTCCACACCGAAAAGGCCACAGGCCCGATTTCAGTCCCCGGAGCCAGAGCAGTGAATTTGTTTCGAGGTAGCTCAGCACCCTCTGCTGTATCCGCAGCGAAATGCAAACTTCCCTGCACATGAAGGACCAATTCCCCGCAAAAACAAGAAAAATTCTGTGAGGACAGGTGCCTAAGGGAGGGTACAGGAACTTCCATGCCTATTGGAAGACAGAAAAAAACCTTGGTATTTTTTCCCTTCTCCTCTTCTTGAATAATGAAATATCAATCATAGTATTTTTAACTTTTTTGAACAAATGAAAGAAGCATTGAACTTGGCAAATTACATTCCTCAAACTGCTTTTTACCTTTTTAATTATTTTTTTCCTATTTATTAATTTATATGAAGAGCCACTTAGATATAAGTTTTGAAAAAAATCACATTATAATCAGTTAATTATTTTTTTCTCTTTTTTTTTCTGAACTGGGAAGCAAGAGGATCTCATTCAAAAGTGTTTCTCCTCAGCATTAGCTCCAGTGCCTTTGCTTGCTTTCTCCAATTACATTGTTTCTCTTCAAAGTGCATTTCAAAGCCATAATATTTTTGAAGATGAGGTTGCTGAATTTTTTTTTCTTCAGGATTAGACTTATCAGGCTAGGTAATACCTGATAAGTGGAAGATACTACCAGACACTACAAAGTAGTTCAAAGCAGCAATGAAGTAAAATAAAAATCCATTTTCACACTACACTTCCTTTCTGTATTGATGTGATGTTCCAAGTTCTCTCCCCAACCTACATCTACAAAACAGTCTGCCCATGTCCAGCCCTCATCACAGAACAGGTAAACTGATGATTACCATGAAGATTGTTCCTGACTTTGCATGGAAATCACTGTGGTGAGCAGGAAACAGGAATCATTCTGCTCTCTGTGAATATTCATTCACATCTCTGAATGACAGGCTGATTGTTATTGTGACTCTTGCAGAGTATGAGTATGACTCCTTCCTACACTAATTCTTTCAGACAGGGCCCATTTATAGACACAAATTTTCACCTTAATGGAGGTCAATTCTGCAACTGATGAGTGGGATGAAAGAGAAACAAAACCAATAAAACCAAAGTATTCCACCTGACTGCAGGATGCAACTTCCAGCAATTATAAAATCCACTGACTTGGATGAGAACTCTGCAGTGTGATGAAACAGAGATTAGAGAGAATCCCTTCTTGGGATCCAAACAAACAGAAAACCACTGGGGCACAACTGATGTTGAAGCTGGCAATCATGTTTTACCAGCATCACCTTTCAAGCCATTGAAGCTCATCTGGAACTAAAGGAGAGTTGAATTTTTTTAAGAGTTACACTACACATCTTTATTTGAACACTGTAAAATTAAATCTTTTGACTGGAAGCTTGCTTGGAAGGAAGTTGACTTTGAGATCCCAGCTAAACTCTGAAGTATAAGAATAGTGAGGAGAAAACTCACCCACTTGACTATGGTAAAAAAAAAAATTAAAGGCAGCTATAGACTGAAAGAAGGCAAATGTGAAGTTGAAAATTCCCATGCTGGAGCAGGGTAAGGAACCTTTGCCCTGAACAGTGCAAGATCTGTGATGAACTGATTGTAACTCCCTTTCTCTGTCTGAATGCACTTCTGGGGCAGGTAGAGCTGGGAAGGAGGGAGGAGTGGGGGAAAGTTTTTTTAAGATTTCTTTTACTTCCCATTATCCTGTTGTGATTTTCTTAGTAATAAATTCAATTAATATCCTCAAGATGAGTCTGGTTTGCCCATGATGGTAGCTGGTGAATGACTTCTTCAGTTCTCATCTCAACTCCTGAATCTTTCATTAGGTTTTCTCTCCCCACCCATTTGTGATGTGGAAATAAAACATTACAACTCAAAATAAATTTATCATATATTCAGAGAACCTTATCTCAAAAAACCCCACCAATTTTTAGTTTTATTATTCTTAAAATAATCCAGGTAAAGTTAGAGTCAAAACAAAACCAAGGCATTTGATGACTCAGTCATACCAAAATTTTGCCACATACACAGTGATGGTGGGAATGTGAATTTCAGAGTTATCTCAGAAGGAAAAGGCTGCATTCTGGCACCCTTCCTTCAGATCTCCAATTGCTATTCCTGTGCAAAAGTAGAAGCAGTCTTCCCTGTGTTTTGTCTCTTCGTCCTGGTTCCCACATTTCATTCCACTTTGGGAAGAAATGGTTGCTACTTAAATCAAATGGTGAACTTTCACAAGGATGGAACAGATATTGTGTTCTGAGCTCAGCAGAGCCTGCTAGAATGTAATAGCTGTCAAAATTCACCCCTTTTCAAGAATGCAAACAAAAGATGTATTCAGTAAGAACTGAACTTTGGAATTCTGTAATCAAAAATTCATAAATAAATTTCTTTTTTTTAGGACTGCAGGCTATCAATAGTACTGTACAGGGACAAATATTTATATCTCAATGCATTCACAGCAAAAAAATAACTCATTCAACATATAATCATGTTTTACCTTAACACTTAGGTAATAAAGGACTTTCATTTATGCAATATATTTGAAGTCAGAATTTTGAAAAACAAGAAAATTTTGTATTCTCATCTAAAATTTCAGTAGATGTTAATCAGAAAGATCACTGATGTTTTAAATACAGTATTCATGCTGAAAAATTTGCTGGTTTATGCCAATTTGACATATTATGGAAGTTACAAACAACTTGGATATGCAGAGACTATGCAGTGCTTCTCCAGATGCTCCTTAACCAAAACAATTCACAGATGTTTGCTCATCTCTCTGCTGAATGTCCTCCTAAATTAGCTGATCCTAGAATAAAAATACAGGTACCAATGAACAAAAACTTGGTAAAACTGTTTGTTCATGTAAATTATTCGGGGAATTTATATAAGGAAAAGCAAAACTACCAAAAATTAAAAATAGAACTTATACAATTGATGAAAACTTTTCTACTCTCATTACCATGAATGTAAATGTGCTCCTCTGTATTTCCATAAAAGCATTTCTGCCATATTCCAATTTTAGCTGCCCAAGTGAACCTCCAAAGTATTATTCTGTATATGAACTGAAACTAATTGCAATCATATAGCCAAATGACATTTATTATTAAAGTTCAATACAGCTCTTTTTTATAACATTTATCTCTCCTACAATAATTTGAGGTCAAATAAGGTTTATGAATTATTTCACATATTGTATCATTGTCCAGAAATTTCACAATTAAAACAATTGTGATGGAAGCTTCTACAAGCTATATATAAGCTTTCATTTCTTAAAATCTTTTTATTTTGGTTTCATGAACTCAAAACCTGTTGGGATGTGCAGGAAGGTCACATTTATTAGTATGGTCTAAAAGTGCTTTAGAGGTGAATTACCTTTTTAATAGAAGTTAAAAAAAATATTTCACTAGTGATGCAAACTCAGTAATAAGAATATTTAGGTTTTCAAAATGTGATTGGTCAGGGTGCTACATGATCTCATTTAGGTTCTCTTTCAAAAAGGGCTGGACCTTCTGACCAGAGCAGATCTAGGATTCTGGGACTCTGATTTTGTGATTTTTTAAATTAATCTGCCCCAGTGCAATTGCTACCCACACCCACCCCCCTCGGGCTGATGTTTATGCAGCTGCTTTTATTGGTTTTATGCTGCACTCAAGAAATAGCACCCTGAACCAACTCCCTTTTATTTACATGGATGTCTTGATAGACAGATATTTAAGAAATGTGCAGTTGAGACAGAAAATTTGAGCATTATCAGATTTAAGTCTGTTAAAATCCAATTCTGAAGTGAAGCAAGAACACATTTCCACAGCAGATACCATCCTGCACATAAGACCAAGGCAAAAAATAATCATAAACACCAAAATCTTTCATATTTTGCTGAAAGCCTACTTCCAATTCTGAAATATCATTTTTATTTAATTATTTAAGTTAATTTATTTAAGCTGCTATGCAGAAAATGTTTCAGGAAGTGATAAATATTATTTTATAAATATACTTGCCTTGTCTTTGCAGAAGCCCAGAGAGGGTGATTGGCTGCCTTGACAGAGGCAGCTGTGGGGAAGGGGAGGTAAATGGGTGCAGCTGAGGGGTTCTGAAATCAGAATTAGCCCAAGATCCCCTTCGACTGCTCTGGGATCCAGATGATGATGGACACCCACTACGTGGTAATGTCACAGGGGTGGATCTGTTAATGAAATTAATTCATGCATGTGATTTGAAGCTACTTCTCTAACAATGCAAAAGATCTCCAAATTACTTCAATTCATTGTCTAGTATTTCAAGGAAAATGTTAAAATGATACATTTTTACTTATTTAAAATTTTATGTATTTCAAGAAGCAGACTGACAAAAGAATTCTGGAATCAGAGATTAAAAAAATAAATACTTCGTTATACTTTTTAAATTTCTGCTAGGAAGATGTCCTGGTTGATGCTAAATTGTATCTCTATTCCTCTGTTTATATTTGGCTTAATGATTATAAAGAACAATAGTTTAATTTTTCTGGAATGACTTAAAGTTATTTATTGATGTAAATTATTCTCAGAGTTTAAGACATTTTCAATGTTCAAAATGAAAAAAACCAGAAACACCTGTTGCAGGCTGCATGAAAATTTCGGATTATTCAGAGAACAGCCCTGGTGCAGATATTGTGCTTTCATCTCTGATTTTTATAAGAATGATACAGCAGAGACATTGTTCAACTTCCTCATTATAAAATTACAACCCCCTTTTATAGGAGTACCATGACTGCAGATATCAACAGCTACAGAAGCACAGATTATAACTGCACATTTTTGAAAAACGTGATTTCAAAATGAAGCTTTCCCCCAAAACCAAACATTCATGTAGGTGATACCCAGGCTGCACAGTAACACTTCTTCAGATCCAGAATACAACCTTTGAACACACAGATTTATCCAGACCAGAGGGGAAAATTCAGCCTCTTACAGGAGATGGTAACCCCTTGAAAGTGCTGAATTACCTGGCAGAGCCTGCTCCAGCGTGCTGGCGTGGCAGGATGACAGCTGTCTGGGAACTCCTGTAGGATACGCTGCCTGCTGGGAGCACATTTATGAAAACAGGACCAAGGTGAATTACCCCTTTTACTTAAGGGATAACTCTGGAAACAAAGATTACTACTTTTTATTGCATGGCTTGGGACAAATTCATGATTGATGCACACAAGAACTAAAAATGATGCACAGTTACAATAGTGAATGAGAGAGCTCAGCTGTCACAAAAACATCACGTTGCACCATCCCTGCAAATCTTGCTCCAGTTAAACACGTGTTGGTTTCTTTCACCTTCTTTCATTTATTAGACTATTATTAGACTATCAAGACAGCTGTGCTGAAGTGCTCCAGCTCTTCAGCTGATCTTTTTTTGTCCCATCCACCTCTGAGAAGGGAACTTTCCTTAGGGCACCATTAAATCATTGTTTCCACTTACCCTTCCTTTTTGCACACACACATTGACTACTCAGCTTTGTCCACTGCAAAACTTTATGTGAAGGTTCTGAAACCTGCTGAACACATAACTGTTCTACATAAAATTTTACTGTCTAATAAATATCTATTTATATTTAGGCACAATAAAAAAAACAGTTAACCACAGCTTGCTTTATCTTGTTATGCCTAAATTTATAGGCAACCATGCATTTAGGAAGGATCTGAGCATATAAATCAGATGTAACACAGAAAAAGCAATTTTTCCTCCTTCAATGAATTGCAACTGCGTTTGTTTCAGGACACTCAGACTATGTAAAAATAAAAGAGTGCTGAAAGTTCTTCATGTGGCTGCAGATGAATTCTATGAACTGCTGAAAGCTTGCCTGAGCATGGACTGCTGCAGAAACATGCTGAATGTAAAACCAAGAATGGGAGACACACACGAATACTGGGCCTGCAAAGCATTAGGAATTCTGGGAAACTCCTCACAAATAAACAGTTCTCAAGAGACTGCACCACTTCCAGCAGGCTGTTACTCATGTCTTATTTACATCTGAGTGTTACCCAAGCTCAGGCTATGAAGGAATGAAAGAAAGTAGTGGCAGGTAAAATGTCTTATGCCCTGAACAGTGATAAAGTGAAAAAAAAAAAAAATCCGCTTTTTGAAGAAATTCGTGATTTCTTCTACCTCACTTCCATTATTAAATGTTTTTTTTAACCTCCATTTAGTTTCTTCCCTTTTCTTTATGTGATATTTAATATGACATTGTGGACAATGTGAATTTCTGTTAACCACAAATAGATAAAATTATGAAGCTTAACTGAGGGTCAATAATATATATTTCAAGTATTCCTGTTCTGTTCAATCACACATATAGTTACAGTATGTTCTTTGCAACTCTTGATTCAGCAAAAATTGATTTAGCTACAAGTAATCATTTACTGAACAGAAGAGGTAAGTACCAGCAAAGTATTTCATGCTGCATTTTAACCATTTCCCAGCTGCTGGATTGAAGTCCACATGATAAATTCCTCACACCTCAGCAAAATTTGAATTTTAGTAAATTTCTAATGTATGGATTTTAATTTATTCATCCTCCTAATGTAACAGAAAGTCACAAAGTTTTCTTTTACTCACCCATACGTCCATCCTGTGGTGGAGTTATTACTGACAATCTTGTTGGACCAGTTGGTGTCTCCAGCTACATGAATGGCAAGTCATTAACCAGAGGGTGGTAATATATTAATTACTAAGACATTTTAAGCAATAGTGTTGTATTTTTGAGGTCTACAGAGCCTGCAGATTTCTGGAATGCTCTGCTGTCAGTTTTGTTCGTAGCACTAAAATGCAAAACCTAAGAATTAATTTACTATTTTTAAAGATCTATGGGCAGGTGGGAAATACATGTATTTTAGCTTTATTATAACCCATCACATCCAGATAACTGTTTGTTATCTGAACTGTTTTCTGTGCTGAGATTCCACGTGCAAGCCAGAAGCTGTTCCTGGGTGTTACCTCTCCTAACCAGGATACCAACATCATGAAAAGCTCCTGCCTTCATTCTCATGTCAGCAATATCACTCAAAACCTGCAATCCCCTCCTCAGGTCTAAAGGGTGCTTTCAGACCACTGACATTTCTGTAATATTGGGATTTTAGGAATTTGGCATCACCAGTTTAAAAGCCTGTATGTAGCATGTGGAGAATATAATTCCAGAAATTAATGTTTTGATTTGTTTGCTTTTGGCTTCCTTTGGAGAGAATCCGACTTCTACCCTGCATCAAACATACCTGAAACCATCATGCACATCAGAATGGTTTTGGATGGGATGGGGGGGGAGAATGCTCTTTTTTCCAGCATTAACAGAGTAGGAGAAATTAAAAGGATTTATGTAACTATACATAAAAAAATATGTAACTTACTTTCCTCATTGGTGAAGGTAGAGGATCAATCTCCATTGTATCCATCCTTGCAAGAAAGGTCAAAGTATGACATTGTAATAAAAACAACATTTTCATTATAAAGACTAAAATTATGTTAGAATCTAATGGTAAATTTGACTAGTAATGGAAAAGCATAATACATAATGCATAAGACACAAAAGTATTTAGGATTTATTCCAAAACTCACTAGCAGTAAGAAAAATCTATTCATTGATTCTGAGCTTTGGTTTAGACATTTACAGAGAAAGTTATTTTATGATTAGCATTGTTATTCTTCTATTTGTCTGAATAAATATGCAAATTTCTGTGTTTGTCATTTGTATTTGCAACAAGGGCACTCTGAATCTCTAGCTTTTTGTAGAAAAGAAAGTCACAGTGAAAGATATAGAAATATTTTATCTTGAGCAAGCTGCATATTCATTTTACTCAAAATTAAATGAGCCTTACTGGACTGGCTTATCCCAACTAACCTAAGACAACTACAGAGTACATACAGATGTCTGTATAATAAATTTAGTTTTCTTCTATGGTAAATGGAGAGTGTATCACTAATCTATCTATCTATCTATCTATCTATCTATCTATCTATCTATCTATCTATCTATCTATCTATCTATCTATCTATCTATTAATCCAAAAGTCCTTTTGAATAAGGTGCATCATGCCTTAGATTTCTGCTTAGTTACCAGCATCCATACAATTGTAATCTACACCTGGATAGATAAGACTTTCCCCAGTTCTTTCATATTTGAACAGTTTGCAAAAACAGGACACAAAATCAGAAAATATTTTAAACTCACTATAAAAAGGTTACTTTCTGTATAAAATATTAGTTTAGATGTTCATTGAAAATTAAGAAATTTGTACCCACGTTTCAGAAGTGGAAGGACGACTTGAATGAAGAGAATATGAAGAACAAACATTCTGTTTTCTTGAAGGAACTGAAGTCATTAAGAAATTTCATATTAGAACACAGCTAAGTCCAGTGACAAGTATTCCACAGTTAAGATTTTAAATCAACACTTCTTACTGGAAAATGGATTTCTGCTTGTACTGGAAAATGGCAGTGGTGTAGTTTTTTCAGGAGGTTTCATACTAAAGGGGAAAGAAGAAACAACAGCTATAAATTGAAAGCT
The DNA here is from genome assembly GCA_013397245.1 of Thryothorus ludovicianus. Taxonomy (NCBI): domain Eukaryota; kingdom Metazoa; phylum Chordata; class Aves; order Passeriformes; family Certhiidae; genus Thryothorus; species Thryothorus ludovicianus. The sequence goes on from VZTB01012680.1 coordinate 21,181, forward strand.
GGTTTGATCAGTTCACATGTCTGACTGGTCAATAAAGCAAACAATCAAAGCATTTTATCCATCAGTAGCAGGCTGTAACATGACACAATTTGCCATGAAGCAAAGTGAGAATTTATCTGGTAAGCCATGACCTTGCTTTTTATATCACAACATCAGCAGTGCTCATTGTATACCCAACAATATCAATTTAGCACAACATTATGGTAAAGCACTTTAGGGAACAAAAGATGCTAAAATACAACTATTAACTACAGCTATGCACAAAACTAATTTAATTTCATGAACTTACAAATATACCAAACTTTAAGAAATCTAGTTGCCAAATGAAATGTTGGCATTTTCATGCTATTCAACAATAATTTTGTAAAAGTGGTACCTTTGACAAGAAGCATAAATAGGAAGAGTATGTTTACTAGGCAAGCCCTAGGACACTACTCTCTTGGGAGAACTCAAAATCAAAAACTCAGTAAGAACTCTGTATTTGATATAACCAAGATGCTATTTATTTGAGATGCAGACAAGAAAATGGAGGCAGTGAATAAAAATATATAAACTGCAATAATCCACCATGTGGAGTTTCCTTTATACCAGTTTTTCACCAGTTTTTCTTTCTGTTACATTACATCAAGCATCCTGAGAGAGTAAAATACAATATTGTGTGCATTTAGGAGCCAAGGGAAAGTCTGTACTAAAAAAAAAACAAATACAAAAAACATAAACCGAATAAAGATCAATTAAAGATCAAATCTGTGCAATTAAAATGCTGGTTTCATAAACTGGCTTATTAAGGAGATTTAAATAACAGTTTTGGCTTTATGTTGGAAATAAGTAAGATTAAAAGGTGAAGGTGCATCAGTCATTGAGCAGGGGCTAAGGATGAGCAACCTCTTGGCTACCACTCTGAAACATTTGAGAAAAAAGACTAATTCAAGATGAGACAAGAATTTAATTTTTACTAGAAATAGAAATGATGAGAACCAAGCTACAAAACTCTGGTAACTTTGTAAATGGGCTAAGACACCAGGAAAGGCATCATAGTACTTTCCAGGCTGATGCTATAAAGTCCAGTGCAAAATACACAAACATGGTTATGTAACTACAAATAAAAATTTAAAACTGAGTATCTATGCGAAAGACTTTATTAAAAGTTTATTTTTAGAGTTAACAACTGAGTTGTATTTTAAAATAAAAGGATTTCTTCCTAACAGGATTGATCATTGTGAGTAAAATGGACCTGATGGCAGAAATCACTATACATTCATTTCTAGAAAAACATATGAGGAAGGCAAACAAAACACAAAATTTTTATTGTTTTATCAACTAAACTTACTGCTGTCTGATGACATTTACTTTTGCTGCATTAAAGCTCTTACCATTGCATCTGCTGCATTTGCTGTGTTAGTTTCCTTACAGACTCTTCCAGCTTTGCTGTCTGTGAGACAATCATAGATTTAAACAAAGTCTATTTGTGTGATATACAGCTTCATTTTCACCCAACTAGCATTCTAAAGTGTTGAAAAGCTGCTTTCTACTGGTTTTAATCTGAAGACATCACTGCTATCCCAGATTTATTGGAGCTGTTATGGCTGTGTTATGGACCCATTAAACAGTCACTCTGGAAGAGATATGCTTCTTTTTGGCACTTAAAGACTTAGTTTGATTACCTTTTCTTAAGTGTGCTGGCAATATAGGATAAATGAAGACTAGGACAAGTGCTTAAAAATAGTTTTCTTTTGCTCCCTATTTTTCATATCTGATATAAAAGCTTTGTTATGATGAATATAAAATTATCTGAAAAAGCTACCAATAAATGTACAAAATACCATATTCCCCCATTTCTCATTTCAGATTCAAAATGTATTCAGTTCACTTCAGTATCTACTTGTAGTAAGCCTAAGTGAAAAGTTTTTTCTACTCTGTTAGAGGCACAACCAGAAGTATCTCCATTAAAGAATGTTATGAGCTGGCAAAATTGAAGAATATTAAGGTCAAGAACACTAGGTCAGCTCCCTAGTATGTGTATTTTTTACAGTCTTTCATTATGTGAATATATATCATATTTTATGAAGGATGTAAAAATTTACTCAATAGCCTCAATACTGCATTTATATTTTATCCTCAATTTCAATTATGTGACCTTAAATCCTTCACACTGTTCATATTTTGATTTGAAGGCAAATTATGAATTTGCTCATTACCTTTTCATGCTTCTCAAACTATTGAGTCCTTTAATAAAATGACCTGATTTATAAAATCATATTTTTTGTGGGAGATACTATGCTCTTTTTGCAGATGCAAAACTATGCAAAACAGATTAAAGAAAAAATTTAACTTATATAAGATCTGATTTTTGACATCCTGTTTTTCTTCTTTCTAATGAGAGCTAGGTTTGATTAAGAAAGGGATCAGACAGGAAGAATTTACTTTACCCTGTCCCTCTTGTAGGACTGGGTAATTTTAAGAGCAAAAGTACCTTTAAAGAAGGTAACTATTTGATTTTCAATATCAGGACATCTAGACCTGCCAGAATATGGACAGTGAGTGCCCACCATCACCTGCACCCCAATATCTGTACAATTCACAAGAACAGCAACAGAGCAGTTTAATGAAGACCATGAGACCTCGCTGGCTGACAGTGACAAGGAAGACAAACTAAAAATAAAAAAGGGGACCTGAAACAAGACAGCCAAGCATGAGAAACCAGAATGGTTTTTAATACAAGCATCCTCCCCTGACCCTGATCCAGTGCAAGCAGTTTTAACATACTAACAATACACAGAAAGGGCAAAACAACAACAAACCCACCCAAAACAGTGTGCCATTGAAGCAGCAACCAACTGTATTTTCAGCTGTTTCAGTACTGTCACCTGAACACCTTCCTTAGGTCAAGCACCACCCCTGAATACTTTACAAACACTGCTGAGTGAATGTCTCAACAGAAAACAACTTTAAAAATCACCATTACAAATTATCAAAACTCTCCACAGATCCTTTGGAGATAAGATCTCTATTTATGCTGAATTCTATTATGATACTTGTTTTACTTTGTCTACAGATTTCAGTTTTACCATCTGGAATTGGTAAAATAGATTAGAAGGGGGATGAAATCAGGATTCCTCCCTGGTTTGGCTTTGAAAGCAGAACAGGACCCTAAAAGAACTACACACAACATTGTACACTGTGAGTGATCCCAAAATGCATTCATGGAGAAAAGGGAAGAATGGGCCACAGAGCACCTAATTTTCCAAGTTTTCTACCCATGACAATCATATGAAAAGGCAAACTGGGCAGCTACATGAGCTTTTCTGGGTCATTTCATACATGGGGCACCATGACACCAATACAGCCAAGTAGCTTTCAGCAACATCCCATGTCCTTAGGAATAAAAGAAACATCCAAATATTTAATCAAATATTTAGAAGTAGCTGAAAAATGAAAAAGAAATCTGCCTTCCAACCTACAAAGGAAGAAGCACAGTCACAAATGCAGTACCTGTTCTCCACAGAATAATTAATTCTGTCCTTCACACTGAGCTATCTCAAATTCAGGGTATCAGCCCTTAGTCTTGTTCCCCATTGCTCAAGCTTCTCATTTATTTTGTCAGCCCTTGTCTTCTTTCCCCTGGGTTTATCTTCTAGCACCTATCCTTCTCCACCTCTACTCTAAAGAGTGAACTGGCTTCTTCCCTCCCTGTCCTTTGATTCTCCATTTAATCTTAACCAACTCACCACAAGAATTTTTTGTTAAAAATAATCACCAGAATTCAGAGTCCCCACAGACTATAAACAATTAAAAACTGGTATTTAAAATGTCAGTAAAGAGTCAATCCTGATAAATTATTCTAAGTATTCCAATAAAAGATTATTATAGTTTCTGAAAACAAACCAAAGTAACAAGGCAAACATAAACAAAACCCTAGAAAATCACAATTAGAGTTACCTTTTGTTTGTGGTATGCTATAAACTGCTTACGATGTCTTTCTTGAAATTCTGAAACCTAAAAATAAATACAGTTATATCAAGCTTCATATAATTACATTTATGCACCTCAGCAAAGTAGTGATAGAAAATAACTACTTCACAGTATCCAAAGTTTTCTGTCTTTTAATAGGGAATTAATATATCTTTTTAAAATTCTCTTAAAAAAAAAATTCCCAAACTATTTTGTTATTATCACTGAGAGACAAACTACTTATAAAGTTAATTTAATCCAAGTTGACCTACAGTAGAGCTGGTAGATCTATTTCACTGAAGTTATATTTCAACACTGCTCAACAAAAAGGTAAAGACAGAAAGCCAGTTTAGCTGCAGTGTTTCTTACTCATCAGTGCTAAGCAAACACATAAAATTAATGGCAACATAAAAAGTAATCTGTCTTACTGGCAATTATAACATGCCTTGTAAAAATACCCTGTTAATTAAAAAATAATTGTTAGACACACTGTCTGGTGATGTGTAGGCACTTCCTGTGTCCAAACGAGAATCATAAACCATGACAAGTTAAAAGTAAAAATGACAAGGTAGGCAAGACAAGAGCTTGAGGAACAAATTACCATAGGCAGTAACTTCTGATAAATCTTTCTTCTCACATGTAAGAAAACTGCCAGAAAATCTGTAGGAATAGAGACAATCAAGAAGAACTACTCTGAGAATATAAACCCATAGAGGAGTATCCACCTTAAATGGTTGTTTTATTCCCTGTGGAAGAACCTTGGAAGTTCCCATTGAGTACTCATCAAAGGATCGGGTGTGTCTTTGGAAGAACTGATGGAAGAAATAATCTCATAGTGGAGCTGCCTCCACTCACTCAGAAATGAGTTCTTGGGTCTAGGAGAAACCTGAATTTGTCAGTTTAGTGCTCAGTACCAGGCAAAAAGTAAATCAGATCTTACCAGTGGTTTAAAATGGAAATGGTTTAAAATGTGCATTTAAAAAATGCACATTCCTATATCCTGAGTCTGCTTAACATCTCAGAAAGGGTAGAATCATTCTGGAAACAGTTCAGATTAATCAGAGGCATACAAGAGCTTCAGTAAAAGAATGACCACATAGAATATGAATCTTCATGGCTGAAAAAAGGTGTTGAAGAAAGGATGCATCAGCAGTCTAAAACTAATGATTAGCACAGATGCAGTGCATGAGAACAGATACTTTCTCCTTCAGAATAAGATTCAAGAGTAAGAAATGAAACAGGATAAAACCTGAAAAATGAAATAATCATCACACAGTGAACAACCTGTGGACCTCCCTTCCATAATATGAGACAGATGCTAAAATTCAGGAAACAACCTGACAATTATGTGGAGGAAAATATCTACCACAAGCTTCTGAATGCAGAGGACCAACCCCACCATGAAAAATCCCTGTGCCTTGAGTTGTTGAAAGCTGGGAGGCTCTTCTGAAGATGCATCAATACATCCAGCCCTGCTCTCACAGTTTCCTAAGCACCCAACGACGTAACAAGATATTAGATAAGAGATTAGATAAGATGTTCTTATATCTTTTCATGTTGGGACAAGTTCAGAACTCACCTCAATGCTTTCACTACACTTCAGTATGCTACAAACAGGTTCTCTCAGGCTACAGAAAACCTACCTCAGCCTTGAGATTGAGCCTTCTTTTTTTCTTCCTTAGGCACATTATGGAAGTTTGTATTCCCCTGTGACTGGAGGTATGGTTCCCTGCATTTGTTCAATGTACAGAGTAACTGAGGATCGTGCTGTTAAAAAGTGGGTGTGGAAGGACAGAGGAAGGCTTCATGTTTAGCCTGTGTCACTTCTGCATCTGAGGAGGAGCACTGCCTGGGAAAGGGGCCAAGCCCAGCTTTGGAAAAATCTGTGCAGCCTGAGGTAGAGGAAATGTGAATCCATGACCATCATTGGAGAAAACAGGTGATATTCCCTGGGTTATTTTTCTTCTGGATCAGGTAACTCACCCAAAGAGCAGCAAGTCCCAGCCCAAGGAGATGAGAATAGACAATGAAGGCTGCAGCTGGGCCCAGGGACAATGTACTACTGGGGTGGTTGAATCTGCTGCTGAAATGCACAGGAAGAGGGACAAGGACATGAAGTCCCAAGGCCAAGTTGAAGAGATGCAGAAAATGAGGAGGAAATGGGAGTTTGTGTGTACTCATTTAACCTAGACAGCTACTGAAGTTCTTGACTGGAAACTAAGCCTGAAGAAAGAAATCCTATATGGAATTCACAGAAAGCAGGAAGAAGATGACCTTGGAATCATTTACTGCATCTATCTGGGAAAAAAAAAAAAAAAAAAGGGGCTTTGATTAAAAAAGAAAAAAAAAATTAAAAAGGAAGAGAGAGCACAGTCAGCTCAGGACTGTAGCCAGCTCAGGTTTTCACTGTGTAACTTTTTATTGCTGTAATTAAGGCACACTATCTGGGCACGTTTAAGCTTCTGGCAGATCTAATTTTTCACTGCATGGCATTGAAAGTGATTTTACACCATTAAAATAACCAGACTAGTGGTCCTTAGAGAGAATTTGAAAACATAAGCAGTGACCATAATGAATAATTTGTCTCCTTAACTTAGGAACTGTAGAATTAAGGAAATAAAGATGGTAATGGGCATACATTCATTTTCAAGTATTCACTCATACACTTTTCCCATTCACATAAAAATCAGTAGGAGTTGCTGATTATTTTATAGAGTCAAGAAGTTTTAAGGCAGATTCACCTGTGATATTTCTTTTGAGTATTTCTTGATTAATGTATCTATTCGCATGAACAGTGATTGAATATCAGGACTCACCTAGGAAGAAATGAAAATATACCAAGGTTAGCACTTTTATTAGCAAGCCACATCAAATAAATTCTTTTGTAAAGTGTTGCTTAAATTGACTGATGTATATAAATTAAAAAAAACTGACAGATCAGAGAAGGATAATGCAGAAATTGAAAATAAGCCTTGTTTTCTTTAATGGCCTTCTCAACCATCTGGAAAGCATGGGGCTTTTGTTTAAATATATTACCCAGGTACACAGTTATTGTGATTGAGATAGAACCAGAGTCCAGAGGACTTTCAAGGAGGATGCTGTGGCCCCTGGGGGAGGCACTGCATTCACACCAACAGCCAGGCTTCTGGCAGCCCCTTTCCAGGCTTTTTGGTTCTCACCATTCCCAGCCACATGGATGCATCCTACAATCAGCTTTGTTTCAAAGTTCTTTTTCAGAATAGTTCCAAAGCTGGAAAGGATCCCTTTGTCCCTCCCTGCCCACTGGGCAGCAGAATATTATCCTAGAATAAGGAAAGAGCCCTAAAGTAATTGTTGAATTGTTCAAGTATTTTATGACCTGTGTCTTTTAATCAGAGATCATGGTGTGGGGCCTCACAAATGGCCATCTGTGCTTCTAAAAAACGTTGAGTAAGTGCTCTACACCCAAGCCATCATTGCAATAAAAATACATTTGTCACTTATGGGGAGGAAAAAAAATGCTTCAAAATATAAAGTGAATTTCAGAATAATAGTGACATTTGCACATCTATCCAAATCTACAAAGCAGTGTAGATAACTCAAGAGTTACTTTAATCCAGAATACACACATTTCTAATCCGTTCGTGAGAAAACAAAGAAAATACAAGTCCAGAATAGTCATACTAATTCTAGTACTAAGTTAAAATACTTAAATAGCTTTCAAAAACAGAATCTAGGGAAAAAAATACCTCTAAACTGGACAGTTCTCTTTGATGTACTGTGATTGTAGAAGAGAAGGCAGACTTACAACTACCCCAAATTTGAACAAAAATACCAAAAATAATGCTTGTCCTTAGACAATAGGAGAAGGCTGTTCCAGAAAGTAGGCAGCCCTCATGTCAGGAATCACCTTTCAAAATCCAGTAAAAAAGAATTGAACCTGCTGTAGGAAAAATCTAAATTACTCCCAGAGGTATTAAAAGTCTCAAAAAGCTTTAGAAAATTAGAAAGATTTTAAAAAGTGGATTATTAGAAGAAATAGGAACTGGACCACCTGTGAATGAAGCATAGGTTTTCCAGGATACTAATAAAGCAGAAGGATAAGTGCAGTCACTTAAATTAAAAATAGTGCATTGAAATAAAAAAGAGTGAGGCTTTACACAAACATCTAGAAAAACAGTATTTTTATCTACACCAAAAATACCTTAATAGTAGCATAACGTCAAATATCCAACATTAAACAGCCAAACCAATTTTCAATGTGTGCCTAAATTGTATCTTTTTAACAATAAAGGATAATTGAGTCTCATATATGAAAACTAATTGTGCAAGGAGCTAAATTAACAATTTGGATTTGCAATGGATTTGTATCTTGTTTTCCATAGTGTGACATCAGCTGCTGGGATGTCCCAACAGCAACTGATGATGGCCTGCACTGTTTGCTCACTGCAGAGCTGTGCATGCTTCAGGAAAATTGCTTTTCCTTGCTTTCCCCAGTTACTAATTTTTACAGAACTCACAGGAGGTAATTAATTGTGTTTGAGACTTCCTCTGCAATTTTGAATTTCGTTGACATTAGCCAAAGCATTCAAAAATTTCCAGCTGACAGATGGAGAAATGCAGACAGACAGCACAGTTAACCTGCCTATGGTATTTCAGTATAGAAAATACAAACAAGACAATAATATTCCACCTTGAAAACTTAAGATATTCATAAAAATACATTCTGCTTCGTTAAATGAAAGGCATTCATAGGAGCCAAGCTCTGACAATTCATCTAAGGTTCCATCAAAGTAATGATTGTTTAAATACCTATCAGACTTGAAAAAAAAGCCAGCCTGATGTAAAATCTCCTTCAAATAAGGATTTGTTTAACACTGTTTGTATTTTTTCTGCTGAACAGAGGAGTAGCAGATGTTCCTCTGATATTCTGAAACACTCAACAGCCAAATTCTGATTTATCGTAACACTTAACCATCCTCTGGGGAAAACAAGTGGGGATCATGAGACACAGAAGGAAGACATAAAGGTGACAAGAATGCATTACTGTAAAGATGAGAACATTTAATGTGTACATGTTGATTACCCCAACATACAATTTAATTAGGAGTTCTAACACATTTATAGGAACTCCTCCTCATTGGGAATTCTTCCATAGCATCAAGCTCATAAAGTTTACCAGGTATATTTCCACTCAGGTTCCTGAATTATAGAGCCATGACTTTTTTATATGCATCTTTAATTATCACTCCAATCATTTTATCTGTTCTTAATCAAGGATAAGCAATCATCATTAATGTCTTTTTTAAAGAATATGGTAATTTGCTTCCTTCCAGCCCTCCAGAGCAGTGGCAGGTTCTAATGAAAGATCTAATATTTTTGTTAGTATCCCAATCCTTGCATTTGTTAATTCCTTCTGTTTTTAAAGTAAATTATCAAGTTCTGCTGAAATAGTGAAATTTAAGACTGATGTAACTTAAAAATTAACATTGTTTTGAGCAAGGTGATGGACTAGATTACCTCCAGAGGTCTCTGACAACTTAAATTATTCTTTGACTGAAATTAATAACAAAGTTTGCAGCAATAAGAGTTTGATATTGAAAGCATATTAAAATATGCCCTTTAGAATTTTTATTAAGGGCTTTTTGATTTTTTAAATATTTGATTACTGTGTGCATTGTTCCTTTGTATTATAATTGCATTTTGTTGTTTTGTTGCAATTTTTTAGTAGCATTTTCTTCTTCAATATGCAAGATTCCTAGGAGGCCTTCATGTTTAGCTGTATTGAATTTTATTAAATGTTTTTAGTGTTTCTCTTTTATCCTTTTAAGGCATTGTCTCTCAGTCATCAGTCTACAAAAATATGAATGTTTTCATAACCTATTTATGAAATCAGCTAAAGAGAAGATTGCTCCTGGGAGAAATGGCAAAATTAAATATTCCTAATGATCAATCAAGAAAGGGAATTAAAAGCCCTTAATTCTCCAGTGAATAACAAAAATTCCCATCAATATTTCAAGCCCTTTCTTAATCACACAGCCACAAGGGAAACAGTTAAGCTTAAAAGAAAACAGGAAAAAAAAAATAGTCCACTTGAAAACACTGCTGAGCCATCATTCAGATTTTCTAGTCAGTCCATTACATGAAATAATTCATTACAGTTCATTTTCTGTGATGTGCAAATGCCAAAATCAATGAACATTTTTCCACATTTTGAAAGTAGTCACTGATATTACACAGTAACCAGCCATATTTCTTGAAAAGCTCAGAATTATTTACAGTCTAGCAGTACCTGAACACCTAAAAAAATTCGATGGGCTTTAATTTGAAGGAATATATACAACAAAAAGCTCAGCTGTCTAGTGTCTTAAGTATCTAAGTTTAGCAACATAAAATCAGTAAATATTTGTGTCACTCTTGGCAAAAACAAAAAAAAAAGGAAGCATTTTTTAATGCAAACAGTTTAGCTGTTAAACAGATTAATGTAACAAAACTAAAGCTTGATTTACCTCTTTTGAAAGGACTAAGGTACGACAAGCACTCCTACAGATCAAACATTCATCTTTTTTGCCTGTAACGTAAAGACACATTTAAAATATAGATCAAACTGAATATATATTGAGTACATTGTGAACAGAATGTGACACCTAAACCTCTGGAGCTTGTGAAAAGAAATCTGCAGGTTATACAAGTATGAATAAAGATGAATAAAGAATTTGATTCTGTAACAATTACAGAGCTGCACAGGAGAAATGTGTGTGAATGTCATCAGGTCTTACTCCTGTAAATAAGCATTCATGTAAATGATTTTATGAATATCATTAGTGTCACAGAATGCAGGTGACTTTTAGTTCCCTTGATTTAAATAGGACTACTTGCCTGGTTTAATTAAATGTATGCTTAAGTGCACTAATGACTTACAGTCAATCTGATATGTGGCTTCTTAGACTGAGGCACAGTTGGGTTCTCAGAGCAAAATATATGAAACCCAAATGTCAAGGAATTAATAATTTTACCTTCTGAATTCCTCCAGTGAAAAAACAATTGAAATCACTTTTTAAAACTTTAGGACTTTTAAATTCTCTGATTATCTCCATCAAATGCATGGTATTTCAATATCTATAATTTAATTTTACTAGCTACAGCCTTTCTGAAGATTCTAAGGATCAATGTTTAAAAACATCTTTAAATACATTTTAAACCTTGTGTTGTCATTACTCTTGGATTCACAGCAAAAAGATACATAATCTCTCACACGGTTTTCTGCCAAACAACATTAAGGGCAGAAAGGAAAGATGCTATTCATGTTCTAGGAGTCTGTGAGCTGCAGAGGCTGCATTTTATGATCCTCGATCTTCAACAGCAACCTTGTGAAAATGTCAAGTCAGAACTTTTTAGTTCTGAAAGATAGATTGATCATTTCTTCTGTGTGCTCTTACAAAAACCAGGGCATTTAGCATGATGTGAAAGGGAAAAACATTGATATTTTTCTGCTGCAGTTTTTTTTCTTTTGAAAAACAACTTCATTATTCCTCTGTCTTTCCCACATATCTTCGTCCAAGGATATCACAGGAATCCCAGAATACGGCTCTGGAATTGTACATAACACAAGAACTTCTAAACATCACCTCCAATATCCCCTCATGCTGCTGAAAGTTTTTAGGAACAATACAGCCTTAAAACTTGCTAAGACTACTTCTAAAACCTACCCTAAACAAATCCTACCGTTTCTAAAATTGCTCTTCCACTAAGGAAAAATCATTATTTTTCCCAAATTAGCCAGAACAGGTGGCCGTCTACTTGTGGGGATTTTTTAAATAAAATTATGGATCATAAGCATCCAGGATCCAGTTTTATTGAAGCCTCCACTGAGTGCGCCAAAGGTTTGCTCTCTAAGCCACATCCACCTGGAAGTGGACACAGACGGGTTTTACTGTTCAAACCAAACACAAGTATTTAGTGCCTTACACTAAATATCAAGAGAAACGATTGAAAAGGTGTATCGGTAACATTCGAAAAAGTGCTCAGTGCTTTCTTTTTTGCCACAGCGGGTCAGAAATACCAATGTTCGGGGTGTAGTGTGCGCGGCAGCACAGCCCGTCCCGCCGGGCGCGCCCCGGCAGCCATTACCTTTCTTCAGGCAAACCTCACAGAGAACGTGGCCGCAGTTGGTGAGGCAGAACCGCGGCGCGGGGTTGCGGGGCTCGCAGAGGCAGGAGTTGCAGAAGGCGGGCACGGCCATGGTGCAGCGGGACACAGGGGTTCGGCTCCGGCCCGGGGCTGCGGCAGAGCCGCTCATCCTTCAGGCCGAGCCCCGCGGCCCCGCCATGTCCCGCCCGCTGAGGCGGCCCCGAGGGGAGCGCGGCGCGCCCCTCACGCCGCGGGGCCTCAGCGCGACAGAGCTTGGTCCTCACACACACACACCAAAAAAATTTGGTTTCCCTGGCCTTTAACTACGAAACTGGAGCGTTGCGGACACAGACGGCGCCCTGAGACTGTCCCGCTGCCGTCCCCAAAGATGGGGAGCTGAGCTGCACCCACAGAGCTCCGGGCAGGGCCTCAGCGCGGACCCCGCCCTGCTCGCTCCTCGCGGGTCAGCAGATGAGAGGGAACAAAAAAAACGAGCGGAGAAAATAATTACGGATTTCACTCTTTTAAATGCAAGAATCCAAGAAGTTTGTTAATTTGTTATCATGAGTTTACCATGGCATCTCCCGTTGTGGAAAAAAGAGCAAGACAAGGAGATTTGATGTTAATATCTTAGGGGGAAAAAAAAAATAAAAATGACCCCGTTGCTTGCTGGTGTCCCTTGAAAATTTTAGAAAGTCCCTTACAGATCTTACTTGCAGTGCAGGCTGTAGCTCTGGGTATGACAGAACCACAAGCTGTGAGTCAGTTCCTGCTTTATGGAGTTAACTAAAAATCTTGAAGGAGACTGAAAACATTTCATAAAAGCAAAGATGATGATGATATGATGATTAATGATTATTAATATTAGTAGTACCAGTAGTAGTAGTAAAGAATTAAGCAATCGCAAGTAATATTCAAGACACCCAAGTCTCAGTGCTGTCTATGCTCTCTGAGCATAGACCTAATTAATATGGGGGAACATGATCAGCTCTTTTATAAATTCTGAAATGGTGCTTGTCCTGGATTACCAGCCTGAGTGTATTGTAGGTGATATAAGTTATATTTGTCATTGGGATGTGGTTAGGAGCCTTACACTAAATATCAGCTAAATTCTGAACCACAACCTTGTTGCAACACTTTATTACTTTCTTCTTGGACTTCATATACCATATGGTTTTAACACACATTTCCTTCTTACCCACCACCCAAAGATGTTATTACAAGACATGTTGTGAGTGAGTGTTCTATAAAAATTAATTTAATAACACTTTCTGGTCATTCCAAGTGGCACTTCTGAAATATCTGAATTTTTAAATATAGGACACAATGCAGTGTGTAGCTTTATGAGATTTTATTTGGATTGATTTGGTCCCTGGAACATTGCTTTTTTGTCCCTATTTTGTATCAATTTTATTGATTCTCACATACTACCAGCTGTATTTTAATTCCCACGCTGGAAATTTAAGTAGAGTAATAGGGAAATGTCATTTCCTTGCTAAAAAAAACCAACAGGTGGGAAGACAGAAAAAAGAAAGAAAGCAGTGCTTTCAGAACAATAAATGGTCTGTAGATATTTCACCTTTCACTACCTTTTAAAATAGCGAAGGGTCTGGAAAGATGAGTGGGAAAATAAACCACAATATTCTGCCATCACAGTGCTCTAGAAACTTCAGCTTTCATATTTTGTATGTAATCACCTCCAACTCCTTCCTACTCCTGCTGCTGCTGCTTTGTCAAGCTAATTATCTGCATTTTTAGCACAGCTTTTGACTTGTCATTGTATGAAACTGTAGTTACATTGCTATTTGTACATAAACTGGCTGAATTAGGGCATAAAGATATATGCAACCAAGCTGCAATAAGTGAAATGGAAAATTAAGTCAAAAACTGGTAATTTCCATAGGCAGTCATATAAAAGTTGCTCAATAATTAAAATTATAAAAATTCTCAACACAGAAACGTTTAGTGCAGGAATGAATTAAAATAGAATTGTCATTGTTTACCAAGAAATCTATAATTTGGGTTACTTTGGCATACTTCATAAAGACTATAATTTACATAAACAACTATGGGAGGCATCATCATCAAGTCTATGGCCTAATGTTTAGGGCTTTTCTGGAAGTAAAAAACTAAGTATAATTCCAGATTGCTTGTCTGGATCCATCTCTTCCATGGTAATTGCTGCCACCACTGATCAGTTCAAATTCTGAATATTTTACAAGAAAGCATTCACAATTATATTTAGGTGTTACACATATATAGATTGAGTTCAAGACACTCTCAGCCAATTAAACACCACAGGGGATGTAATTATTTCTCTGTTTACTATCTGAATCCTAGTCAGTCTGAAGTGCTGAACTGTTTGTGGTAGTGCTAAATAAGATTACTCAGCAAGCAGAGTAATGTAAAATCATAGGAAACTTTATTTTAGATATCTGTTTTAGATTTAACCTAAATTAAACGTTCTTCATTAAGTACTGAATTTAAATGCCACCTTAGTCACTGACTCCTTCTGTATTTAGCTTTACATTTGTAGAGGGGGGAAAAATGATAAAAGATGGGATTCAAGGAGTAAAATGTAAGGGGATGCCAAAGGTTGTGACCTAGCTGGAGAAACCAGTTAGAGCAGAAGATGAGAGAAGGTTGAGAACTCTATAGAGGCAATTTTCTCATAGGTGCAGGGTTTCTTTGAATGTTTAGTGTTACATGGTGTGCAATTTTGGAATCTGTGCATTGACTTCATAGAACTTAAACAAGCTTCTTAGCTATAAAGAAATCTCTGAGAGATTTGATTTGCCAGATTCCAACAGAGAGGAGGATTAGGGTTTGTACTATAGCCCACCACAAAATATTGCTGTTGGTTTCTTCACTTGTTTTCCGAAATTTTTCTTCACGCTCCTAGAAAATAAAGGAAAAGCATAATTATTACTTTTTGGCATCTGTATGTTTCATGGTAACTGAAAGGCATCTGTCTTCTGCATAGTGGTGAACAAAAACATTTTTCCACGTGGATAAAAACGAAGGTTTGTACTCATCTGCATGGTGGAAATGTTCACAAATCAAAACTGAGAAGCAGGCACACATCCTGAAGGAGGAAGGCAAACAGAGCTTCCCTTGTCCACAGATGAGGTATTGTGCTAAACATGTTCCATTAGTCCAGATTTTAACCTATTTAGGTTTACAGTCATTTCCACATGGCTGTCAAGAGCCCTTTTGCAGCCAGATTTCTGTGTTTGGGTAACTAGATGATGTATTTCAAACACAGTCTGTCTATGCAGAAAAGCAACTGGGTGTACACTTGTTTAAAGGTCTTTATGTCTGTCTTCATGGGGATATAGAAATGTCCACTCAGTCATTTCCTTCCCCACTCAATAAAGTTTGTGCACACAGGGCAGTGTGGAAACAGCAGCTGGCAGCATCACTCACAGGTACCTGCCACCTGCTCAGCTGCTGAGTCTGACCAAGAGACCTCTACCTGGAAAATCCTGCTCTAGAGGAACACCTGCTGCTGTAAAATAACACCTGCTGCTACAAGCGTGAGTCCACAGTGATTAATTAGTTTTATGTAACTGCTTAAAAATATTTTGCAGGGCAGTGGAGACCATTTTGGTTAAATATCTATAGGTTTTTATGA
The DNA here is from genome assembly GCA_013397245.1 of Thryothorus ludovicianus. Lineage (NCBI taxonomy): Eukaryota > Metazoa > Chordata > Aves > Passeriformes > Certhiidae > Thryothorus > Thryothorus ludovicianus. Next base: position 36,875 of record VZTB01012680.1, read on the forward strand.
GTTAGTTAAAAATACCACTGCAATTGGATAATAAACCTCATAATACTTTATAATCAGTAAGCCTATGTACAATATTTTTGACATTTCCATTAGGGGACGTACATACTCTTTCATAGTCTTGTTCTCTGGTTACATGATGAATTTGTTCAATTAGATGCTCTAGTCTGACATTAACTTCATTCACTTTGTCTTTGGCTTGAATAGCAGATTCATCCAAAAAATGTTCCCCAACTCTGATGTCCAAGTGGATACGCTGCAAACAGAAAAAAATGATCTCATTACTCTATCTTCTGCTTTTTCAAAATTCTTCAGAATAAAAAATGAAACGAGGGATAATTTGCCCTTAAGATCATTGCAGGAAAATAGTTTAAATAGCTTATAAAAATCCCTCCTAAAATTAGAATTAGGCAGAAAATTTAAAGGGTTTCTTAATTTTATTTTTAAATTAGTTATACAAATTTACAATCTTCACTAATTTAGTGCATTATTTTATGCTAGTATTGATTCAACCACCATTAAAATGTTGCCTTTGTCCAAAATAGTAAAGAAAAAAAAAGAGCTACTTATTATATTTCACATTTCATCCTAATATTGCAGAAATTGTTATCTTTAATAGTACTGTTAGAGGCTTTTTACAAATACATTTCTAGGTTCCCTCACACAACTGTTTTCTTCACATTATTTATCCAAGTTGGAATATCTCCCAATATCCTCCAGGCTGTTTTATGATCTATAGCAAAAATGCCTCGAGCCAGCCAAGCAATAGATCCATAGAGAGAAGAATGGAACTTGCAATGTTATGCAGCTTATTTTGCCATGTATGAAAAATTCTACTGAAACTAGTAGGAGAAACTTTTCCTAGAAGCCAATTAGCACCTAAGAGAAAATAAAAAAGGTTTTAGTCAAACAAATAATCTTCAAAACCCTAGAAGCTGATATTACCATAGTGGAAGTTAGGTCTGCTCAGAGATCAGCCACAAATGAAGAGTGTGTCTTCTTTCAGCTGTCCTGAAGTTACCTCACTGAATAGGTAGAAGTCCATCTCACATCCTTGTGGTCCATTAATTTCTTTATTTTTGTTTGAAAGAGTTCAGATAACCATCTGGTTCTTATGTAGAACAGTTAAAGATTAACCTTCACTAATTAATATTTTTCCTTTTGTGTTCTTTATTCCTCCAGGTATAATTAAAAAGGACAATATTTTCCTTTTTTTATTTCTGTGTTCTCAAACAACATTATTTAATATTTCTGATATTAATGTTCTCCTTCCCTGCATCTCTTGGCTTATTTTATACAGGATGGTCAGAGCTCTACGTGGTGCATGTATCATGTAAAATAAAGTTGATACATCCCCATCTATACCAGATAAAAATCACCTGCACACCCTCAGAATCACATTCATTCTGCATGGTTAACTGTGACCAACCAAACCTTTATCCCCTTACTCTCTCTAGTTGATAAGCTCCACATTTTTTTTTATTATTATTAGACCTAATTGCTTTTGCAATGTATATGATGAAATTTCCATTAATTTCTATCAATCAGCCTGTAAGAACACCTTGTTATTCCAGTCTAATAATCCTAATCCAGTACTGTTATTTCTGTGTTATCTTCATGTTTCCAAAGTGCACAGCTAGGATGAGATGTAGCCTACCTTAACACATTTGGAAGGTGTTTCTATTTAGCTGGTTATTTAACTCTTTTGCTGTCAGCTAAGGAGGAAAAAAACCCCAAGCCACTCGAGAGAATAATTTTTGGAAAGCAGGAAATAGATAAAATTTCAAAACAGTATTTTTAAATTGTTTTTGCTGTGATCAGTAGAGCCATGATATCACTTCTGACGCCTTTTTCTTTCCCCAAATCTGCATTAAAACCAACTTTGCTGATAGTAGACAGTTACAAGTATTCATTTGAGTATCTTTGAAAAACTAAAATGTTACATTTTCTGTAGCAGTCCAGTCTAAGTGAATACATGGAATATCTGCATGACAAGTGCTTGTGTCAGTCAGTCTTATATATTTGTTCTTTTGATCCAAATTATACTTATTGATCAGAATCTTTCACATTCAAAGCACAATATAAACATTAAATCTCTCTATCCTCAGTCTTGCCTCTTGAATGCTGAATATGAGTAGAGTCATTTTATCTCTTCATCTCCCTAATTCTACGTTTGCTTCCTTTAATCTCTAAAAGATGTTGAATTATCTGCTAGAAGTTAGACCAACTTCTAATCCAGTTTGAAATCTCTGATGTTGGTAAATGATTTCTACTGTTAAAACAAAGAATATTTAGGAAATACACCTACCAGTCTGCTTCCTGCAATCACTGCAAATCTTGTGGAGTTGGACTGGAAACAGATGATGTGCTCCCCAGAGAGGTAGGATGTAAAAGAAAAGGTTCCTTGTGGCCCATACAGCTTGGACAACAGTACCTGCAATTTAGATATATCCTTTTGGTTTGTAATTTATAACTACCAATAACAAAATAAAAAACAGTATTGTGAATTGGATGCAAAAAGGAATCAGTTGAGCTGCTGCCATCATTAAATTTATCCAAATTTCAGAACAGATTTAGAGAAACTAAACCATTTTAGCTCAGTGCGAGCATTAAAATATTACAGAATTCTACAACGTACAAAAGCCAATGCTCTGTAAAGAATTCAGAGTTTGAAAATTGAGACCTTGCCTAGGCAGGGAAATCAATTGTCCATTGCTGGGAAAGCTCAGGAGCTCATGGAAGCTCAGGCAGCTGCTCTGCATGAGAGCTACGAGCAGCCTCATGGTGACCTTGACTTTGGGTTTTGTTTATCATCAGCCCTCCTTTCTGCTGCTCGAGTACATTCTGTGCCATTTTACTTCGTTAATGAATTTTGGGGTTTTATTTTCCATTTAACTTGTTTTCTCAGTTGTCACTTACTCTTATTGACACTAATAGCCAAATCTGGAAGTAATGCAAAAATTTGCCATACACATAGTAATCCAAGAATATCATAATTTCTTTTTACTTTTTTTCTTTCAGCATCAAAATACTGAACTAGCTGGTAGACTGTAGATTTACTTCTTCCCAAGAAGTGTCTTTTATTTTTGAAGAGTGCCGCCTGCCAGTGCCAGAAGTCAAGTCATAAATCCTAAAGAAACATTCATAAAGCATTTTTACCTCACCAGTAGGACTTGTGACAGTCACAAACATTCCCAAACCAGGAGCAGATTCAAGAAAGTCATGTTTATGTATATCCCAGCGTTGTACTTTGTAATTCCCTGAATAAAAACATAGGCAAATCTGTTAAATAAACCACAGCTTAATGTTTAACATCTTCATCGCTTTTTCAGGAAAAATACAAATATATAGGTAATTCATGTGTGTATGATTAATATTGCTTGGGGCACTTCATAACAGAATGAAATGCAATAAATTTTTACTGCACTAGAAAATGTTCTAAAGTACTACAAAAAAGGGTTAATTTAGAAGAAAAACTTTCTGATTACTCCTAATGCTCTGGGAAGATTATCCTCTAGAAGGCACACTGAGCCCTCCAAAAGTATAACATGCCATACTCAAATTACATTTTATGGATTCTCGTTCACACTTATTATTTAAATAAAAAAAAGATTAATTTGAATTATTTTTTACTGTCCCCTTGGAATCTTACATTTACAGCCTTGTAGAGTAATTTAATGTGCTTCTAATACCAGAGGTGAAATGAAACTTCCATATATCGTGAATTGTCTCTTTTCAGATCAACATTTATCAAAAAAGTAACTCCTCCATTCACTCAGGGAAAACCGTGTTACAGAAATTCTGATATGAATGAGAACATCAGGCAGAACGTGCAGAAGCAGGAGTTCCACAGCTGTAGAATTAAAAAACATTCTTTTTCTCTGTTTAGTCAGTAAAGCACTCTGAAAATCTGCATTTCTTTGTGTGATGGATACACACAATGTTTGAGGACTTTAAGCCTAATCCCTGCTGCAGGGAGTTATTTTCAGAGTGCCCTTTTCTGGTCTTTACCATATTCATCAATCACAGAAATTGCTGTTACATTTCCAGTTATCTTTGTTATTGCATGGGTTAAATCATCATAAAGCATTGACAGGTACCTACCAACTACCAAGGTGTCACTGGGAATATCTTCTATTATGCATTTCTCTTCTCTTTCTCCAATGTGAAAATACAAAGCGAGTGAAAAAGAAATCCAAAAGTTCATAAGAAACCCTATTAATTTGCTTTTCATGGTTTTTATATGTCCCTGCTCTAGTGCTTTTGAAGATAAATAGTTACATACAAATGCCTGTAGTCCTTTGGTTGTTCCTTGTTTGCTGCTTATCAGAGTATTTTTGAGAGAGGAAAAAAAACTGTGAGAAAAGGCAGCTGGTGGTTACACATTTATAAATAACTACAGCATGTTCTGGAGAAAGAGATAACATGGAAAAGACACCTTTTAAATTCTTTCTTCTTTCCCAGCATGTAGATTAAAATTTATTTTTTACACTTAGAAGAGCATGAAACTGAAAGGGCCTCTCAGGTGCTTGAGATGGGTTCCCCAGATTACTGTAGGCAGCTACATTAGCTACCTGTTTCCATAAACTGCTCAATTTTCAATTTAAATGAAATTATTATTTCCCATTTATTTGGAGTGATTAGTACAGAGCTTAGATCCTCTTTCATTAAACAAACTTTTCATTTTCATCCTAAATCATTGTACAAATGTAGGCACCTGTATAAAACCCACAGGCACTACATGAAAAAGATATTAAGAAGTCAAAAGAACTTGAATAATCAAATGATCCATTAAATAATCAAATAACATTAATTAATATGATATTGCAGGGAAAAATAACACATTAACACTTTCAGAAAAAGATTTGTTTTATATAGGAATGACTATTTCTTAGATACTTCCTAATACATTCTCTGAAGAAAGTTATATTGTAAATCAAACAGTGATTGAGGTTCTTATTTTTATTCTTTGTACTAATATAGACCAATGCATATGTCTGATGACAAACTTATTTATCACTCAAATGTTTCTTGTCCAATAAATGGAGATCACTCTGTCTGAAAGGTTGCCCTGAATGTAATTTTCCAGCAGGGAGGATCCACCTGTGGGATCCTTTCCAGTCGGGAGGACCCGTCTTTCCTCATAAAATTTGTTATCCCAATTGCATGAGAACACATATTTTTCTTGTATCAAGGAAGAAGGGGTGGACAGCAATTCACCCTCAATATCTGGAACCTAAATGAAAATTTTGGGATGCTAATAAGCCCTACTGGATTATTTCACATCTGCAAAAGAAAGATTGATTTGTGCTTATTGCCCTTCTCTGCACCTGCCATCTTTGAAGTTATCTCAATAAAGGAATGTCTGTGTAACACTGGCACAGGCTTAGGGCCATCCTGGCTTCAGTCTATTTTACAGCATGAAGTATCTTTGTGGAAGTTGTAGCACAAGTATAGTCCACCTCCAAAAACCACCCATCAGCATCCCCACATTGAGAGGCTGCCAGACAAAGAGAACTGATTCCTTACACATTACTTGACTCCATATGCTTAAACGATAGCAGGATAAAAATTGCTTCTCATGGCTGTTGAATCTTTAGGAATGTCAAGGTGGATGTTACATCCTTTACTACTTCAGCACTTATCCATCAGATAATTTTAGATTATACAGGATCTCATCATATCACTGGACTTTTGTCCCTTTACCACAGGAGATATTGGCTGCCATGCCCCTGCATAAGCCCTCATGCCATACTCATACCTGCAGGAAATATGGGTTTGTCTGCAGGTTGTGAGCTACTTGACCAATCATCTTTTTAGCTTTCTATTGACTACTTGAGGCTTCCAAAATTCTGAGTTCCAGTGGTAGAACACAAGATGTACAAGGTGACACCACTTTATCCTTCCCTCTGCCCAGCCCCAATGGAATAGACACATTCCTTCTGTACTTTTGGCTAGCAAATTGCTGGACTTCAAGCCAGCAAAAATAATTCAGTCTCCAGGTAATCAGGTTGTTGTGCAGCATAGTGAGAGCTTTCTTCTGTCTCAGGCATTCAGAGTTCCTATAAATTATCATGAACAAAACTTCTGCATACTGCAAAAATCCCATTGAAGAAGACTGGGCTGACATTAGAATAGCTGTATTGAGTGTTAGATTTATTTCTTGAGAGTGTTAAATATTGTCATGGAATAGTCTGAGTTACTTTATTGTATTGGATCATCCATACAGATCAGATATTCCCAATGTACTTCAATTACCTGGGACTGGGAGTATAATTAAATTAAGCTTTTGCCTTGAATAGCATCAGTTACCCTCAGATCTTTTATTTGCACATTTATTGCATTATAGGAATCTAATTTGGTATTGGTTATTTTTGTAGGATCACAGTTTAATTCTGTGGTGACTTTTTTGTTGCTGTGCTTTACCATTAACCCCATCTTCCATTCTGCAAGAATATCTGCCAAGGCATCAAAGCTGATTATTTCTATAAAATATTCTTGAAAAGAATTGTCTTTACAAATCCATTTCAAGCTTCTTTCTAAAGTGCTTTCTGAGATTAGCTTAACACAGGAATTAATTTATCTATTTCCTTCCCTAAATCTCCTGCATTTAGGACCTTGGCATCTTGGCTGCCAACCATCTGTAACCTGAGATACAAGGGAAAAGGAAGGAAGAGCTTCTCTGTCTTTCTTCCTGGTCCCAAAATTTTTAAGGGAATGCTGCTGAAGCTACAAAGTCCTAGCAATAATTGAAGCTACAATATCCATGCAGGGATTCTGTACCTCTCTAATCAGTTTAATAGATAAATACTGTGATAAATGTGCTCCTTCTCTAGAATGTGTTTCATTCACTGTATCCACTGTCTTGGCAAGTAATGGCTCCATCCCTGTGGTTTGCAAAGGGAATACCTGGAATCATATTCATGGCCAAGCAATACACAGAGCATCCTTAAAGAATATATCTACCAATGTCTCCTGAGGTTTCAGCTTACAGAAAACCCCGTATCCAGGTAATTGACTGGATAGAAAACTTCTGTTTTTGAAGGAAGCTGCAGTGAGTGAGCTTCATGTATGTAAACACCCTAAAATAGCAAAGTTAAATATCACTGACTGGAGGTTTCTGAGGTGTGTTGGTCTGTTACATGTTCTCTTTCTACTCCACGTCCTTATCTCACCCTTTCTCCTTCAGTGTCCTTTGGAAAACTTTTGTCTCCAGGAGTTTGAGCAAACACTGGGACTCCTCTATCCAAATTATATTTTGTAGGAGTGAAATCTCAGTTTCAGGTCATATGCAATTGCAAATGCAGATGTTCTTTTACTGAGTATGGTCCTTTATTTATTCTGGGCATGTGGAAAAGCAAAACTGTAGTGTTTAGGGAACTTCCAGGAAAGTACCTCGAAGGATACCTTGTGGGTTTTGAGTTTGTTTTTCCTAAGGCATAATTTAGAATTGAATCTAATATCTACCCAAAAACTTTGTTGAGCCTTATTTGTCTCTTGACAATCAATGTGAAATAAGCTCCTACCCTCTGAGAATATTTCCATATATACTACAGTATATGTTTATGTTTTCTGATAGATGGTAAACGTGTAAACATGTAGCAAGTAAGTGTAACAGAAAACACAGAATGGTTAAAACTAAGATAAAAAGAAGAAAGAAAAATACTGATGATTAACTAAGCACAGAATAGTGCAGTAACACTATTCCAATTATAGACTGGAAATAAGGGGAACTTAAAAAAAATAGGTATGGAAACAGGAGTAAGTGAAACAATTTTCAACAACAGACAACAGTGGGAATCTAAAGAATGAGAAAAGAGCAAATTCCTACACTTAGTTCTAACAACTGTATATTTATCAGCCTTTGCAGGACCAATGAAATTTAGTCTGATATAGTTTAAAATTTATTTGTGTCTTTGAAAGATATCTCTTCTGGAAAGAAAATACAGGGAAATGTTCAATTTCAACCCTATGGAGAATACAGTGTGCTCCTTTAAGAACAAGAGAAATTATCTTTTATTTGGCATATTCCAGAAAGAACCTACTCAAATCAACTTTCCTGTTCAATACCTGTGCTGTATATTTGTAAAATTGCAGTGTCCTGTAAATGTTTTGTGAGCTGACTTTATACTTATTCTATTGAATAAGTATTACTTCAAAATTCTTTTCCTAGTTGGTAGCCACAGCTCTTCGTAAGCCATATGTTACATTCATTTTGTAACAGTTATTTGAGGATTAAAACTTGCAGTCAGGAACAGTTTCTGACGTGTTTTGTTGGAGTTGTGCATTACTTAATTTTAGGTAATATATACACAAATAGCAGCAAACACTTATAAAGAAACATGGACACATTTACTGCATGTATAAGGTTAATGATATAATTTATGTTATGGTCAACAATGTTAACTTTGAGATTAAAGTTGTCTCATGAAGGACACACACCAACAATGAGTTTTTGAATCTCATCTAACAATTTTAATTTAGCGCAGATGTTTTCTACTACTATCCACACTTATATTTTTTCCTAGTAATTTTGTTGGCTGAGTGTCCTCATGGCAATTACTCTTCTCACTTTTGAGAAAGAAAAAGACATTTTCTTATATTCAAAAGTCTCAAGACAAGTTTACTCAGTTCCATTATTGTCTTAACCATACTGAAAACATCTGGTCACTCTGACTTTTGTAAGTAGTTTCAAAGAAATGCGTATTAAGCAAGGTTAGAAAGATGACAAAAATGCCAATAAATTATAAAAACATAATTTAGAGGAAAAAACTATTTTCTAGGTATAAATAACTGTAGATAAACAAATTACAATATTTAAGGCAGTTATTAGTTTAGATTTTGTGATTGAAAGATTTTTACTGTGAAGTAAAAATGTGAAGAACGATCTTTCCAAATGTCTTCTTTTCTGCCACTAGAGGGTACTCCAAGAACTTACAGTGTATTTGGAGGAAGGATTTATTTGGGGGTTTTTGGTCTGTAAATTATCCTTAAACTAAACCTAAGGATTTTAACCCCCCAAAATCTTGATATTAAATAAAAACTTTCAAAACCACTCTAACACATCTTTTCAGCAAAATAGTGCAGCGTATCCAAATTGTAAAGAACATTGATTGACGTGTAGTTTAGATTTAAACTTATCCTACTTTTAAATTATCTTAATTCTTTTCTTTTCTTTATTTCAGACACAATTTTCCGGTTCACATGCTGTTTCTTCATCCAGGTTTGGGCAAGGCATTCCATTATTGGCAGGCTGAAGAAGAACAAAACGTGTTCTGATCTTGGTCCCCGTTTGCCTGCAAACCCCTCTGCAGAGACCCCAGGAAGACCATTGGGAAACCTCACAGTCCAGGGGTGTTTCTGCAACACAGCAAAGAGGTACTTTACATCAAGTTGTGCTTAAGACAAATACACAGTTGGAAAAGCATTAGGGAATGATCATCAAACAGCATCCTTTCTTGTACAAAATACATGTGACTGATCAAATCGGTATGTTGTCTCATAAATTAAAAAAAAAATCTGGTTCAGCTCTTAAACTCATTGGTATTATTGTTATTGCAGTCTGGAGCCGTTTGAGATATTATAGCAATCTTGAATTAAAATACTGAGTTTCCTTAAAAGAAAACTATGCTTAAAATAATTGTACTCAAAAGAGTGAATTAAAAAACATTTATTGTTGATTTTTATAACTCATTTTCCTTTGAATGTCTTACTAAAACACTGGGATTTATAATTAATAAACCAGCTTTTCTCTGATTTATTCAGGTATATTTATATTTCCTTGCAGGCAGCAATTGTTGCTGGAGTTGTTCATATCAAACTCCATTTTACTTTTGTTCCAATTTGCTTCAGAAATAAAGTCCCATTTTTTATCATTAAATCATCTTGCTATTTTTTGGTGTGTACACTACTCTCCCCTTTGCCAATAAGGATATTCTGTCACTAGAAGCTTTCTAATGCTGAAAGAATTTTCAATATAGTTTTCATTTGGTGGAAGAAAAGAACCTAGAAACTCTGAAGTACTATCCACACTGTATGCTTCTACCTAAAATAAAAAGCATGAAAAGTAGGTAAATATTCCTTAGCAGGTTAAATTAAAATATTGCTTGTCACAGGAAGTTGCATCCAAACTGCCTCTCACAGCATTTGTGGGTAAAACAGGTGTGCACAAACCCATCTTTAAATGCCACACCAAACCTGTGGCACCTGGTATAAATTTCTGGTCTTGCAGTGAACTCGCCACTTCTGTTGCCATCACTCATTCCTGTGTTTCTGGAGGGAATGAGGGATGCTGCTTGACTCCTCGTAATTAAATCTGTCCTTCTGATTCTGGAATAAGTTTTTAAACAGACTGATTTATGGTTCATATACAAGAAAGTGGGGATTTGTGACTAAAAATGACTTTTGAATTACCATTCTTTAAATGCAGTTTTAAATTTATATCATGAACAGGGCCAAATTTTCCTTTCCAGTCATATGGGAAATACATATATCTGTAAATGAAATGTGTAATACTCACTTTGCATATGTCTTGTTTACTAATAGAAATGCATTAAACCATTATAAATTGATAAATACATTTATTAAACTACAAATATCACATTAACTTTGTAGGGAATGAGCTGTGTTTTAGTGGTAATAAGGTGACCAGCACAGTGCTAGAGACATGCAATCTCCAGATATTCTGGAGAAGCTCTTGGAACATGGCACTCTTTTGGGAATATATTTCTCCCTTGGAGCAAATACTGTGTTAATTAAATATTTGTTAATTCAGAGATTTGAAAATTACTCTTATGATTGACCTGAGTCAGTAGTTTTCGTGTCTTTGTACCTATTCAAGATTATTAGCTAATATTTTTTGAGAAAATGAAAATGAGAGAGAATTTTATTTTTTGTTGTCAGGATTTTTGTTTCTATTGAAATTATGTCCAAATCAGTTGAATTATATAAAGTTTTATTGCACATAACTGCCAAGTTCTGACCCAGAAAGAGCCAACAATAATGGTTCTTGGCTTCATTGTCATGTAAAACATTAAGGATGAATATTTGCACCAAAGTTGCAAAGAGTTTGGGAGTGCTGATTCTGATCGAGTCATTTGTTTCTTATAAAATTCACTGAGCTACACTGATACAAAGGCTTGGGTAGCTCTTACTCTGGATGTAGCCCAGTCCTTTGAACCATAGCTGAAATATGAAATCCCTTACTTATTCTTTCAGGAATTCTCTTTTATGTCAACTGGCTTGTTTTATTCCCATTTATGAGTCTGGAACTATTCCTATGCAGATAGGAGAATATTCTGCCTGATCACCTGTTTCATCCACATCACCTGCCAGATTTCCACATAATTCTGAGGGAATGGAAATAACAGAATTGAGAGCATCTGCTAATCACTTACCTGACACAGTGTCTATTATTTCATTGCTTTTAGCTGGAAGATTAATAAAAGGTGCAGAAAGACCTAGTTGGCTTTTCTTTAATTTCACCATTGTTACTTGAGCAATTGGTGGCAAAATTTTGAGTTTGGGATAATAAAATGAGTTTGCTGGGTGGCTTGGAGAGGAACAAGTGATCTGTGAAATAAAAAAGGGAACATTAAGAAAACTAAGAAGGTAACTGTAAAGTCATGTTTGTAAATCATGCTAATACATTTTTGCATATAATTTGCATACAACCAGTTTCTATGAACCTCAGTTCACATAGCTATGCTGGTCATCCCAGAATTTTTAATGCAGGATACTTGACTGGATACAGGACTGTGGTAGGAGGTCCTGGGAACACTGTAATATATGAAATTATTTGACAGAAAGAACTTGATGTTATTACAATAAGAATACATGAGTATAAAACAATAATATTAGGTGTGCTATAGGAGCTGTCATATGGATATAAGAGGCCAAATGCTTCTCTCTTCCTTTCCTCATTACTCATTAGCACAGTATTTGTTGCTAGAAAAACTCACTTGTAAGAAAGAATTAATTGAATACTTATAGTATTCAAAATATTTGAATCTAAATTCTTCATTTGCCACCACTCTTATATGGCAAAACCAAAGCATGAAGTATAAAGAGGATGAAATGAGCAAATGACATTGAAAGCAGTGTCACTACAATGAAGTTCTCTGCTTTCCTTTAGGTTCTTTCACTCAAATGTAACAGTTTCAGGTTTCAGCAGTGCTTTCAAATGAAAACTCCTCCTCACAGCAGGATTCACTACTAAGAATTTTCCTGGTTAGATTCACATTTGGTGATGTCAAGACTTTTGTGTTTTCTTTTTCCTGTCACTTAATGGATTGTTAAATATTATCTAAAAAAATTATCAGCCTTTCCAGAAAATGTAGAGACAAATTCTCATGAACCATTTACATTTATCTAATAAATTTCAAAGATACAGAAGATAAACAAAAGCAGTAGGTTTATCAGCTGTGTAGTAAATCCATATATAGAGAGCATCAGCACTCTCAAATACTGAAATCAGTTTCACAATTATAGAATAATTATCTTTTAAAGGTAAGGCTCAAAACAAAGTTCTAAACTATGTCCATTCACCTACCTCTGTAACTGTGTCCTGTGGAATAGTGGCAAAATTTGGGGAGGAAAATGTGAATCCACTATCAGTTCCAGCATCATATGGAAATAGATCTACTGATACTTCATCCATCCAGTGGTCTCCTTCACAGAGATTCAGGCTGTCAATACCCACAAACCAGTCAGGGCTTGGAACAATTCGTACAACAAACGAAACCTAGGGAAACAAAATGATCCATCAGGATTGCATCACATGCTTTGGAATGCTTCAGTCCTGCTTACAGTCATTTTAACTCAAAGTTCTTCAAATAATGTAATTTTGCTCTTCTGCTTTATAGAAGCTGTGCAGTGCTCCCTGCAATGTGACATGCTTTTTAGTAACTCTTTTTCATTATATTGTTCCTACAAGTGAGAACTCAAATATTTAATTTTGGTTGCTGGTAACATAAAATAAACTTTTGAAATGAGTATGTGCATTTACTTACTAAGGGATGTCTTGGATGCACTTCTAATTCAGTAGAGGTTTGTCCTGTACCACTGGAAATTGCAGGAGCAGAGAAGATTCCGTGTACACTCTGAATTTTCTCTCCAGCTTCTTCTATTTCTTTCATTAATGCCCATGCTTCACCCTTTTCAGCAAAATCACGTACACCATTGCTGGCATATTCATTTTTTTTCCACATGCTGTAGTCAGAACTATGAGTAACACCTATTTGAGTGAATACATGGCATGACATAAAAGTCTGATTTAGAATGTGCCTTTTTCTTCATTTTCTCTGTTTTATTTCTGAGGTTAAAAAAAATGTGTATAAAATTGAGTGAACACTAAAACATTTGGCTTATCACTGCTTCTTTCAGCTGCAGCCAATTGAAAACAGAAGTCAATTGAAAACAGTTTTAGATTTTTGAAAACATTGTGGATACTTCAATATCTGCATTTCATTCTTAGTAACTTTGGCTTTTTTTTTTTCTTCCTTTTTCATTACTTATCTTACATAACTATTAAGAAAAAAAAGTAACAGAGGCCAAGAGGCTTATCTACCCTTAAAACTGTGCATATTTCACTTACCTAGCAAGGATGACCACTGTGCTGGGGGCCTGTAGAGGGGATACTGCTTGGGGAAAGCAGTTTGACTCCATTTCCCTATGAAGATGATCCTGTACTTAGCAAGTTCCTCTGCTGTGCAAAGAGCATCCTCCCCCACAGGCAGGCTGCTGGCATAACCCAGCATTGTTACAAGTACTGTCCAGAGAACTTTACAGGACCAGTAGACAAACATCAGGTTTTCCATTCCCTTCCACACAAAAAGAAAAAAAAAAAGTGTTAGCCATATTAGTCACTCTAAATTCAAAAATTAATAACAGTTACCCTATAAAATGTAGTGTGGCATAAGTTATAACCGAAGAGAAAGCAGATATCTGAAACACAAAAAATTGCTATGCTTCTGAAAACATTACTATAATGCTTTCAGATTTGTCATTTCCATGGTATAAACTACAAACGTGTAACTTTACCTGGGACAAGTGTTTCTAATAAAAATGAAAATAAAAATATCTTATCCTTGTCGGTAGTACTACCCCAGAGAAAAATCTGTTTCTGATTTTCTTTTGAAATCTGATTAGAGTTACATCTTGATTTAATTAGAGTAGCAACTGTTTCTGTGGAAAACATTAGTGGTATATTTATTCTTCTAAAGATTAAATTGCAGGTTACTGTGCCAAAAGAAATAATTTATTTTAAATTTGTGTTCTACAAAGGCTGTTTTATAGCATAACGTTTAAAGTCAATAGATTTCATATCTATATAAATTACTTTGCTGTCATAATATGAATTAAAAACATTGTAATTCCTTTAGATTGTTTAAACTACACAGTTTTAAAAAATTGATTTTTTTTTTAAGTTACTGTCATAGGTTGTGCAAATTTTGATTTTAAATTAACATGGTAATTGCATCAGACTGTTGATCTCCACCAATTGTTTAAAATAACAGCCCTAAAAACTGATTTTTAAATGTCTTTGTCCTTTGAGAAAACTATACAAACTTAAGTAAATCACTAATAATATATTAGTTTGTAAAAGTAGCTATGAATACTCACTAAATATTCCTCTGGAGCACTGGTAGGGGGAGAGCACCTGCTTTTGCTGGCAGCTGAGTTGGTCTGCAAGAGAAGACAGTAGGAGTCTTGCTATTTATGCCTGAAGAGGGTCCCTTTGGTCCAAGAGTTATGGCAATCTTCAGACTTTCCAGGTTTGCAAAAATCGTGCCATCTTCTTGTTTGCAGTCCCTCTGGATGGACTAGCAGAGGTTTCCTGTCTGTCAGCTGCTTCAGATTCCTTATCAGAAGACTGAGATGCCGAAAAGACAAAATGCTTTTAAAAAATACCTTGGATTCTTAGTAACAGTTTGAGTTTTCTGGTGCCTTTACAGTTCTCTGCTCTTATTAATGCCTCCAAGCTATACAAATGAACTGATTCCAACACTGAAATAGTTCTAGTGAATACTCTTTAAATGAGAAACATGTTTTCTTGTAAGTTTTATTGTCTGACAGATGCTCCTTCCAAACATTTACAGAGAGCTTGCTCACTCTCACACACCATATGTATGTGTTCAAATAAAAGGGGTGAGGCAGCTAAAAATGTCAAGAGGAAAAAAAAAAGTTACATTTCATAATTGCACATACTCAGGCTGTGCCTCCTGCAAATATGAATTAATTTAAAGTAGTACAGTGTATATTTTTGTGTGTACAGTACTGTATGCTGGATGATGAAAGGGCTCTGTAACATTGTGGTTTCTTTGGAAAGAGTGGTTTTGGGAAGCTTAGAGATTTTTCTTAGCTGTCTTCAGAGTAAAAAACCCCAAATAAAAATCTCATTATTACAGTTAAATCATACATCCTGTGTAGCACAGTACATATACTTACATCACTAAAAACTTTTAAATTTTTTTTTGTGAAAAATTAAATTTTGTTTGTGAAAAATTAAGCATTATAGACTGACCCAATTAAAAAATAATGTTTAATTTTTATTTCCCCCACTACCTTTCAAATACGGGAAAACAAAGAGCTTTGTGCCAAACCTGTAAGGTTAACAAATGCTATTGTGGCTAATCAGCAATTCAAAATTTTACAGTGAACCATGAAAATAATATTTCATAGAGTTTTCTTTAGAAATTGTGAAGAATGCCACTTAAGTACTTCTCCAGATCTCTAACATGATGGTGCAGCATATGGGAAAAGACCCAAACAAACCCAGTTATTTTCCAGATGCAGCTCCCAGGGCATCACAGGTTAAGCACAGCCTCACAGCTTTAGTGACACACTGTTGTCCACCAAACAACATGTCTGAGCTTTGTGGCACTTGAACTGGAAACTTCCCTCCCACCCCGTGGTAAATCCAAGCCAGGAGGTGAATAAACTGGGATGTCTGGATGGAATTTCTATCAATTATTCTGCTGACAAAATGGAATCTACTGCAAGTTTCAGCATAGATGCCTGCAGCACCTATAGCCACAATTCTTCAACATCTGGGCAGATGTGGGAATCCTGTAGCAGGTTAAGCATCTTGCCATGGACATGCCCTTTATTTCCAAGGTCTCTTTCTCCATCCTATGTTAATGTTACATTTTCCATAATTGATTTCTCTTCCAGGAACCAGACTCCAGTAAGAAAAAGAGCAAAGAGCCTTCATGGATACTTTTATACAAGTTCTATGAGTGTTTGTTGAAGGATGATACTTGGATTACGTCCAGCTCACTCTCCCCCATGCACAGAATTCCAGATCCACAGGTTTCTTAGAGATTTTAATCTAATGACATCCAGCCTGAAGTGGGCTGAAGTGCAGCCCACTGAAAAACATGCAAGGTCCCACAAGTTTAAAAGTATATTGCTAAGTGTATTCTAAAACTACTTAAGACTTGCTTATTTATTATTAAATAGCCTTAAACTTCTGTAGGTTTTGTTGTCTCTCACACAATTACTAAGCCAGTGAACTTCACATACTGAAACCTACTGTGGCACTGCCAGGACAACATGTAAAATGAGAACAAAGCAACTAGCTCTGGGTCTGGCACAGAAATATTTAATTCATCAGAACAGCCTTTTCCTTCTGAAGATAAATTGCTGGCAAAAGGCACATCACCAGACTAGATTATTCTGGTTCCATGACTGTGTGTTATGCATGTCCCCAAGAATGGGACAATACATGCAGGCTGCATAACTTGGCACTGGACCTTTCCCTTTTTACAATGAGGGTTTTACCATGACAGGTTTCTCATGATTAAATTCTTCAGGACCTAGAGCCTCATTTTTATCTTTGTTGAATTCATAATGAAATCATTGGGCAAAAATACTCTAAATTTATTTAATTATCTTGTCTCCCTACCCCCCGCCCCCTAAGACTGAGTGAAGAGAGGGAAGAAAAAAAAAAAAGAAAAACATGCAGAGTAATGTCAGAAAATCCTAACTTGAAGACTCACTGTCCTATTTCTTTAAATAGAAACTGTGCTAAGCATAATCAGTCTCTGACATTGTGAAGGACATCAAAGCACCAAATGTGTCTTGTAGATGGGAAGGAAAAGAAAGAACAGAAAAAAAAAGCAAATTTCCACTCAATGGATTACTTTCATGGCTGGGAACCACAGATGCCAAATTTCTGTGGGCCAGCAGTAGGAGAAAAAAAAATGCTGTGGGATCAGAACCTATGCTTGCATTCCTTCTTCAGTTTTTATGTCCCATTAGGAAGCTGCTGAGAGCTCATGGAAAACTGGAAAAAAGTTTCCCTTTAGAAAAAAAAATTGCCTGTATTATAAATGTGGGGATTTTTTCTCTTTTTACAGCAAAATAGGTTTTGTTCTTCAAGTTTGTGTCTCTTGTGGTACATGTATTTTCTATCCACATATGTACCTCTACAGACCCTGAATGCTGAGAGATTAGTCATATAAAGTTTGTTTTATTTAAGCATCAGTGCCAAAGTGTGCCTTGGGTTAAATTTTTCTTGAAGTGTGCAACTTCTGCTGTTTCCTTTCAATGCAGCAAGACTTTTACAGTTCCTGCAGTCTTTACCAAGATTCAGAGAATGAAAGATGGAAAGTATAAAACAAAAATGGTGTCCAGATACTTTTGGTTTTTCAATTTCTGTCATAACTTTGTCTAAAATAACCTGAAAACAGGAAAATAACCTTCTAAAAAATACAGCAACGTCATCAATTTCATGTTGGCTCTGGAATCATTTACACTGTACTAAAACATTTAAATGAGCAAGTTCAGGCTATCACACAGGAATATAGCACATTAAAATCATGTAAATTCCATTTTGATTAGTCAGGGAATAATTTAGCCCTTTTTCTGGCAAGCAACCAGAGTGCCATGATTAATTATGACTTTTCTATTAAACCATAAGATTACAAGAAAGGAAAATTTACCAAAATGATTAATCTGAAGTTAGTTGGCCCAGATTTACTCAAAACAGAAGCTCCAAAAATTTTGTATTTATATTCCTGAGATATCAACACACATTTCAATTTTGCTAAAACAATTTCCATTCTGCTGATAAGGAGTATATGTGCAACTCTGATATTCACAGGCTGCTTAACATGCTTATGACTAGCTAGAATCTCTTTGTCTACCAAGAAAAACATAACATTGTATTACTTAAGAAGGATTATACAGCCATACTTTCTCTCCTGTGGTTACCATGGAGACACATATAATTATGGACACTCAGCAATGCCAAAGGTTTGCATTCAGTGAAAACCCTCTGAGCTCTAAGCTCTGAAATCTCAGGACCAGAGTGGCAAGCAGCAGAATGTTTTATGATGGAGGAATTGTGGTGTTGGTTTGGGAGCTTTTACAATAGAAAGTGTTTACATAGGAAAGTAATCTTGATATTGGATGGTACATCAGTAGTGAAGGCAGCTTTAATATTTATTAATCTTTTGTGAGAAGATTTTATTTTGCAGATTAAGGTATCTAAAGTGAGTACAAACATACAAACTAAATACGTATTACTTCTACTATATATAATGGAAGTTTTGGTTATTTTAGCTGATAGAATCTATAGAACTGTTCAGCTCACCCTTTAATCCATACCAATATTTGACAAATTAATAACTGATGAGCAGTTCTCTCCTCCACTAACTGTATTGATAAACTCTCCATTGATCTTACCTCCCATGGAACCATTTAAGTAACAGATCCAGGCATCTGTCTTTATTCAGGGCTCACTGAAAATTCAAGCCAAAATAAGGAAAAGTATAAGGAAAAATACCAGTCTTCTTGACCAGAATGACACTCATCAGCATCAAAAAACTCTTCTGTTGTCATCTGCATTCTTCTGCCATTTTTATTAAAGTACTTCCTTAGTACTGAGACACCTAATTTGTGGCCCAGCCCTAGCTAACCCAATCGAGGTCCCCCATGCCAATGACCAGAGATTATATTTCTCTTTTGTACTCTCCAGTACCCAATGTGTATGACTTTTCACGATAGACACCTTCACCAGCAGATTTCCTAATCTGTCATTTATCATATGAGCTCAGAAGTTGTCTCCACCGTAAGGTCAGAGCCATATTCTCCTGTTTCCCAACAGTCCTTCGGCTTAATATCTAAAGTTGGTCATTCTTGGCTCTCACAAATGCTTCCTGATGCCCTAAGCACCAAGGTTATCTATCCAATTCATCTGTAGCACAAACCATGAAATCTTATAATCTCCTTTATTGGTAAAGCAGAGTTAACTTGGCAGCAATGAGCTCAGTTGGATAATTCAAATCCTCTCTGCTGTCTCAGCAGCTAAATCACAAATTGGGAGCCTCTTTCCTATGCTGTGGCTAATGCTCATGATAGGAATGAAGCAGACTCACAGGAGCTCCTTTATCCTGGATTTCATCATCCTGGTGTCCACTGCACACCTGCCACTGCCTCTTTGTGTTTCCAGAGGCCTTTGCGGCAGGATATGGGAGAAGGAATTCATGCTACTTTTTTATCCACAAAAGCTCCACAGATCTGAGGAAATAAACCCAGCTTCTTTGACCTGTTCATCAGATATTCTGAGCTGTGGATGAGGGTCAGCTTTCAGAGCACTGTGCTCACCTGTGGCATGCCTACACCAGCAGCTTTAGCTCCCTGGCCTGCATGACTCCACAGAACTCTGGAAAAAACAAAATGTTTAGGAAATGCTGAAGGCAGATCTTGCAGACCTGAGTGTCCAATCTTGCAGGGATCTCTGCTTTTGAATTTACTTCACATATCTACAGGAAAGCCTATAACTGAAATAAAAATTGCTCTGAAGGGAATCTAATGCGTGTTGCACTATAGTTTCATTAGAGTAGAAGACAGGGTATTTTTGTGGAATTGCGCACACGGACACACAGAGTGTAAACCAAAAAAGAGAATTTTTTTGATTACCATCTTAATTAATTCTATCATTCTTCAGTAAGACTGAATAGACAGCCTGTGTAGAAATCCCTGTGTGGTATTTTGCCAGTTTTAGATTCTTGTTCCACTGTTTACAATGTAAAGGAAAACTGAAAACTGGCTATGGAGAACAGGGCAAAACTACAGCAGCATAATTAAAAGAATTAAAATTAATTCTCATTTTGTGAAAAATATGGATTGCATCTTCCAACGAGTCCAATGCTATTATATCTTTTAATTCATTTCTAAAGTGAAATGAGCTTGTGCCATTAACTTGTATTTCTTATTTGCCATTGAATTTCCACCGAAAAACACTGCAAAGCTAGTTTTCAAGGTGTTGACTTTCTAAAACCAGTTTGATACTTTCTCTGCCTTACGGAAATGTCAGTCCTTTATCTCTGTGGCAATAGAAGGCCAGCAAATTATATTTCTAAAGTAGCCACCATCAACGGCACTCTGCTTATATTATGTTCTGCTTCACAGTCAGTTTTGTTTTATTATCTTGTATTTTTTTTCAAAGATCTTAAATTAATTGAATGATAGCTATGGAGTTATTAGAGCTACATATTTAATTCATATGAGTAATAGGGTACTGAAAAAAAAAAATTGGTCTTTTCTGGGAATGCATCTCTACATCACAGTTTGCGCATAGCTCTGGTTCAGTAAAAGATTCATTAATTGCCACCACAGCACAGTATCTTTGTCCACTCCCAAGACTTGTGAGGAGTCAATGGTTGCATTGGAATAAGGAGTTGTATCCACTGTCAGAGTGGTACCACATTTTTGGAACCAAAGTGTAATTATTTATCTTCTGCTATGGAAATTGTTTAGGAAAATCAGTAAAACTTTTCTGCTTATGTGTGTAAGTCTGTCATCATTCTTTAGCTTGGTTAGGAATATTATCTAATCACACTAGGAAAAACTAGGAATTTCCAATTTAATGACAGCTGATACATAATAGGTTATGTCATTCAAGGGCATAAGAAGGTCTTATAGTAGAGACTGCAAGAACTTGCAGTGTTGCATTCAGCATTTGTTAGATCTCATTTGTTAGAATGTTTTATCCAGTTTTCTGACCTCACTTCAACTCCAAACAAGGGAGATATTGATGAACTTGAGTCAACTCACAGGAAGTTTTGTTCAGCCTGGAGAAGGGAAGGTGATCAAGGCAGCCTGAGGGTAGCCTCCCTCAGTGCCTCTAAGGTAAGGTCATCAAGATCACAGAATCACTGGGTTGGAAGAGACCTTTGCCCTAACACCTCAACTGAGCCATGGCACTGAGTGCCACATCCAATCTTTTTTTAAAAACACCACCTCCCTGGGCAGATGATTACAGTGCTTTATCACTCTTTCAGTAAGAGCCTTTTTCCTGACATGCAACCTAAATTTTCCTTGGCAAAGCTTAAGACTGTGTCCTTTCCTTCTGTCAGTCGCTGCCTGGATGCTTCACAGTGGTGGACACTGGGAGGCTAAGGGACAATGGGCATATATTGTGGCAAAAAAGGTTCAAACTGGATATAAGGAAAAATGTTTTCACCATCATAATATCAAACAGTCAGGCAGTGGAGCCAAGGGTGGAGGGCAGTCCCCCTCCTTGGGAGCTTTAAGATGAGACAGGACAAAGCCATGAGCAGCCTGATCGAATCTCAAAACTGACCCTGCTTTGAGCAGGACATTGGCTGAGACACCTCCTGAAGTCCCTTATAACCTGAACTATCCTGTTTTCTTATATTATGAAGAAAATTTGTTTCTGATATTACTTCAATGCTTCAGGTAATGACAAGAAATTCTCACCTGTGTAAAAATTTTAAAGATTCTCTCCACATCTGGGATTTATCTTTCTTAATAAAGGGAATGTAATTGTAAAACTAAGGATTGTAAAGGAGGAGAATGTAGGGCTGATGATAGGAATACATCTACACCATAGAATAGAATTGAGTGCAAATTCCCTAAGTTAGAACCAACAAATCTCTCTCCAGAATTTGATATACGAAACTTAAATGAGCATGGAGAATATGGAGTGAATTAGTTGACAGAGAGGTGGTATCTTTGCATTCAGAATCAGGGTGATAAAACACAGTTATGTTTTGTTTGGGTTCTGGGGAAAGCCCCTTCATATGCACGGTGTTCTCTGACAGCAGCTTCCACAGAGGTGATGATGGGCTTATGGAGGGTCTCTGGCTGAAACACAAATATGACTGTAGAGAACTAAGTTCATGCCAAAACACAGTTAATTATGGGAAACATCAAGTCTTTTGCGACCTCTTCACAATCTTTTAAATCTTTACAATCTTTTAATAAGTGTTTTGAAACCAACTCATATCAAATAGATGTTCTTAATTAACAATACTTCTATCATTATGCTGCCAGCCATCCTCATTTAAACCCTTTGAGCTGGGAGATTATCACAGATACATTTTGTTGCATATGGAGATACTTGGATTTTTTTACTTGGCTATACATATACTCCAAGGCACAGAAAGAAACTTTCAAAAGAATTATCAACTCTGACAGCAGAAAAGAATTAGCTTTCAGGGAACATATACCCAAGAGCACAAAAAGTTTTAAAAGTATTATAGAGCAGAAGAAGCAAGATTATTAAATGCAAGACATTCTTGTTTCTGACCACAGGCCAATATCACTTGTCTACAACCCAAAACTTGCTCTTCCCCAGAAATATTGAATGAAATAAAATGTTCTTTTCAGCCTTCGGTTCTCAACAAAACTCAGGGGAATGCAAACTGTAAGAAAAAATATTTTCTAAATCAGTATTTTTGCCAGCATTGAAGGAAGTGAAATTATATGAAAAGAAAATAGAGTTTACTGTTTTGAAATTGTAGAAAGCATCTGGTTAAATGATGGGTTATATGATTTCTTGCATTTTTTACTTCTGTTTCAAATCTCTGCATTATTAATAATTGTAAGTGTCTGAGTGTGAATTTTATTTATCAATTATTACAGTGAAAAAGTGAACTCTACAGAAGATGACAAATTTAACTTTTCTCCATTGTATTCTGCCTTAACTGACAAATTGATAACAATTTGTATCTCAAGAAGCTTTGCTGCTCATTTACTTCTTTTGCTTCTAAAACTAAATTAGTGTCAAGCACCATTCTAGGACACACTGTACTGCTAGAAATGCTTGAATGGATTTTTAATTCTGAAGCACTGGTATAAATATGAATTAGCATCAATAGAAACACTCTACAATTATGTCAATGTGAACATAATCTGGATCTGACCTATTCTTTTAAAAGATGTAAAGCTCATATTGTAATTCCTTTTGTCAACAGAAAAGTCATTGCTCAGACCACATTTTAATTAACTGCCCTGAATTCCCTTTGCAGATTCAATTAAGGAAAGATATTATTCTTCACTTCTTGTCCTAACCTGTCCTTCAAAGTGACAGTGCAGTTTACTGATATATTATCACTTATAGATTCTGAGGAACTGTTCTAGGAGTTGTTTGGACAACATTTCATAATTATGAATAAAGTGTATTACTGGAAAAAAGGGGGAAAATGCATTGAAATATTACAGCTAGCCTTTAAACTAAGGGTGAATAAGCACAGGGCTGGGAAAGGACTTCAGTAATCATCTATACTCCTTTCTTAGTCCCCACATATAGTTTTCTATACATGCAGTAATAGCCCTATGCAGCAGTTTTGACATTCCTAACTGTCTCTAGAATTGCTGAAATAGAAAAAGCCAGAAAAATCAAAACCAGAAATCTAAAAGCATGGATTTACTCATCTAAATAACAGGTCCAATTCTCTGTAATGAGTGAATTGATTCCTAAACGTTTTGTGAATATTTTAGTTCCATCCAATACATATTCAGTAATATAGGTCAATTTATTTGGGACCTCTGGAGATCTCTTGTGTGGCCTCTTATTCAAAGCAGGGCTGTCACCCAACCAGGTGTCATGGGTTGCAATGTAAAATATAATCAGGGGTGTGTTATTCTAGTACCATCTGTTGGAACTGGGATGGGAGGGGAGTGATGTTATCTTCTCTTGATAAGCCAGCTGATAAGAAACCATCCAGAGCAGTTTTCCTTATCTCTTCCACCACCCATCCTCCCTCCAGGGATAGG
>VZTB01012680.1:61081-229895 GCA_013397245.1 Thryothorus ludovicianus
TCAAACCAGAACACCAGGGCAGGCCAGCTCTGCCTTTGGCTGAGTCAGTGCTGTGGGGTTCAGGAACAGCACCAAGGGTGGAAACTTCCACCAGCTCCCTGAATAACCAGTTCCAGTGCCACACCACATTCCATGGGGGAGTGTTCCTGCTGGGCACACTGAACCTCCCCAGGTGCAGCTGTGGCTGTTGTGCCCCCCTACATCACCTGCCAATATGGGGATATTGGGAGGGGACAGCAGATTCCTTGTTTGCCTTGTTGGCCACTCCACTGATGAAATATTGTCAGAAATTTGCCAACATTTCCTTGTTTCATAAAATGTGATGTGTCTATAGAACACTGCAGTATGATATAAAGCAAAGACTTTTACCTTTTTTCAAATGTGGATCCTTTGCCTTTTCCCAAAGTCCTGAAGTCTTTCTCTGGGATTTCTTTCCCAGACTTTGATAATTAACAATACTCTGCTTAATATATTTCTTTCCTGTTACATCACCTTATTTTCATGCTCATTATTTTGAAGACTTTGATCACCCCCAGAAAAAATATAGATATTTTTCCATTAATAATTATCCCAGTGTTATAAGAACTGATATAAATGCGAACAGTCATTTCATTGCATCTGCAGGCAAGTAGATCTTTCCTGATTCTTAACTTTACGTGCAACTTTTACAAATGCTAACAATGGTAACAGCAGTGCCTGGTTTTTTACTCCAAGAAAAGAAAAGAAAAGAAGAAAAGAAAAGAAAAGAAAAGAAAAGAAAAGAAAAGAAAAGAAAAGAAAAGAAAAGAAAAGAAAAGAAAAGAAAAGAAAAGAAAAGAAAAGAAAAGAAAAGAAAAGAAAAGAAAAGAAAAGAAAAGAAAAGAAAAGAAAAGAAAAGAAAAGAAAAGAAAAGAAAAGAAAAGAAAAGAAAAGAAAAGAAAAGAAAAGAAAAGAAAAGAAAAGAAAAGAAAAGAAAAGAAAAGAAAAGAAAAGAAAAGAAAAGAAAAGAAAAGAAAAGAAAAGAAAAGAAAAGAAAAGAAAAGAAAAGAAAAGAAAAGAAAAGAAAAGAAAAGAAAAGAAAAGAAAAGAAAAGAAAAGAAAAGAAAAGAAAAGAAAAGAAAAGAAAAGAAAAGAAAAGAAAAGAAAAGAAAAGAAAAGAAAAGAAAAGAAAAGAAAAGAAAAGAAAAGAAAAGAAAAGAAAAGAAAAGAAAAGAAAAGAAAAGAAAAGAAAAGAAAAGAAAAGAAAAGAAAAGAAAAGAAAAGAAAAGAAAAGAAAAGAAAAGAAAAGAAAAGAAAAGAAAAGAAAAGAAAAGAAAAGAAAAGAAAAGAAAAGAAAAGAAAAGAAAAGAAAAGAAAAGAAAAGAAAAGAAAAGAAAAGAAAAGAAAAGAAAAGAAAAGAAAAGAAAAATATGTTTCTCATAACAACAGTTTTTAAAACCTCCAAAATTCACAATGATTTCTGAAGGTAATAGTATGTTATGTGCATGTTACATCACAAATCTCAAAATATTATCAAAGGAATCCTATAATTTCAAACTATCAAATTTTTTACCCACTTTCTTTGTTGAATATATCAGGGAAATCCCATCACATACAGCAAATTAGGCACTCAGAATTATACCTAATTCCAGCCATTAATCTCTTACTCCAATCCATAAGCACCTCAGCTAGACAGTTAGTGTAATTCAACAGATATTAACAAAACAAAGTATGGGGCAGACTTGCTCTACAATGGTGATACAGACAGCATTTAGGTTATGCTTGCACAAATTATGTGATATTTGGATTTAAAGTCATGTTCAGTGACACTAACAATTATACTAAAACAGGAAAAGAAGATGGTTAAACAAAATCATGTATGCTCTGTTTACAGGATCAATTTTTTTGTTGATAGTTTGGTCCTATAGTTTATGCATTTATCTTCCTGGATTGCACTAGGATAGCTTGAGAATATATAGGGTAGTAGAGAACTTGGATAACTGTATGGGAGCCCACATATCCTTGATTTTGGAATTTTGAGCTACATATTTTATAGATAAATTATACTTTAAACAGAATAGAAAATATACATTGTTTACAGTGTGTATTATATGATAAATGCTTTATTGGAAAACTGAAATGTTTGAATTTAGCATCTAGAGATAGAAAAGCAGTCAAAAATTGAGGGAAACAAAACCAGCATTACACACAGCTCTTAAATCTCTTGTACTTGCTAAGACAAGTTGTCATCACTAATTAGATCAGCTTCAAGAGATTAAACACAGCTTATTTTTCCATGGTGTCTAGTCCATTATAATAGCTATTTGTCTCCTTCTACCAGCAGGACTAGCCAAATAAATTACACCAGCCATAATTTACTAATGTTTCTTTAGTCTTTTCTGAATTAGGAAGAGAGGCCTCAGTCCCAGAAAGCTTATATAAAAACTTTTGCCTTTATGGGGTTTTTTTGTGGTTCTGAGGACGTCTGAACCTTGAGGTAGGACCGATTTTATCTGCAGAACGAACATCCCCAAACCACAAAAGTAATTCTATCCTCGATAGAATTACAGCACAGACATCCCATGAAAACACACCAAACGCAGGTCTTCCGGATGATACAGATAAACAAAAGTTTGGAAAACAAATCATCCCCCTGTGTTCTATTTCCTTTCAGAATGAGCTCTCCTTCCAGATGCTCTGGAGCCCAGCAGCTTGCACAGCTTCCTGGGTTGCAGCAACCTTCACAGTCTCCCTCTGGGTCTCTAGGAATGTATCCTCTCCCTGACCTCCAAGGCTTGGCCCTGGATCCTCTCCTTTGCAGCAAGCAGGACATGTGCTTTGTCAGGAGCCTTTCCATGTGCATGCAGGCATTGTAACCTCCTCCTTTTCCTCCCCACAGTCCACCTGACCCAAACTGCCACAGCCAGGAAAAGCAGAGGCAGCCCTTCTGCGGTTCTGTCACACCCTTTCAAACAAAGCAAGAAGAAAAAAACCCAACGACCACAAAATAGAGACTAAGCCAAGAAGAAAAAATTCAGTTTTGTCATCTGTCAAGCAAAAAAGCAGCCAAAATTGGAGGCAGTCTGTAGTGCCTCCATCCAATCTGCAAAGCCTCTCCTGGTTTTCTGGTTCAGATGAGCACCCTTTTTATTTTCCTGCCTCAAGTAAGACCTGAGGTGAGACCTGGATTCATCAACTCTCCCTAGGCCCCATTACTGGGGAGACAGGATGCAAATATATGAGCCAGAGTGGTTCAGGCTTCTGCTCATCCTCATCTTTCAGAGAGTGGATTACACTATCATAGTAAATAAAAAATAAAGATGATATGGCAACTTCTATTAGGCAGTACAGAAAAGAGCAGATGGATAGATCTTACAAAATAATTAAAATATGCCTACCACTTTTCTGATCCTTTAGTCACCCCTCACAACTATTGATTATCTGTCCAGCTCAAAGCACTGCTACCTGTTGTCATGGCATCTGACTGCCTCCTAAAATAATGAAATACAAGACTGATTCCAGTCTGTGCACATGGGAAAAAAAACATAACTTCAGAAAGTTTCTACTTCAGAAAAACTCAGTGAAAGAGGTGACTATTACTAAATGTATCATTTTGTAGGAATGTGTACAAGTTAAAGCTCTCACCTGAAGCAGGAACAGTCTCTGGGATTTTCCAGAACAGTCTGTTGGATGTTGGGAGAAAAAAATTTAAAAAAACAGGAGTTGAACCCTTTTGGTAATAAGAATGACCCTCCCATAACCATCCCACATCTTTTGTGTAAGCTCAGAAGCCTCCGTGGTCTCTGTCGGATTTCAAAAACTGTATCAGTTAGGATAATCTGCACCAAACTTCCAAATCCAAATCCCATTTTCTGTAGTTTATCAGATTCAACTTTGATTAACACGAGACCCTACCTCTGCTGGGATTCACTGTGGCCTGTGTGATGCTGGTCCATCCCTGCTCCTCACTGCTGCAGCTTTCCATCTGTTTCTTGTTATCTTATGCACTCAAAAGGCAAAGGAGGCACGTCATGTCTTTACAGCCTTTCTTTTTCCTTGCTCATGTTTCCCTCAGATACATTGTAAGTTCTTTCTGAAGTGACCTTTAAAATCCATTCCTACCTAGTATTTTTTAATCCATTGTAGCAAATATCTTGGCAGACGCCAAGTCATTCATGCCCAAAATGTCAAAGATCAATGTATTTTTCTACAGAGAATTTCCATATGCCACATGTGTGATTTTTCACTAAAACCCACTGTGGTACTGCCATTATGAAGCCATTGATAGAATTTAGGGTATTTATCAACTTCTATTAGCCTTTATTGAAACAGATTTCCAACTCCAACATTTGCTTTTAAACAGCCATTCATAAACTTTATATCTTCCTGAGGGGATAGGACCATTTATCAAAAAATAAAATTAAATCCCCATAGGTAGATGTTTCCAGGATCTGTGTACATGTTCATTTCAATTCACAGTCTTCCCACTTCTCAAGGGAAATCCAAACCAGAGGCTTCAGAGATCAAACTGGAGAACATAGAATGTTCCACCTGTTAGTATTCAATAAAAGGCAACAGTATTTCTCTAGAGACATTATAACAGAAGCCTGTGGTAAAAGAACACAAAAATTACATTTTCTCCTTTAAATTTTAAATTTTTAAGTAGCTTCTAAGATAACAAGTTTATAGATCAGCATACTAGGAAGCTTTTTTTCTTTGTAAGTGACCTTCTATTTCCAAGACATCTAGAGATCCTCTTTTCTGCATAGCAGCAGAGGCAATGTGGCTAAGAAATCAAGCTGCCATTAAAAATATATTAATCTTGCCCCCAAGTCTGAAAGCTCTCACAGATTTAAAACTGGAGGGAAAGACACCCCATGAGAAAAATTTCTAGGAAATCTTATGAAATTAGCTAATTAAACTGTGAGTATTCTTACTAATTATAAAGGAAAACTACACATATATATTTTTTCAATGTATTTTTCAAGAAAAGATAATGTGGATTTTTAGGTTTAGACCTTGTAAATTGCCTACCAAGCTATACCAACAATGTAAATAAAAATACTTTATAAGCACAGTCATACTAAAAAGACAGCCAAGGTATCTGCATATTGAAGGAAAAGGAGAATATTATACTTCTATAAGCCTACCTCCTTCAAATTATCCATCAGACTAAAGGAGTGTAATGGGACATATGAGGATATCACAAATCCTTTTGGCAGTGACAGCTGGAAAATCTCTAGAAGTAGCTTCATTTTCTAGAGTGAATAAAATACTCTCGCAGTGTTTAGTAGAAGTCCTGAAGGCTCTAGTTTTCACTCAAACATAAAGGTAGGAAAGGATGTGGATTAAGACATCTTTTTACTTGGGAATATGCCAAGAAAACCCTGGAAACTTATTGTAGTTACCTCATAAGTGAAGTCCTAGAAAATAAAAAAAAAATAAATGCGTACATAGATACATAAAATTCAGATAAAAAGAAGGATTTTTTATTGTTTTATTGATTTTTATATTGAGTTACTAACGTCTGACCCTATTCAGTTCATTTGGGTGTTTTCAATAGCTGTTGTTTACATCCTGCATTTTTAACTCTGATGTAATATTTCAGAGCATGAAAAGGCCATTATGGTAACAATGAGCCTTCCTTCTTTTCCAGCATCCTTTTGCTGACCTCTCTTGAGTAATGCTCATGTGTGTTTGTTATTTAAGTGTCAGCACTACCAAAGCACAAGAAGGGAGGAGATCTGTACAGCTTAGGAAATGCTGCTCGTATGCAGTTGTCAAAAGAACTGTTTGCTATGGGTTTTTTTTTTTTTCATATACAACTACAACACTTCATATTTTGGAAAAATTAAAATATTAAAGTCAGTAATATCAGCTTACAGAGCCCCTCTCATATGTCCATGATATTCCTCTGGAAAACGTAAGAGCGACAAAATTAATTAATTCAAAAGAATGACTGAAACTCTCAATCATATTTGTTCTTTGAAATTTTAACATCCTTTCACCTTATTGCATGAAAGTTTATTTAATTTTGGTTTACGGATATACTTAATAACACTGAAATGAAGCATTTCTTCTTCCATTTTCTCATAATATGGAAAATTCATTAAAATGTGAGAGCAGTTCTGTGGATGGAAAATTATTGCTTTCTCTCATAAACTTGGCCAAGAAATGAAGAACGCTTACTCAAATAATCCCAGAATACAGCAATATTTTCAGACTGGACAGGTGCTAAGTATTTTGTTTTGTTAAGTTGGCTAACCTTCCATAAATAAAGTATATCTCTTCCAAGGTTAGTTTTAACAGTTTCTGTCCAGGTTTTCAGTGAGCTACTCCAAAACAATCCTACCATACTTTCTAGGTGACAAATCTTCTTACTAATACTAAATTTTCAACTAAGGACATCAATATTGTCTACTTTTTAAGAGTGAAATTCCATTACTTTTACACTTCTTAGATCACTTTGTTTCTAAGAATCACAGGGCAAGCCTGCATTGACATTTTAGCTCAATTCTCATCTTTTGAAGAAAATTCCCTGATTGATGCTGTTTAATAATGATTTCTTTCATATTTACTGACTGGTCTTGGATCCCCTCACAAACTGGATGTTGGAATGAAAGTGAGTAGGAGGTGATCTTTGGCAAGCATGAGTAGAACTCGAGCAGCAATAAAGCCTCCTGATATTGTGTGACAGCCAGGTCCTGTTTCATTTTATTAATTTGCTTATATTTGTCTGTGCTATTTGCAAATGTGGACACTGTTTTTAACTGGACTTCGATTTCATAGACCCTCACAAGATGTAGAACCAAATTCAAGTATGATTTAGGCACTTAAAATATCATTAAAATGTATATAGGACTTAGAGATGTGATCATCTTTGGGACTTATGAAAATTTCATTAATTGGTTATCTGCATCTTTAAATGCCTAAGTGTCTTCAAAATTCAGAACCTTCTATTTCTGTGATGCACTTCCACTTTCTAAAAATAATGATAAATAATAATATCCAGTTTGACGGGATCTGATGAGGATAAATACATCAAAAATTGTGAGCTGCTCAAATTATGGAATGAGAGGGTTGAATCATAGATTGCTTTCATTTCAGAGATCAAGGTTAAACAAAGGCTAAAGCTCTGCATATATGATTTGCAAATGCAGTTATGCTAATAGCATGATGATCTTAATTAGATGATCAGCTGCATATCTGACTTTTGATAATAAGTCCTAATGTGACTTGCTAATCAATGTCAGGTATGGGAATAGAATGTAGAATTTCTGACTTGTGAATCCGTGCACTAATTGCTAAACCAGACTGCCTCCCCAATGTCATCCTTCATTGCAAAATGTTCTACCTCCTCCCTGTACTCATACCATGTATTATTTCAACAGCTTTTTGTAGATCCTCAGACTGTTAAGACCAGAAGAATCCACTATAATCATATTTTTGAGCTTCTAAATAACAAGGACCAAAAAATTTCTTTCTAAATCATAGTGGGGAAATTATTGTTTTTCCTTACCATAAATTATCATTATCATTCTTAATTTTTTTACTGGGCTGTGGAACAGTCTTTTCCAAGAGACATAATTGTGATTTCAAGATTCCAAATGATGATGAGTTTGTCACTTTCCATGAGAAGAAATGTCAGTCATTAATTGCCCTCCATCTAGCAAGATGCTCAAAAATAAGGTCAGATTCATTATGTTTTCAAAAGTTGCATTTAATTGGCAGTTTATATTTTTCTGACTTCTGCTTTCAGCCTTAATAATGCCGTGTTATGCCTTTAACTGCTAGATTAAACATTCCTACATCTCAGATCATAGATTGCTCCATAAAGCAGACCATGAAAAAAAATAGTTGCTTTAATCATATTGCTTAAGTCACTGTGGGAAGTAGTTCCCATAGCTAAGAAAATAATAGAATTATTTTTGCTTCAACTGTTTTGGTTTTCTCTTTAATTTAGCAATATTACAGACAAACCCCAAAAAGCAACTATTACAAAAATGCATTTTAAAGTGAAAGTGAAAGATTTGCCTGGGTTAATTTTCCTTTCCAATGGACAGTCCTTGTATTCTACACCTGAAGAGCTGGCAAGAAAAGGAAAGAAGCCATTTTTCCCTCTTGAAACCAAAGTGTGTCGTTGTCAGCTGTTTCTTTGGGTTTTGTCGACACATCAGAAAACCATCTTAACAACTGTGATTCCCATTAATTAGCTCACTGGAATAAATACAGCTGTCAAAGCAAAATAGGGTATTGTGGAATTTCCACACACAATAAATCATTACCCCTTCAAAGGATGAATGTTAGAATTAATAAAATTTAAAAAATACATGAAGCTGACGTCACACGCTGAAAAATGCTTCGATTCAGCACCCTGAATCTAATCTTTGTTTACATGAAGTATTGCATGAAATAGAACCCAAATTTTGTATCAGGATGATGTTTGTGTATAAAATTGCTCTCAATTGAGAATATTCATATAAAACTGAAGGACAGGAAGTTAAATTACTGAAAATACAAAAGAAGACATTTTTTCCTTCTGACTGCATAGTACTGCATACCATGGTACATGTGTCATATTATGTGCAAAACCTGAAATCTATTAAAATATCTGGTATTTCTGTATTTAATTTTATCTCTACCAAATTAAATGTTAATAGGTTGTGGCCTAATTGTGACATGATGTTTAATTTTTCATCTTATGCAAAATTTTACAGTGGGGAAGGGAAAAACAGCAAGATGTTTCTCATTTAAAAAGTGCATGTTTGCTGCTGCAGCTGCAGCTTTGGCTTCATGTCAGAGTTTGAACTCTCAAAAGGCATAGAAAGAACAGTAATAGTCACTATGGCCTCAAACTTATCACCTCCTAAATACAAATGGAAAATTTAGACAGGAGGAAAATTAAACTTGGTTTCTCTTGTAGTAAAAAAATAATTCACTTAAAAAACCCCCAAGAAACCCCACAACATTAACTTAATATTAACCCCCAACACATTAACTTGTATAGTTAGACCAATGTCAGTGAACCAAATTCTAGAAAAGAAAATAACTACTTTTTAGTAATTTTGAGAATGTTGAATTTTCTCTTTTTCCCCTTGTAACATACTTTTCTCCTTTCCACCAGAAAAAGCTGTCTGATAAAGAGTTCTGGGAGCAGAAATTCAGCTCCCACAGAGGAAAAAAAAGTAATTCTTTTGAATATGCACCCATGTGTACCAAGAGGTTCCATCTAGATAGCAGGAACATCCACAGTATGAATTATGGAATAATATAAGAATGTTCATTTTTTGTGAACTCTCAACTCCTCACCTTTGCCCTGCTGATGAATCCATTCTCCTGGGATGAGTGGAGCAGTACCAGACTCTCAGAAATCTGCCAAATGCAACAGTTCTGTGAGACTGAACAAAAAGTTGATCTCCAAAGTGAAAGTAACTGGCCAAAAAAAAATCTATAGAGAAGTTTTGAAAAGTAAAGGGAAGACTCCTGCCTTTCTTTTTCCAAATTCAAGATTAAATTTTAACATTTTTGCCTAATTAGACCACAAAATAAACTTTAAAAGCCTGTCAAAACAAAATACTACAAACAATGGGGTGGAGAATGGAAAAGTATGAACAGAGATAAACAGCCTTAATCACAGCTCTTAGCTGTGTGTTGGAAAATGCTCAGTGTTATGAGTTTAGTTTATAAATTTGAATGGAATGGAATAGAATGAAATCATGTGTTAAATAATAAATGAATCACTGAAAAATAATAAATTCTGGAGACTCTGGAAACAAAAATTTTAATAGCTTAAATAACCAAAGGTCAATAAGTTTTATTTAGAGTAAAATGACATTTTATCCTGTATTAATACGTCTTGTAATTCCAGTGATTAATATTCTAGAGAAGATACATTTTTGTTAGTTTTATTTTGTTACAGTGTGAGGAAAAGTCCTGTGCATTGTCCTTCCAATATACCATCAATCAAACAGGGAAGATCTGAATTGTGTTCCTAATATTTACAAGGTAAAGGGAAGAAAGCATACTCTAAAATTTGTGTTTTCTGAAAGATCAAGAAAGATGGCCAATCTTAAAATACTTCCTTCCAGAACATCTCCCAAAGGCTGCCACATTTCTTCAGGAATTAAACAGAATTACTTTTTATATAATTAAAACAGAAATCATTGGTTACTTACCAAATTTGACCTTGGTGCTTAGTGATAACAAAAGATATAATACCTCCTTTGTTCACCCATTATAAACACACATCAAATATTGCAGGGGGAGCATCTGGTTTTAAGAGGCACTTACTTTGGAATGACAGACTCAGAGATGTAATGTACTGAAGTGATACATTTTGATTTCTATTACTGGCCCTCACAATTATCATCAGTATCTCTACAGTGTGTTTTTCCTATTCTGCCAAACAAATCGTATTTCTGTTAATTATATGACTAAATTAGTCATTCCAAACTTAATACCTCCTAAAGCCATCAGCAGATGTTCCTTTATAATCATTGATGTCATTCCCTGAATGATTGAAAAGGAGGCATTGCTGGAGTGCTGTGAGTGCACGGTAACTTTGGTGTTCTTGTCCAACTTTAGCTGTGTAACAGGGAAGCATCTGGCCTGCCTCGCTCAAACAGGCTCTCCCCACAGGCAGCAACACTTCCAAAAGCAAATTCACCCTGTTTGGAAACACGTGGGACAAACAGCCCTGTCACACTCCTCTCTCTGTCTCTGCAGGCAGCCCAATTATTTAGCCCAGTCAAAATTGCTGCCTTTGAAGCTGCAAACTGGTAAAACTGATGCCATCCTTCAGCTGAATGTGGTTACAATCGGCAGGTCAGAGTCTCTTCTCCATTCCAGCTGATCTTGTTTTGTGTTTCAATAAGATGAGAAGCCTGCCCAGTCTGGCAGGAGAACGGGGGTCCCTGTATGGTAATATTCAGCACCTCCCACAAGTGGTCTCCCAGGCAAGTGCTACAGTCACATGAAGCCAGAGATAAATATTCTTAGACTGCTGATGCTTATTTTGAAGTCAAAAATAATAATAGTGTTATCTGACTTACAAGATCAATGTAAGCATTTAATGCAATATTTTTAAAATATGGAGGACACAAACAAAGCAGCGAAGCAATGAGAGGAAATGGGATTTACTTGGACTTCCAGCTACATCCTTTGAGAATATCATGTCTTTTCTCCTCCTTGCTGCTCTATCAGTCCCTACGACAATTTACTACTGAAGAAAAAAAATTACTGTTTTCCCTCTAAATAGCTATCAGCATGTTTTTCTCTATAAATCCTAGTGAGATCCCTGGTGGTGGCATAACAGTTAACAAATACAGAAAGTGATATAGAACAGCTTCATTTCCCCAGCATATTAAAACTACAGTTGTCAGCATTTAATGTCTCTGATATCCTTAACCCCCTACAAGCTGTAGAATTAGCTAAAGCTTTGCCTCCAGGTATCCCATCAGGATGCTCCAATACAGAGATTTACATTCAGTGTAACTCTCTAGGAGTAAAATATCTTTTTTGACATACTTAATGCGTCATAATAACTGCAAATTTATTGTATCAAGCATTAACCACTTTCTCCTTCATACATGCCTGGAGCAAGGAAGAAACATCACTATTACCATAACTATGCTACACTGAATGAACAAATATGTAGAAGCTTTACTGCAGACTTCAATCATTTGCATTATTTTTAAATGATATAATTTTAAAATACGTTCATTTTAGAGCCATAAATGAGAATGGAGCAGATGGTTAGAGCTTAATTTAGAGTAATTTGTCTATTAAAATACACTGCATTGCCAGTGAGTCTTTGTTATAACACTAACTCATTACAATGGAGTTGTAATTTATGGGGTAGAGGGAAAGGTATTGGACCTTTAGGAAAAGTTTGCAATCTTAGAGTACTTGCTAGAAGAAGTGAACACAGATAAGCATTTCAATACGAGATTATTAAGAAAAAAATGGGAAAAGCAAAAATAATAGAATTAAGATTTGCAGTCCTTTCAGAACTCTCAGTGTTCCTACACAGAAAGGATATTCAAATGCACAAATAAAAGGACCTTCTTTTTATAATGTTAATCATGGATTTCTTCATTTGCACTGACTTTTAGCTGTTGGACAATGTAGCAGCTTACAGCTTCACACTATAGCAGTAAGGACTTTTATAAATATTTTTTAGAAATATTTTAAATAAGCAAGTTATGCATATTGAAATTCACTATTGCATTGTTCTCTGTGTTAAAAAGCATATTTTAAAGCTTTTCATCTTAATACAAAAGCCCAATAAGGCTGTTAATGTGTTCAGTCTGTATTAGAATTAATTTTATGTTCATTATCTATCTGTAGGGAAAATGAATGAACAACAGGGAGGCAAAAAGCACCCATGGGATGTAACAACTTAGGTTAATCAAAGTTAAAGGTAATCTGAAGAACTTTAAAGGGACAAAAAATATAAAAACTATAAGTTTTTTTCAGAGAAAATTCACTGCTCTTACATTCAAACTGGCATTAGGTGAAATAAATCTTTTGGGTATTCATATGCCTTCCCCATATCTAAATTATTTTTTTATTCCAGAAATGAAATGCTTCTGTAATTTTGATCAGAGAACCAAAAATTTTTCCTTAATACTTAGAGGTGGCTCAAAAGATGGTGATTAAACACGCAGTTACAAATGAAGTTATGTAGAAAACAATACAAAATCTATTATGAAGCTTGTATTGCATACACACATTCATATAAATACTTATGTGTGTGTATTTACATATATTTATAACTTCTTATATGGATATGTGGTGCTCATATCTGGTTGCAATGAGAGAACACTGCCAATTATTAAATATATTAAAAACTGCAGTTTCTTACAACTTGTACAATTATTTAATTGTGACAAAATGTTAGAATAATTTACTAGGGTTGGTGCTGGTGTGGAAAATTCACATCATGGAATCACAGAATGGTTTGGGTTGGAAGGAACCAGCTGGTTCCAAGCCTCTGCCACAGACAGGGACCCCTCCAATCAGACCAGGTTGCTCCAAGGAAATTTATTCTATCAAGAATTGTCTGCCATATATGACTGTGGCAAGGAGGAAGCAGAAGTTTAGGACAGAAGAGTCAAGTTATTTGCTTTTTCCACAAACCAATAATACCCACATATCGGAAGGCAATTTCTGATTGAGATATTTTAGAACAAGGCTACTAAAAAAGTGCAATATCTAATTTTGTATCTTAATATGAATGTGTTCTATTTGATATAAAATTATTCTGCTCTCCAAACTGACTGTATAATAAATTAAAGCTTTGCTCAACTTAAGTATTATTAGCATAAAATGGAAAAAAGTGAAAGGCAAATCCATGCTACAGGGCTGCAAATTTATTTTAAAACAAAACACTAACAAACTTTCATATAATTGTGGCTTTCAGTTGGTAACAAGAGCCTCGTCTCCTGGATTGTATGAAACTAGAAAAGGAAAAGAACAAGATAACATTGTGTGATTTCCTCTTTTCAAATTACTCTGATGCTTGCCAAATCTGTATCTTCTCAAACCAGCTCCAAAAATGTAAGTTCTTAAAATCCCCATAGTTTCTATCTAATTTATACAGTACACTTTATAAATTAGTGGATATGTTTTTTATCTTTTTGTCAAATATCCAAGCAATTACTGAAGTGCCAGAAATGGGTAATGACATTTGGTACTACAGTAAGAGAAACCATTTGCAAAATTTTAGAGGTAGTATGATCTTTAAATTTTAAGTAGAAATGAGCAAAGGAAAACAAACAAACCCCAAACAGCAGAACTTGATGAACTAAGAAAACAGTCTCTTCGTGGTATGCATAAACTATTTTAATAAGATAGTGATAAGAACTAATTTTTGAAAGTGCATAAAAATCAAGACAGTCAGAAATCTAGTCATATATCCTAGTGTAATAATTTTAGAGTTAGGATCAAAACTCTCAGTTAATCAACAGAAGCATCCCTTCCACTCTGACTTTTTAGAAAAGCAGGCTTTGTTTCAATTTATTTTAAATTGGATATATAGAACCAAGTCCCTCGTAGCTCAGTTCTGATTCTACCTGGTCCTGCATCTGGCACACACAGGGCTCAGAGTTTCTGCACAGTGACATATTTGGCTGTTCCATGCTTACCTGGAAAACAATTTCTTCCACCATAAATTCAAAGATTTGAACTTCACTGAGCTTGGCTACAAACTATTGGATATTTTATGTAGACTTTTTTAGATTATATATATATATGTAAAAACATTCTGGTAACACATAAGTAACATTTTCAAGCA
Source organism: Thryothorus ludovicianus (assembly GCA_013397245.1). Taxonomy (NCBI): domain Eukaryota; kingdom Metazoa; phylum Chordata; class Aves; order Passeriformes; family Certhiidae; genus Thryothorus; species Thryothorus ludovicianus. The sequence continues at coordinate 75,336 of VZTB01012680.1, forward strand.
GTAATCATGCAATAAATTGAATATTTCCAGCTGCACAAAATCCCTCTTTATCAGAGAACATGTATTTTTGTCAAATATCGCTTACTCAGTTTCAATAAAGCATATTCAACTATATTTTTGGAGCCTGTGGTTTTCCAAATTTGAGATAATTTCCCATAAGATGGTTCTGTATAAACAGAAAAATAAGCAACATGAAATGTATTAGATAACTTCCAGAAAACAACAAAAATATTGTCAGTTCTATTCAGTATATTTCAGGATAAATACATTGTGAAACAAGCCTGGTATCATTCTATAACAGGATTAAGTCCAAAATTTAACAGTGTTTGGTTCACACTCATTATACACCTGTGTTCAATTAGATCTTCAAGGCATACTGAGATCCTCTGATGAGAAATCGTGGATTCTGTAAGTGCAAAAAATAGTTTGATGGCATCTCAAAATTTGCAGCATTCCCAAAAGAAGACTATAATCCTCTGGCGGCTGGCAATATGTTGTTGATTTATTACATTGCCTGCAATGGAAGCCTTGGCAGGGTGGCTTCAGGGAGGGTTGAAAGGAAGGTCTTGGTTGTCCCAGCACTAAATCCAACCCCTGGAAGTCTGTGGGGCCATATGGATACAGGCTGCATCCCAGGATCCCCATTTCTCCAGGGTGTGCTCTGGACAGGATGGACCTAAAATCGAACAGGAGCTTCAGGATGAACAATGAAAGGATTAATATCAATCCTTAATGCAAAAAATAGTGATGCTGTGAATGGATAAAAGCAAAGCTTTTCATTTACCTGTTAAATACTCCTCCCCTAAACTCATAGCATCCAATATGTTCCTGCTTTCCAAAGGTATCTAGAAATGAATCCACATACAGATTCTGAATGACTCACATGGAAATCCCCTCCTCCCTGGAAGATTCAGTGTTGCAGGACTGTTAATTGTGGAGTGGTCAGCACTCCTTCAATGGGCATTGAGAAGTCAGGGCTTCATTTGATTCCAGGCTTGAAAGAAACCATAAATAAAATGCTCTTTTCTCTGAAGAGTAACAACACTCTAAACAGTGACAGTAATATAGAATTGCACCACAGATTGTTTCTGAAAGCAGTAACAATTTTTTATAAGTTTAATAGAAATTCATTTTTCTGTATCTTACTAGCAAAAATGATGGCTCCAGATGATTAAATGAGGCCTGTGTAAATATTCAGAAAGGTTTCATAAAATGAAACCTTTTCACCTAGCCAAAGCAGAGACATTTTTGCTTATTGGTTTGAAGAGCAACTATAGAATAAGATTTATTTCAGAAATCTCTTAGAAAAACGATCAAGGTAATGTTTTGTGGAAAAAATTTAAATATAAGACCAATAAAAAAATTAATTGCTCAAGTATTGCTTTCCAACTGCCAAGATATTTCAAAGCTACATTTTTCTTATCAGTCTACTCCATAAGTTGTATCTTAAGACATTCAGCTTAGAAATCCCTTGCAGATGCAGGTATTAAGGTCCACAGCAGCCCATAACTGTAATGAGTGGGTGAATATTTGTTTGGTCTACAGCCAAAATTAGCATCTTCTCCTCTGATTTTAATTATGTGATGATGGATGCCAGGGTGCAGCAGGGCCAGTAACTCCTTTGGGCTGAGCACTGGGAGCAGGGAAGGGTCCCCATGAGGAGAAGAGTCCTGAGCCCTCGGATGGGGCATGGGTGGGTCCCTGGTCCCAAGTCCCAGGAGGCTCTTGAGGGATCGTTAACTCCTACTGGTGTCCTCAGGGTGCTGACAATGTGGATGTCATGGGTTGCAGTGCAAAACGTAATCAGGGGTGTGTTATTCTATTACCATGTGGGATGGGGTGTAGTGATGTGATCTTCTGTTGATAAGCAGCTGATCAGAAACCATCCAGAGCAGTTTCCTNCTCCAGGAGGGCTGCAGCCACCATTGCAACTGCACTGCTGCCAACACCCTGACCCACAGGGTGTCAGCTTGGATTCTGACTCTGGCAGTGATTTTCTTTTTCCTTATTGCATGTATTTTGTTTCCTTTTTGGTTTATTTTTCCTCTTCCTAATAAATTGTATTTCTGACTTGGAATGTCTCACTGGTTTTGCTTTTCAAACCAGAACAAGAATAATTTCAAAAATTAAGCAGCAGAAAAACTGAAAAAGTGAAATTCTGTCAGAAAAAGCATTGAAGCTCACCAGAATAGAAACCTTTTTTTGTTCTTGAAAATATTTGCTATTCTTTTTCCTAATCAGAGTTTAAACTTTGTCTGAAACACAAGACTGAAATGTAAAACTTTGACCTGGGCATCAAAAGTATCTTTAGCTGCACAAATCTCTCCAAATAGAGCCTTTTATTCTCTGTGTACTCAAAAATTGGTATAGTCCATTAATTAACTTATTTAGATTGAATAGAATAAGATCTTCTGCTCTGGGATTTGTAAGTAATGTCTCAGTCACTTGAAATGAGACTCAGCACCATTGACTGCATCCAGTGACCTGAAAATACATTTTCCCCCCAGCTTTTGCTAAAGTCTTCAAACATCAACCCACAAAATTTTTGTGACAATTGATGTTTGTCTGTAATGTGCATCACTCTAAAACATTTTACAATGCCCTTTATCAGCTCTGAAGAGCAAATATAATTGAGAAAGCCAGTGTGGAAAGTACATACACTCTCAAAATACTTCATATCTTCAATGTCAGCACCTGGTGCACAACACATACAAATTACTGTAAGGAGTTAGATTAAAGCTTTCTGTTGCAAGCAACAATAAACTTTGCTGTATATATTCAATATCGGACATATAATTTTTTAAAAAATAAATTTTATAATTAACTTTGGAGAAAACTCATGGGAATGACAACACAGTTTGTAAGTCTTAACTCATTCCCCTAGAGAAGTGCTGCAGTCACACTTTGCTCACTTCAGTAGAAAGCCTGTGGGTAGATAATTAACTATTAAATGCTCCTAGAGAAGAAGATAATTGAGAATGATTCTTTCTCTGCTGCATAGATGGTAAGAATATCACTAAGACCCTGGCATCACAACACTATAAAATTTAAGGGTTGTTCAAGTGTCATAAAATAATTGAAACACTTTTTAGCAGCTTTAGTGCATGCAGTTTGGTACTTTCAGAACTGTGCTGGCTGGACAAGTTATCACTGGAAGGAAAAACTGAGTAAAGGGAATAATTTAAGTTAAGAAATTTGAAAATGCCATCACTGTAAAATTCAAGCATTTTTTGGATTGGTGGGTTGGTTTGTTTTTTCCCTGGCAGTATGGACATTCCCTAGACATGTGTGTTTTTTAATGGAATTCCAGCTGCCAGGTTTGTGCTGAAGTGCTTAGAATTTAAGAGAGCTGAGATGTCTCTGTACCTGCCTTATATCTGATGACCTAAACATTTTGTGAATTATTTCTGCTGTCAGGCAGCACTGACAACATAGAAAACATAGAAAAAATTTGGCAAGCCTCTGAAAGGCTTTTCTTTGAAGTGTTCTTCCTATAGAATCAGTTAAATCAGACGGAGCATCCCACCCCTTGCTACCAGTGCTCTGTAAGAAAAATTTATTGCTTGGGTGAAAAATAACCTATGAGTTTCTGAGTGCCCCAATTGCAATGTTGGAGACTTGCACTTCATCAGGCTCTGAGTGAGAAATGCTGCTGGCTGGTTTCTTTGAGCACAGTTTGCTGTGTGTACAGTAAATTGTACAGAGTATGGGAGAGGATGTGGTGAGCAGGAAGGGTAATGACCTGTTTGTCTTATCCCACCTAAACACACTGGATCGGAAGGAGGTCACAGAAAGGAGAAGCAGATTTCTAAATCCCTGAACTAAAATGATCACACTGAGACTGGGGAATACTTTGGAATGAAGGTAGGAAGACACACAGGAAAGTGGGAGGTTGTAGCCTCGAAGACTAAGAGGAACAGGAGGATCTTCCTGCAATTGTGAGCAGATCCCAGACTGCTCAGGAGTAATGAAAGGTTTTCCTAGAAAAATAACTAACTGACTGGAGCATATGGCGCTTAACCCATCTTACTCTAACTTTTGGGCACCCTGTGTTCCCTTGAACACAAACTTAGAGCCTCCTGAGGAGGTTGTGCAGGATAAATAATCATCACTACTAGAAACCTCATGAATCATTTGGAACATAATTGAATGCTTCATTACCAAAGCTAAAAGAGTGAACAATTTAATTTCTCGTTCTGCTTTAGATCATTTTTCAGAAACATCAATACAAAAGAGAGAAAAGTAGTACAGACTGTGTAAATTCATATCAAAAGAACAAGGTACCCAAATCTCCTGAATATCTTGAACTGCAAGGTACATTATTCTGCACATAACCATTTAAGAGTGACTGAGTGCCCAACACTCCTGAAGGTACTGCTTTTTCAGATGAGCCGAAAATTCTTTCTATACATAGACAGAGTTGGAAGACAGAAATGTTGGTACTGGAAATAGAGGAAACCTCTGCTTGCAAAAAATAATAAGAATATGAGCAAAGTATTCCACAGTAGAAAATGTCATCTGTGCAAATGCAAGAGGAAGAAGAATTGGTTAGGTAGCAGCTCTTCAGAAATAAAGCTGAGTTATTACAAACCATAAAGCATACTGGAATCAATGATACACAAAGTAATAGTAATTGTTATGTTAGAACATGTATAGAGTCATACTAGATTATCTACCCTGTGCCTCACCATTCTGAGAAATCCTCACCTGGTGTGCTCCACCCCATCCCAGACTCGGTTCAAAAAAGCTTCAGATTAGCAAGACTGCATATCTTGATGCCACATTACTTCTAATTCCTGACAGAGCTGCTTGGCCTTTGTTTGACTGGACACAGAGCTACACTGACATGTTTTTAGAGATTCAATGCCCAACACCAATGAAAGCACAGCTAATATACTACGTGTGTGAATTGTCTTCTAACCACAATTATCTCTAATTGATTACAAGGAACAGAAATTCTACATAATGTTTTCCTTAATATCCTCCTGCAGTTCTTGACTTGTAAGATATCTGATGTACAGCTCATTGAAATCTTCATCCTGCAGAGAACAGCTCATTGCCATTTGCTCCTCTCATAGAATCCGTGATTTTTCCTCTGTACCTTGCAATACTAACAGCTCATGAATAGCATCCAAATTTACACTAACCTTGCCAAAAAATTATTCATGAAAAGATCATCATAACAACTGATCCAATTCAAGTGTTTCTAAACCTCTTTGCTTTGCTAGGGCTGAAGGTCAAGAAACAAATATTCAAGCACACTAGAAGTCTGGGCAGAAGGACATTGAGGAACTGAAGGTCAGCAAATGCTTATCTCCTGTGAGACCATCCAAAGAGCCACAAGTCTCTCTATCCAGATTCAATTCCATCTTTCTTGAATTCTTATAATCAAGCCCAAGCCTATCTTTTTTACATCCCCAGATACACTATTCTTGCCCATTGGCAAATTTCAGACATTATCTCAGCTTTTCAGATGACATTTTCATGGATTATTATGCTGCAAAGCTGTCAACTTCTAGTGTTCATGGTCTCTCATGTGGATATTGTCCAACAGTTAATCTCTTCTTACAACCTCTGAGGAATTGGAAATATCAATAGAATATCCTGGAGCAGATTCTGGAAAATTTCTCAAGTCTTTGAAAATAATGTCTTACTAAAAAACAAAAAACAAACAAATCTCCCTGGCTTCATCAGCTGTTTCTCCTGCTAGAATAAAGATAGATAATTATTTCTACAAAAGGTGGGGAAAAAATCTGACTTAATTTATAAGCCATGGGCTGATAAATATCACATAAAGACTAATGATTTAAAAACCTAAATAAAAGTTTTTCTTACAACAGGGTTACAACTCTAGCTACTAATCCAGTAAAATTAAGGTTGACTTCCAGCTGCCTCCGGCAGACTGAGACTCCTTGATGTGTATCCAGGCTTCTTATGGTTTCTTTTATTGCCTTTTAAATATTGCTTTTTGTGCTTCATTTTTTTTCCCATGTTTTTGATAAACTGTTGGGACTACAAGTTACTGGAATGTGGATGGTGTGAACCACCTTGACACTGCATGTATTTTGCCATCACAGTGCTTCCAGCCTGATGATCCTCAAGGGGTTGAATGTCAGTGATGAAATTAGTGGGAGTCACAAAATTATTCATGTCCTCAGTATCTGGTGGGATTAGTAGTTCTTAATATATATTAATTTTTATACTTCTCCTGCAAATGGTACCCAAGACTCTTCTTGGTCCTTTCTTGAGGTCCTCTGGCTGGTTTTCACTACTCTACTGTGGTTTTCAGCCCTGTACAGACATTACAGAGTGCTGATAAGATTATCTCAGGAATTTTGCCTTATGCTGTACTTCTACCAAAGTGAATTTTTCTGAGTAACTTTCAGTCTTACCTCACACCACTGAAGTTTCAACAGCGTGTCCTGTAACCATTCAGGCACACTTTGGTGGTGCTTTTCTGTAGCCCTTTTCTAATGACTCTGAGATAAGGCTGTAACTCAAATTATACAATTATTCCAGGTGCATTTTCTGAGCATATTAAGCATCTACTAGCAACAGCTTTGGCCTCCTAGTTTTAGATGAGTATTTTCTCTAATTTGCCATTGAAAGTCACACCTTTGATCTAATCATTTTGCAGGATAGTAGCATTTTAGTCATGATACTTTCTTTTTTTCTTTGAAAATTTGGGGGTTGAGTATTGACTGTTTTGTTGGAGGATTTCTCACCAGTTCTAGGCAGCTGTGCTGACAATTTCAAGGGTTGAAATGATGCCTCTATTTCAGGGAGCTACATCCACCTTTCTCAACTACAACACTGAAGACATTCTGTGTTCTTGTAGGTTTTCAGACTGTAAGGAAATATTTCCAGCTTCATCTTGCCTCTAAATATGCCATTTCCTTGGTTTCCTTCTCTGTTGGTTCACGGGCTTCTCACCAGGAGTCTGCTTTTGTCCCCTGGCTCCTGAATTAATCGTAGATGAACAACTCTTGGCCTCACTTCTCCAGCCTAATTTTTCTGTTTACTCGACATTAAATTACACCTGGCTCCCTAAACCAGTAGCAATTGAATTTAGTTACTGGTCTAACAGAGCTCTGCAGTCATAGAAATGGAATTATTGACATTCTTCTGCAAAACTTCATCCTCAGCATGTCCTTGTAAAGTTATAACTTGTAAAGTTACATGAAGTTCTCCTTCCCTTTACTAGATATCCTTGCAGTCTTGTTGATTGTTACATCCCTCTTGAGTTAGCATAACTTTATATTTATATTATATTTAGATTATTTATATTATATTTAGATGATAAAATTATTCTCTTTCCTACACATTGTGCTTTATTATCTAAAAATAGGCAGTTTTTCTTTCTGCACATTGTTTTCCACATAATTTGCTGCATGACAAACATGTCTGTATTTCAACTGCTTCCCTTCTTGATTCTCATGGTTTGAACCTGTGTATTTTGAATTTATTTTCTATGTAATTTTGTTGGTATTAATTTTCATTTTGTGTTAATTCCTTGTCTTGATCCTTTTATTTGATATCTTCTGGAATGCCACCTCTTGTGTACAGTCCTACCCCTAGCTAAGTATTTTTAATCTATTTGATGTTACCTATGTATTTTAAACTTCTCAACAATGAGAAATAATTTTTTTTTTTGCTCCTCACTTGTGGGTGTGAGGCCAGTATTCCTTTGTACTCTTATTAGGTATGTTTTGTTAAATGGTACTGTCTTAGATTCACATGCAATAAAGATGAGGGAGTTTACAGCTAATTCCTAGCAGAGATAGGAATTTTCTGATACTGTACCAGCAGGGTATTAGATGAGTGGACCTGCAGATTCCCCTGTGCTGCATCCACACTGTGGGGCAAATTTCAAAATTCACTGATGTGGACATGGAGCCTTGACTGAGAACAGCTTTGGAAAATCCCTTTAGCTGCAGTACAGGTGCATAGGGACAGAAATAAATTAAAGTTCTATATAAATGTCTTTTCTGGCCTTTTAGGTGTGTTTCAAATTAATGGCACATTGCTGACTTACCCTTTTTTTGTATTTTCCATCATTTTTCATTGTCTGTGCACCAGACAGACACCAGTCCTGCTTTCCTATTGCTTCCATGCTTGTAGAAGTAGGATTTTAGCTAGAACTTCATCATTCCTTGGCATCTGATACTTTCCATGGTACCTTGTACCTTTGTTTCCAGTGCTGATTTGTTTCCATTTGCAACATTTTTCTGTTTGCTGATGCTTTTGCTAGACTGCTGTCCCAGTGCTTCATTTACTTACTAGCTAGTTACTTGCTAGTGAATAGCATGAATATAGTAAAACCCTTGTAAAACTAAAAATTAACCTGGCATGTAGGCAGCTAAAGATGAGTGAGATTATTTGCATCCAAATTATCAACTCATCTGTAAGCTACAACAAATGCAATCAGGACCACTTTTGCACAGTGGCTTGGATATTTTTCTTGCTCTTATAATATATTGAAGATTTGTTTTTTCCTGTTCCTATTGTAAGTGGAATCTCTAAAATCTGATAAAATCCATGTGTATCATCACCTCTAACATTAAAACTTTTTGTATCCAGGGCTGCATAAAAAGAAGTGAACTCAGCAGGTCACAGGTAAGAGGTGATTCTCTGTTCCAGTCTCATGAGAGCCCACATGGAATATTGTCTCCAGTTCTGGAGTCCCCACTTTAAGAAGGATCTGTTGAAGGGGTTGAAGAGGAGTGCCATGAAAATAGTCAGGGAGCAGGAGCAGGTTTCCTGTGAAGACAGGCTGAGAGCTGGAGCTATTCAGTCTGGAGAAGACTCGACTGACCTTTTAACATAAAAAGGAGCTAAGAAAAAAGGAGAAAATCTTTTTACCAGGATCTGTGACAGGATGAGGGTCAATGGTTTTATGCTGACAGAGGGCAGACTTACACTGGACATAGGGCAGGAAGGGAGACTGGAAGGGGCTTTGAGCAGCCTGGTCTCGTTTAAGGTGTCCCTGCCCATGGCACAGGGGTTGGACTGGATCTCTGAAGATCCTTCCTAACATTAACCATTCTGTGATCCTGTGATCCTCCTTCACTCTTTGAAGAGTGATCTTCTGATCTCCTGAATGCTCGCTCAATTCCTTTCACACCTTCATTCAATCCAAACAGTTCATCAGGAATACTTTTGTCATTTCCTTGGGGTTTTTTTACAATGAATTGTAGATTCTTTGTAAATTGAACTTTGTTGGTAATGTATAAGTTTAATCGATTAACTTTTTATCAGAGTCCATCTGTGGGGTAGAGAATGAGATTGATAATAGAAGAGTTGTTGTCAAGTGGGTCACTTCACTAGTGGTGCATCCAATCAAACTCTACATTATTTCAGTCAGGGACCTGTTTGAAGTGGACATTCTTCCACCAAGACCATGATTATGTGAAGTGGGATTCTTATTTCTCCTGACTGCAGCTCTTCCACATTACATAAATAAGTGTTTATTGGAGCAGAAAATTGGGCAAGTGCCTGACATACTTAGTGCAAGTTTCTTAACCATAGCTCTTTTAAATAAAGCAAGGATAATATATCCTTCTTGGACTTAGAGCTTTCTGAATTAAATTTCTGAATTTCCAAAACAACTTCAGTTTCCAATTTACTGCTACCCTTTTTTTCAGGGCATTGCACTGTCATTTCAAATTCAAAATAAAAGAAAGTTGGAGACTGCAATAATTCAGGAACAGTTGAGTCAACTGTAAAAGAAACAAGTTTTATGTATAATAGAAGCACACTAAATCCCACTGATTTCTGCATCAAAATTATGTCTGTCATAAATGTCTCATGCCACATTGGTTCTTCATAGATATATCAGTAGTTTATTCCTCTGTACCATAATCTTAAAGAAATAGAGTAACATGGAGTTTTCAGTTTTGGCTGCAAGAGATCAAGAAGGCTAAAGTTGGGCAAGAGATTATTCAGAGGATAGAAAAAATAATGAACAGAGATCTGGTGCAGTTTTCAGTCTTTTTCTTGTTCTAACTAGATTATTTCAAAGCATCCAAATATTGGTTGCAATAGTTCTTGCATATTTGTAACAGGGTAACAAAACACACTATATCATTTTATCTTTTCTCATTTTCCCAACTGGAATAAAAATTTGTGTCTTTGTTATATTTCAAAAAGGCAACATATTTTATTAATTAAGCTTGACCTCTCTTTTTATACAATAGTGGTATTAGTGGGCATAAGGAAAAGTTCTTGATATAATTTTCTGGATTGGAATTCCCATCAAAAATAAGGGGCTATAGAAGTGGGAAATACAAAGACCTTGAGAATCAATACAATGACACAATAGGAAGAAACATATACCCAAAAGATGTACAGTACTATCATGAAAAACATATAAATTCAGTTTTTATTTATAGATACCTGTTGTTAATTATTAATATTTAAGGCCAGCAAATAAAAAGCTCTTTAATTAATCTTTGATAAGACCCTAAAAGTTTAGATGGGTATTAAAAGATAATGGGAATTTAACAGTTCCTAGGGTTCCTTAATCTTACAATCTCAGGAAAAGGAACTTGATGTAATCATGGTAGCATCATTCTTGGGTCAATTTTGTTTAAATAATATAGTCCAAAATTCACTTTACATATTTTTAAAAATGTGCAACTTTCATATTTCTCCTGATACATATTTTGTAACATTAAACCTCAGTGTTTTAAAGAGGCTGTTGTCAAAACAAAGGCAGCTCAAAGCTGAAAATATAATCTAATCAGGAGATACAGTAGAAATATTTCCTGTGAAAAACATGAGGAAGGGGAGGAAAAGGCAAGGAAATGAAATATGTGATTCCAACAACCAAACACAAGAACTGCAAAAAGAGCAATTGCTTGAATTGTTGCAGTTTGCAGAAATTCCATTTGGGACTGCAGAAGTGCCTAGAGCAGATCCCATCAGTGATTCTGGTAAGGAAAATGTAGCACCAGGATTCTCCAACACGTCAAATTTAACAGCAATTGCAAAAGGCAGCTGATTTCACAACCTAGATGAGATGCTGAAACATCTAAGACATACCATTACCATTAGTGGGTTAAATTTGCTTCTAATCTGCCTGAAATTACATTTTTAACTACATTTTTGTTCTATTTTTTACTGTAAGCAAACTCAAAATGTTTTAAAACTTTATCTGCTGGCAAAGCTTGCCTTTTTGATCTGTCCCACAGTAAATTTTTATTTCTTTCATTTCTTCAAGTGTGGCACTGTCTAAAGCCAGCTTACCACACCAAAGTTCCATATTCAAAACAACATTCAGGAGATAAAGGAAGTTCACCTACTTCAAACCACAGAAACACAATTGTTTGGTCATGGACATTGTCAGTTTGGAAGAGAAATCTTCCTGTGAGTTACAGTCTCTGGCTCCCTCACAGGCAGTGACGTAGAAAACCCTATAACAGTTTGGCACTTATATGTTGTCCTAAGAAAAGAAGCATTTGTATGAAGAAAAGGAGGAAAAAGTTATTATAAAATAGTTATTTTATTTCCCCTATGGGGAAAGTCTTCACTGAAGTCTGAATTTTCTTTGATTTTTGTCTATTTCATCCTTTCCTTCGCTAAAAAAATATTTGAGCAAGATCATTAGGCTTAAGGATGGAGTTTTTTTCAGCTTTACTGACTGGATAATAATGAAAAGGGTTTCAGGCTGTGCTATGAATAGAATGAATGGCAGAATCCTTGTATTTTAAGATGGAAAAGACTTCTTAATTCATGTGCTCTATCCTTTTGATCAAGAGAGACTCTCTGTAAAGCAAGGTCAAATTCTTGGATATTGTATTGAACTTTTTAATCCACAATACCTTCAAAAGCTTTTCTCATTACTGAAACTAAAGAACCAAAGATCTTTTTTAAAGCATTATCTCCTAAAGGCTTTATTTAGTTAAAAGTAAAGGAAACCCTTGATATCAAAGATAACAGTTATGCTACATCAATAAATAAGAACTAAGGTGCTTCTGCTACCAAGAAAGATTGGACACTTGTTTATCTACACATTCCTTTTGCTATGTAAGGTTGAAACACAAAACAATGCAAAAAGCTGATGAGTAAAACATTAAAACAGAGCAGTTTAAAAAAAAAATTGTTTAGTAGAACAGAGGGAAAGGTCTCAAACCTTTGTGCTTTCAGTTCTGTTAAGCAGATGTGATCTCCTAGTTCAAAGATTTTTCCTACAATATTTATTTATATAAATTGCTAAAAGTTTTCTAGCTGCCTTGTACTTAGAGCTACTGCAAAATACATTTGTAAACATCATAGGAAAGAGAAGATGAATAATTTTTGTGTTGTCTAGTTCCAAAATATGTCATAATGGCTTTAACAGTGCAAGAATCTCTGGATTACCCCTGGCAGGAGAAGGAGATGGAGGAGGGAGGATGCTGGGTTTTTTTCTCTGTATTAACATCAGTGGTATCATCTGGAGTTCATCAAGCCCAGGTCTGTTTCTAGTATCAGTATTTTGAAACATGCTCTGTAAATGCTATGAGGTTACTCAACTGGGGCACTTTTCTTCTCAGCTCAACCTCATTAACTGAATTAAACAGACTGCTAAGACCTTTACAGTTCTTTTCCCTGTAGCCACCATATCCATATGACTTGTCCATCCACTGATTCTTTCTTATGGCATCTGTCAGTGTTGGCAACAGCATTTCAGATTTCATGAGACAGTACTCTGCAAAGGAATGAGACAAGATGTCAGCTGAAAATTGACAAAATATGTTTGCCTCAGAAGACACTCTGTTGTTCATATACTTCAGCTCATTCATGAGAAATCCAGGAGAAATTCTGGTGTAAAATATTTTCAGCCAAACTGTAGCCCATTGTGTACAAAATAAAAATAAATTTGTGGTGAGACATAGCTCCTACCATAGAACTGGGGATCAGGACTGTTAAATATTCCTCTAATCACTTTGTCCCGTTACAATGGCTGTGGTGGGAAAATAGCACAACTAAGTGAAGGATTTTTAAGGCTTTCTTGAAATAGTTCAGATTTCATGGAATAGGAAGGAAGCAGATGCTTTGCAGTGGTAGCCAGGGCCCCTCCACATTAGTGACACAAAACCATGGATCACTCTGAGGCTGTGATCCTGTCCACATTGCACACATCTGGCCTTAATTCTGATTTGGAGAAAATATTAAAAACAAAGCAGAATCCTTACTCTCCATCACCCCATGAGGCTCTGAAGCCTTTTTCCTTCCCTTTCCTTTCTATCTATAGCAATTTTCCCGTCAGTTTCTTCCAGCACAGTGGCCAGGTGATGTATTGAAGCAGTCTTTTTATCACCTTCTCCAATCAGAAAATTAGCAATCTGCCACTGAAAACTCTTATTTGTACCTGTATATCCTGAAGAACTTCCATTAGCTGACTATAGATTATGCTCAGTTTTCTGGCCTTGAACACTAAGAAAGGAACAAATCTTTGGCTGCTGTCATCAATGTCATTTTCAAGGACTGGAATGCACAGAAAAACTGAGATGGGAAGGGGCCTTTGGAGATCCTCCAGTCCAACCTGCTCAAGCAGGGTCAGTTTAAGCAGATTGCTTGGGGCCATGTCCAGTGTGGTCTTGAATTTCTCCAAGATGGAAACTTCATAACCTCTCTGGACAATATTTTCCAATGTTCAGCTGCTCTCACAATCTAAAAAACCCTGAACATTATTTGAATCATATGGTATTTCCCATATTCCCATTTGTTCCCATTGCCTTTCTTCCTTTCTGTGTGCAACATTGAAAACTGAAAAGACTCTGGTTCCACCTTCTTTACATCATCACATCAGTTATTTATACACATTGAAATGATCCCCCAGTGATCCTTCTCTTCTTCCAGCTGAGCAAATCCAGCTCACTCAGCCTCTCCTTGAGTGTCTGATGCCCCAATCCCAATGAACCTTTCTTCACCTTTGCTGAACTCACTCTGGTATTTCCTTGTTTCCCTTTATAGGGAGCACGGTGCTGGACTCTGGACTCCAGATGTGTCTCACTGGTGCAGAGCAGAGAGGGAAGATCACCTTTCTCAAACTGCTGGCAATGATCTTCCTAAAGCAGCTCTTACCAAGGTCTCTTTCTGCAAATCTGCTTTCCAGATGGGTGGGCAGTCATGCTTGAAGCAGTCAGGATCTCCCCTGGCAGTATCATGAGTACTCTTTGGAGGACCAGCAGGAAATAACAATCCAAGGGTCATTCAAGCCTAGGCAGCCTCTCTGCAATGTCCCAGACCTGAACTCCCAGCAAAAAAACAAACATCCCTAGGCAGCAGGTCTGGTCATCAGATGGAACCTCCACCCCCTTCCTCAAGCAGGACTTGCCTACTGCTCTCACTTGCTGCTTCCTCCTTGCTCCATCCTTGGCTGCTTTGTTGGAAAGAGCTCTCCTGGTCCCTCCTCTGAAGTTATGGCACTGAATATACTCAGATCTGCAAGTGGACATGAGTTATCCACCTGATACCAGAAGCCATGAGCTCAGGGCCTTCAGTATCATGGGAATCTCCAGTTCCCAGCCTGATGAACACAGATTCTGCCTGTCCCTGCTGGGAGTTCAGGTTATTCTCTCTGCAGAACCTCTGAGAAGGTCTGATCAAGCCCTTGCTGTGCAGTCTGCTGATCTTCTCCCACAGTTCTTCTACCTGGGAACACAGCTCCTCTGCCTGGACACAGCTCCTGCAGGCAGGAATATCATCTCCCCCTGCCTCAGCCAGACCGGAGCTTGGGAATTGTCTCTAATATTTTGTTTGGGACAAAGTGAGTGTGTGACATGTCCACATATCCAGGTGTGTCCTGCAGAGTACAGCTCCATGACAGCCACAGGATCCCTGTGCTGTACCAGTATCAGCTCATGTGTTCACTCACAAGAGCAAAATGCTCTCTGAACTCATCCTGCCTAACCAGCAACACTGTGACTGCATCACCCCAGTCACAAGGAGGCATCCCATGATCTAGTAACAATTGCCAATCCCATTTTTTTATTTTCCTTTTTTTTTCAGACCAGCTGCCTTGACTGCCTGCAGCTCTCCTCACAGATGTAGCTGTCACCTTCTCTGACCTCAGTTCTGTGGTCTTTCCCTATTTATAGAGTTTAGGCACTGTGAATGTGAACATCTAACATGTTATTTCATAAAATTTCATTGCACTCATATTCTCTTTATTTTTAAGTCCCAATGATCCCTGATCACATTTCTAACCTCAGAGGTCATCACATGTCTTGTCTTTTTAATTTTTATTTCCCTGGGCTATCAGTTAAATGAGGCTGGGGTGAGACTTTCTTCTGTGTTTTTAATTTTGCGAAGGGTTTTAAGATACAGTTTGTGAGAAGGAAAAAAACAGTATGTGAAATACATCTGTTCTCTATCTTTTACACTTGGATTTCTAGTTTGAATGTAATCTTATATTTTGCTGATTAGAAAAACCCATGATTTTATTAGTCATTGTAGTGCTGCTAACATCAAGCACTCAAACACTGAGAGCAAAACCCCAAAAGTCCTTCAGTGAAGCTGAAAACCATGAAATCTAAAAATATATATACATGAGGACACTTCATTTCCTGGGCTAAAGTCTTTAGGGCATATTGAGGTCAAATTTTGAGACTTTTTGAGCAAACAGGAAGACTATAAATAAATCTCTTTTAACACAAGTTTATCTCTTTCCTTTTAGGAGCATGGACAATGAGAATCATACTGGTCACAGTAACATAATAAAAGCTGGCAATAATGCCATTTTCTTGTTTGTAGGGTGAACAATTTGAAAGTTTTTTGTCTGTACAAGTTTTTTGTTCTTTTTGTTGTTGTTTTTGTTGTTACTGTCGAGTTTTGTTGGGTTTTTTTCTCTTTTTTCCAAGCTAGAATTTACAGTTTATGTTGAACCAGGCTCTATTTATTTCAAGTGTGACAGACCTTAGGTCATGTTCCAAAGGTGGGGAATAAACCCACAGAAGAAAATTGTTTCAGACAGAAGAAAAATGAAAATAAATGCTCTCTGTGGTAGTAGAAGGTTTCATCTGCGGAGATGAGGCTTAACAGTTCAGCCACTCAATAGCACAAAAGATAAGACAGATAAGGCTTAACTTCAATGACCCTTTTAAGGCTTTACTACTTGGAGAAGAAAAAGGGGAAGGAAAAAAGAAAAAGGTGGGAAAACCTAACATGAAGTAGGAGAGTGTAATTTCAGAAGGTAGAAAAATTGGTCTGTATTTTATTTTCCACCATCTCAAGCTCTAGCTATTTTAATTTGCTAATATAATCAGACTCTCAAGTTACATATTTGGGTGTTTTGGGCAGCTTTGCTGTCTCAAGTCCAGCTTCCCCCATCTGCATTGTCTCCCTGCATTTGAATGACATCCAGCCAAGAGGCTGCCAACCAGTCACAGGATGGAAATGATTATGAATAGTTTTGGGATGTAAACACATGTAGTAATGGCTCTGGGGCTTCTGCGAGGCCAGTGTCCCTTGAGTGACAGCAAAATCATTATTTTTAGAAAATGGGAACACATTTATAGGTGTGCTTCAGCTACTGTTCTGAGAATGCAAGGGCTGTTTTACTCTCTCCATACCTTAGTGGGTAATGAAAAATGTGGAGTCTTCAGCACAAAGGCTCAAACATTTGATGAAAATCCAGATCTGTAGAAAGCAACTGGATATGCCACCCTTCTAGATATCTTGGGATTAACCTGGGCAAACAGATATCTTAATTACAATATACAAAATACTCTTGGACATTTTATCATACTCTCAAATGATACTTTGATTGAATTTATTTCTTAGGGAGTATCCTGCCCATGCTGTTTCTCTTAAATAACATTCAGCTCAGAGAACCACCATGCATAAAGGAGAAAAGTAGTGTACTTGAGCTAAAGCCACAAAATTATTTATGATTTACAGTAAAGAAGCGTCATATACCTAAAATTTTTGTCCAAGCCACATTCACAACCCTGCATTAGGTGACTGGAGTCTCAAAGTGATGCCAGGGAAGTATTAAACATCTCAAATGACATTCAAAAGAGGGAAGTTTCTGAAGTGAGAACCATCTAGAGCTGAGCAAAAAAAAAGGAATGCCTAAGAACACATCCTAAATCTTTCCTCTTTTCCAAACCTGCAGAAAAGCACCCCCTGAGTTAAGGGATACTCCTGAACATAGGTACCACAACATATCCTTCAAAGGGACAAACAGAATTATTATTTTTCTTTTTGTTGTACAAATTACCTCACCATACTCCTTCCTCACCTCACACTGCAACCCCCAGAGCAAATCTGACCCTTCTCCTCGACCTGGGTATGGAAATTCAAATTCTCCTCTCGGTCTGAGGACAATCCAAACCAACCCTTCAGCTTCTCTGGAGGGCATCAGCCCTCATGAACCAGTTGCATTCTCCATTCTTCTGGCTGAAAATGCTCTATTGCTCAAGAATGCACAAACAAATCGAGATGCATTGGAACAGCAAAAGCAAGAAAATAACAGTGATTGTTCATCCTGGTGCAACATAGGAATGAAAACTGTCAGGTTCCAGATTCAGTCCCAATCTCAAACCCTGCTTCTGCATTTCACCCAGTCCCTGCTTCAAGTAAAATATATTTACCATTATGGATTCACATTGCATTTGCCAAACAAACAAAAAATCCATTCAGTTTTCTTTTTTATTTTTAGTTTATTTTCTATATAAGGATACAGGCACAAGTACAACAACTTGTAGAAGCAGCACAGAAAAAAACACAGAAATCACCTACATCTAGCTCCCTTACTTGTGCTATCAACAAGGCAATATTTGAAAATATACAATAAAAATATCCACTGACAACTGACAGAATATAGCCCAGGTCCTACAGTGAGGAACCCCCTCTGGCCACACATGATTTTAAGGGACTGCTGCCTTCTTTTTTAACCATCTCTTTGTAATACAAACCAACCAAACACAACATAAAATCTGGTTTAAATACAGTGGTTAAGAATAAGGAATTTGCAAAACACTAAAATTCAAACACGCATTTCACCCAACTAAATAGTTTTATCTTTTTTCTTTTAATGTACTCAAGGATATTTTCATAAATATAACCTAGCTTCTTAAAAATCTAGGGCTATATTGTGGTTTATTTCTATTTCATGTTTGGAAAATAACAAGCCATTAAGAACAAAAGACTTACTAGATTTTTTTCAGACTGAATACAATCCTGAATTAGCTGATTAAAGCTGGAAACAGATATTCTGACCTCAGTATAACTAAAACACTCTGCAAGTTATATAGTGAAAGGCTGCTGGCTCTAGGTAGTGCTTGTTAAATGTGTTCTGTTCTTTCCATAAAAAAATAAGTCAATTTTCAGTATATGGTTTCAATTTGTTCAAAAGTCTGTATAAATTACATTTTATTTTTCCTTGGGAAAATATAGTTGAATATTACGTCAAGAAAAGTTGACTTTTTTATTCTTTTCAATTCTTTACCCCACCCTGCTCAGTGGAGCTGCACTTTTTCCTTTTGTATTTCCAAGTCAATGCCATCCAAATACAGGCTTCTCTTTGTTGCCATTTTTTATGTGCAGCAGCCTCTCCTAGGAGCAGTAATAATCCTCGTTAGCCCTTGCACAACTCCTAATCAAAAGGAGCAAATTATTTAGGCTTATACTTCATGGCTCTCAGACTTTTCCTCATAAAATGTCAGAATAGCTCTAGGATCAGGAGATAAGCAGGTCTTTGCTCTTAGTCTGCCCTTAGTTTCTCACATCCTTCATCAGGATGCTGAGAGTTCTCACCCTAAACCCCCCAAATTCTTGAGTAAACCCATTGATATCAATGAGCCTCCTGAGGTGCTGAAAGTTAAATATGTGCTTAAGTGCTTTGCTGGGTAACGTCTGAAACACTCAGCCCAACGTGGGACTAAAATCTGGGTAATTTCCTATACTTTTTATGCCTACAGAAAATGTCCTAATTCCCTTAGTAACAACACAAGGATTAGCAGAAAGGTATTTTGTTTGAACAAGGAGGTTTAGGAGGAAATGGAGGAGGAAGGAAACATGATCAGCATTTTTCCAAAGTTAATAATTTTAAAATTACTAAAAAAAAGGGGGGGGGCACATTGGCCGATTGTGTCTAATTCATAAAAGGTCAAAACCAGAAACTATTCATAATTTTAGGACTTGTTTGTTTAAGCTGTATAAGAAATGCAAACTCCAAAGGTTTGGATAGAAATACTCATGAAGTAAGTTTAGTTTGGAAATACTGCCATGTAAAACTCTTTCATTAAATAAATAAACACTTCTGACTTAAAAATTTTGCCTTGGTTGGTCCTCCAACTGTTCATTTTTGCAGAGCTGGATGTGGTGTGTCAGCCTGTGCTCACAGGGTACATTAAGGAAGAGGTGCTGAGGACACAGATCCAAAACCCTGAGACCACTTAACAACCAGGCAGAGAAAGTCCTTTGCTCTGTGTTTGGGGGCTGTCATGAGCATCAAACCAGAAATTCATCTCACACAGATATCAAACATCTGCATTTTTCGCTTGTGAGGGAAATGTAGCAGTCCTGATACTTGTCTCTGGCAAGGGATTTCGGGGAACAATCAGTATAAAAAGGGAACAGGAGGAAAAAGGAATGAGGTTTCCTATAAGCAAACTTAATTACCTGAGAAATACAACTAGGAAAACTCGGCACATGAGGGAACAGCTTCTAGAGACCTGATTCTGTCCACACAGAGGGCCTGCTTTTCCACTTCCTTATGCTTTATTATGTCATGCCTGTGTGAAGAAATTAGAAATTTGTTTCTCATGCTGGTAGCATTTTGCACTCACTTTTCAGAGGCAAATGATGGCTCATGACTGAACAGAGAATGGGGTTTGCATATCTGAGTTTCTGCTTCTGATTGGAATAAAAGATATTCAAAAGTTTTGTCATGTCACCAAGGCAATGATTAAATATCTGTACTCTTAATCTCTTTTGTGTAGGTAGGTAAGTATGTGTATGTATATTTATGGAGAGAGAAAGAGAGAAAAGACAGGTTATTTCTGACTGAGGTTTTAATCATCTGTCAAGTAGAAAAATACTCATTGATCTCAGCAGTGAAATATCAGCATCAAACTTTCTGACAATCACATATAGAAAATATGTTTCTTTAATTAATGGAAAATTATTTTATGCATACATCTCTGCCTCTGTAATACTGTAGTTCTTTATGGATTTTAATTATCATGCCCATCAACTTCTTTTGATATGACTGTACTCAGAATGTAATGCTTGGTGACATTTTCCAAGATGTTTCAGGGTCCTGCTCCTAAAAAAACTATCAAGGGAAAAAAGAAGAGCCTTTTTCTTTTAATAAACATGTAACACCATGACAAGCAGAGGAATGGTCTTTTCTAGTTTGTTTGAGGAAGGTAAATTCATATTTCCAGCAGTGCATTCACAGTACATTTTGCTAGGAAGGTGCAGAAAATATCTGCCAAAAAAATTTCTAAAACCACTGGGAAACTCCAGGCAGTTTTCTGCCTGGTAGTTTGTGTGGTCACTGTGCTGAGCAGGCTGAAATTCCACTTCTGTTATTCGGTGGTGATTCAAAGCCAGGCTGCACCATGTGTGACCTCTTTAGTGTTAAAATGCCCCTTCGTAAGGTACCTAAAACTGAACCTGCCTCAGCCAATCATTCTGTTACATATTTCACAAATTATTACCTGGTCTGCAGGTCCTGGCAGGGGAAAAGACAGAGACAGTCACATCTGTGGGTATTACAAAGGAAATTATTGTGGAACAATAAGACGTTTGTGTCATGTTGGAAATTGCTTTACTCAACCTATTTATATCTTAAAAAAATTCTCCCCTCTCATGAAATATTTCAATAGAGAAATAATTCAATATGTAAAAGTAGGTAAATAACTAATAGCAACTGATTAAGTGATTCTTATCTGAAATGATTTAGCTCTACCAAGTCAACCCACTACATACCAGGGCACAACACTGGCTCTGCAATAACCAGCTTCTGCCTCTGGACAGCAGTTCAGAAAGTGGAATGCATTATTACAGCACAGGGAAATGTTGCAAACCATTGGTGACTCTTTACCCATAAATTAAATATAATGAGCCAATACCATTCCTAATCTAAGCCCCTTAATGCTAGGATTAATTTGATGATGTGTTTATGTGCTGAAGAATCTAGGCAATGAAGAAGAAAGAAAAAAAGGGGGCAATGCCAAACTTGGTGTCAATAACACACCAGAACACTTTCTAGAGATTGTCCACAATGGTTTACTTTTGAGAAATTATTATCCCAATAATTCTGCCAAGTCTGAGCAGAGCACAAATTATGTGTTACGGATGCATAAATTAGGCTAGAGATTAGTGAGATTTATGTACCTGGGGTGCTATTCTTACACCTATTAAACTTATTGACTTCGGAAATGTGCTTTTAGAGGATGTACTTTGTGTCCTAGTCACAAAGTGGCCTGTGCTGTTGCTCCAGATGGCTCCTGTTCTCTCACCACATATCTGTCCCCCTCTCAGCCAGCTGCTGCAGCCCTCAGCCCTGGGCTGGACAAGACCTGCAGCATTTTAAATTAACCCCAGGCTGACTCCTGCAATGTTTTACATAGGAGAAGATATCAGATATTTCCCATTCGGTTTACAATTTGTCAACAAACAGATCAAACAGAGCTTTGTAAACACAGAAAGCAACTGTTCTTCAAATCTGATGGCTAATGACTTCCCCATCTGTTGGCTGGAAGTCAAGGGCTGCTTGAACAGCACTTAGCACAACGTGTAGAGAGCACAAACACCACCCATAAACTGTCCCTGGTAACTTATCAAACACTTTTTCCACATAAACAGCTGTTTCAGAAACCCACATTCACAGAATGTTGATTATAGTACCTGGAGCTTTCTCTGTAAACAGAAGCCTACCAGTAGAAATCTTAAGGAAATATAAAGGAAAGAGCACTCAAAGGCTGCAGAGGGTTTCCCTATCTGCCAATTACCACTGAGCTGTGGTTTATTTGTGAGAGTGCCACAGGAAGTTCTTGTAGCTGATAAAAACTGAGGATTATCAGATACTGAGCATAAGGTGGCACAAGTCAAGGAAAATGTCACAAGAGTTCAATCCTGCTGCACTCCTGTATCCCTCTAGAAAACATGTACTTAATGATAAAATGTTCAAGAAGAGCCACTGCTGACTTCCTGCACTCATAAAATTTGTTACAGGATGGAGTGGATTTACAAGAGTTCAGTGGCATTGCAGGAAATCAGAAGTACTCACTGTCTTGGAGGTTATTGCAAATCCATAATCAAGATCCAGATGAGCTGTTGGTGAAGTTTTATTTGCTTCTCTGACTATAAATACAATGTTTTTTGAACTGTCTGCTGTGCAAAGCAGACACAGGTGTCCTCCTCAACTCCCAAAGTCTTCTGAAAGCACCAGACATCAGATGTCATAAGACATTTCAGTTCTTACACTCTGTGTGTAACACTCATTTCCAAAAACAAAACACAAACCAAACAACAGGCTCAGGAACTTTTATTTTATTTTGAAAAGATACTGTGCTTTTCTGATGAGATTAACTTTTCCAATCAAGGGGTCAGAAAGCTGAAAGATGTGCATGTTTGTTTCTAGTCAATGTTGTGAAACTGCTCCCTGTCCCCTCCAAACTGCCACAGATCAACTCTCAAAAAGTTGCACAACAGTGCTTGTTTTGAGCTGGAAAGATCTTTTTCAGATGAGCAGAGAAAGATACCAGAAGATGTAAAACTAACCAGGACAAACAAAAATGGAGCAATATGCGTCTAAGCAACCACAGCCAAAGCTTTCACACAATGTGCATGAAGCCAGTGCTGGTGACAGAGGCAGAGGAATGCAAAGACAGCTTCCATTTTATGCAGGGTGTTTGAGTATATGATGGAAAAATTAGGCAATGTGCTAAGAAAACTTAAAATATTCCAATGTGCAAAAGAAGAATGAGTTCCGAATGAAACTCAGTTGTTTGCATATTTGATTCCAAAAGTTCTAGCTATCTCCACCCTTGTACTAATGTGCTTTCCAGGTAAAACAGATCTGCCCAGCCATGTCTCTAATGACCTTCATGGAGCCAGATGAACTCCTTTCCCTGTCATAGGGACCACTAACATCTGAAATCTACATGTGTGACATATGGCTAGAAACTACATTTTCTACCCTTTGATGCCCAGGCAGATCAAAAGGAATAAGTCAGGATATTAGATATTTTTCCTTCCAATTAAAGCTAAATTATATTTGCTTTTGAAATAAGCTCTTTGGATTTTTTCAGAAACACTGCCATCCCATAGTGTAATACAATGTTAGGAGAGCATTGAACACAACATGAGTTCCCCCAGAGAATCACCACAGAAATGACCATTTGCTGGCCCAGTCTCATTGAGTAGAACAAGCTGCAGTAGCCCAACAAGTCATCTCACAGAGGACAACCATCCTACAATGATTCTCCCTCACAGCAAAACTTTCCTTCAAAGTCCACTATTTTTCACCAGTTATAAAAGATGAAATATTCCTTTTCATCTTCCAAACATGGCATGATTATCATAGTATCTCAAAGGAAAATAACCAAAAGCAAGGAAGGCATATAAACTCTCTAGGTTGTTTCCTCCCCAGTCCATTTTGAAGCTGAAAAGGTTTTTTTTCAGTGTTTGGTCATACCTGCCCTTTTAGCTGCAAGGTGGTAGCAGTAAGGGTGGTCTCAAAGTAAGGATCAAGGCCAACTTCCTTCCACATCTATATTATTCATGTATTTATAGACACATTCACACATTTTATGCATAGAATCATAGAACCAATTGGAAATCAATGGAAAAGGCCTCTAAGATCACAAAGTCCAACTGCTAACCCAATAATGCCAAAACCACGTCCCTTCTCCACTTTTGATCCCTTGCAAGAAAGCACCCAAGTCTTCTTGTAGCACTTTTGTTTTAAAAACTGTCACTAAAATGAGGAAAAATTTGTAGAATTTACAACTTTTCTTCCTTGAAGTAAGTGTGGCAATGGCAATGGGCAGATTAGATAGGAACAAATCTAATTTCTGCATAGCTGGAAGATCTACAACCATGGAATCAATGCAATAGCAGCAGTAGTTTTTTTAAACTCCAGACATGTAATGCAGGTTCATGGCAAGCAGCTAAGGTTCATATGAGCCATTAGTCTTTGAATGATTTTATTTTTCTAGGCCTTTGAAGAGCTTCTATTCATTGCTGACTCTACAGCCAGTTTTTGTTGTTGTTGCTGGAGGCTCTTTTCAGTAAGAGCATCCCATCAAGAACTCTTTGCTCATTTTATTGAAGGGTATTATTTGTAGCTCATCTCATGGAAAAACTCCATTAAATGTTTTAAAACCATCCTTGGGAAGAATATCTCTTGCCCTGAGGACACATCACTGGAGTCAGGGAGAAACAGCTCAAAAGTTCTAGCTGCATTCAGTCTCACACACTGCATCCTCCTATGGGGTCCACATTACAGAAACCACAGAACAGTCATTCACTGGCAGGCTTTTAATTATGTATATTTTTTACTTTTCTTCGTGGTTTTCTCATAGCTTTTACTTCTGTGACATCACTTTTTTACATTAAAAGTCAGAGACAGAAGAGGAAGCAAACCCAACTGCAAGAAATATTGGGAATGTTTTTTTATATTAATTCCAGAGTTTGCAACCATTTTCTCTATACAGTTCCTAATGATGAAACAGAGTGCTCTGCCTCCCACCCAGACTTTTGGGTTTTGTCTCTGGACTGTGTGTCTGTGCACTTCCCAGCACATGCAGTTCTAACAGCTTCAGACGTATCAACAAACAGATTAAATTATGTGTTGTCCTTGGTAACTGATTGCTTGATGCCTAAAAAAAAAAAAAGAAGAGCTTTTGGAGTCTTATGTAAATTTTACTTATTTTACTTACGGAGTAACCCATAATGAATATCCTGTATTATTTGCTGTGCAATAGGAAAACTCAGCATAGGTGACATGAGAAGTACTTCACAAAGTCTTTACCCAAAGAACTTCTCCTACACTTACTCCTTCTTTTACCTGCATTCTGGCAGACAAAGGAGTGTGTCAGACACGTTTGGTTCACAGGCAGTGAAAGCCTGAATAACTGCGGTTGCGGGAAACGCCAAAACTGTGCAAACACCAAGTGTGGTTCCCATCACACATAAAAGAAAACAAACTGAACTCTATCTGGAAAATCTCTCTCTTGCAGTGCTTGAAAAAGGAACATCATGTCACAATGATTCAGTGTTACATGCTGATTTTGAGTGAATGCTGGAGAGCACACGAGCACACCCCATTATCTCCGTACCAGAGCACCGCAAAGGCGAGGGGCAGGCGATGCTATTAAGGCCCACACACAAAGCCCCAGGACCCACAAAGGCCATCCCAGTCCATGCACTGAGTGCCTTCCCCCACAGTGAGTTGGGGCCCAGCGTGTCCCCCAGCTATTTCATCATATCTGCCATTACTAAGTTCTCTGAGCCAAAAAAACCCGTTGTTCTTTTTTTTCCTACTCTTCGTGATACAACATGAGGTTTCCTTGTTTGTTTTATGTTCCAGGAGACAAATGATGGGGAAAACATTTCTGAAGCTCTTTCATTTGTCAATGACAAATGCAGAGATTTATATGAAGCACCAGGAAAATGGAAATATTGACTCTGAGCCTTCAGTTCAGATGAAAAGTGCTACCTAGGTGAAGAGTGTCATTATTGTAATGAATCAACTGCACCCACGTCACAGACATAACAAAGTAATGTTTATTGCCAGTAACCTTTGCAATAATCATAGTTTCCAATAAGAGCTCATTAGTTAACCATCAGACTCTTAGGGTGAGATTTCAAGAGTTGTCTAACTAAATTGGTGCCAGCTCGGATGGAAAATTGCTGAAATATGGGTGCCTAACTCCTACAAGGCCTTTGAAAAAAGGCTCATCTTGCATTAATTGAAAGTGGGGAGGAAACAGAAATTCAATATACTGTCACAGCGAAAGCAGGAGAAAGAAAATGGCATATTAAGCAACTTTGAAGGAAAAGTTCTGTGTCACTGAAATATAAATTGCTGCAAAATCTTGTTATTTACTGGCATTCTACTTTTCTTCACTGCCAGGAGACAGCAGGAATTAAAAAAGATGGTCTGCAATGTCTCAAAGTCTTCCTTTCTGTTCCACAGAGCTCTTCATGGCAAACTCCATTAAACCACAATCCTATCTCCAGGACTATTCAATATCTGTGGATCTGTATGGAGTAAAGGGGAGAGACAGAAGATGCCACAGGGATGGGACCAAGAGAACAACAGCACACGCTGCTGCTGGAGTTTCTCTCTGCCTCACATTCCAACATCACTGTTGGTACTTCTCAGTACAGACCTGGAGGAAAAAGAGGTGAAAATATTGACTGGGGAGAAGATCAGGGTGATGCTGATGAGGTACATTTCAAGCAAAATAGATGCTTTCCACAGCACTGTCTAATGTTTGGGCATCCATCCTCAGACTGCTCAGTATCTCTTCTATGCTCCTTGTACATCTGGAAGTACCCTTAATGGCAGCATGAAAACACTGATTTGCACCTGGAACAGGATTTAATCCTGCATGAGTCCAGACATTGGTCCACTCTTGGTAAGGAAAGATTTTTACTCCCCCATGAGCTTTACTCACTGCTCTTTGTGGAAGCTGCTGTGTTTGGGGGTTTTTAAACACTTGTTGGGAGAGCAGCAGAAGCCACCACAGGAGGCTTCCATTCTCTGCACTTGCTTATGCACTGCCCTAATGACACTGAATATCATCTTCACACCTGAAATTATCCCAAGATTTCACTCTAACTTGCAGTTCCCTCCCCCCTCACTAAGGACTGTCCAGGGATATCTACTTTCCTGTGAAAACACCAGAGAACGGAGGCACCTCTTCCTAGGGGGAGCTGGAAACTGCTCAGGAGCCACACACAGCTGGAAATCTGCCCCAGCCAGAGCTCAGGTCACACCAGCCCAGCAAAGCCACCACGCTTCAGTGAGCAGAGCAAGGGTGGAGTGAGGAAATTACTGCTCCATGTGGGTTTGAATGCTCTGGGACTCAGATACCTCAATGAAAGAGGTTTCCCAAATAAGCTGGCACTGGGGCAGAGACTTTCATTTGACTCATTTATACTTAATAATGGGAATAAGCACAGGTAACCTTAAGGCCATGGATAAGGCTCTGCACTTACACTGTGTTTCTAAAAATTCAGTGATGGCAATGAGTTATAGCATCTTTACTCACCTCCAAAGACCATTTTTCCCTTCTGCAAAGCATACAGGACCTGGCATACTTCAAAAATGAGCCCTGTAGTAGCAATTTCAAGACTTTCGTAGCACCATAACAACAGCATAAGGGGTAATGAATTTATACTGAAAGAAATTAGGTTTAGACTGGCTATAAGGAAGAAATTCTTGAGAGTGAGGGTGGTGAAGCGCTGGCACAGTCTGCTCAGAGAAGCTGCCTCATCTCTGGAAGTGCTCAAGGTCAGGTTAGATAGGTCTTGGAGCAGTCTGGTCTAGTGGAAATTGTCCCTGCCCATGGCAGGAGCTTGGAACAAGATGATCTTTCAGGTCCCTTCCAACTCAAACCATTCTGTGAATAATAAAAAATTATCATAAAATATTATTACTACAATGATTCAGGGTTTTTTTTCACCTTACTGAGCTGTCTTATGAGCTTCCAAATTGAATTTGTGGTAGAGCTGTGGGCTAGCAAGGCTTGTGCCCAGTTTTCATCAGGAAACAGCTGACTTGCAAGACAAAATGTTTCATGGGAATCTTTGAGAAGGTGCCAACCCTCACAATTATACTTGACTTCTCTCTTGCACACAGCTTCTCAGAACACTAACAAATGCTGCAGCTTTGCACAGGAAGAGATGAGAAGCCTAATGATGAACATCAGGGTTTTCTGAGTGTGTTTGCAGTACTCCTTTCATTTCATGATAATTTATTTCTTTCTATTTTTAAGTTATTCTTGTTTAATTTCCAATTTTCCCACTTAGGAGACTGCAGTGGAAGTGATCTGGTGCCAGAGCATGGAGAGAAATGATGATGCACAGCAACTTCTTCAGACTGACAGACTGTGATTAGAAGATACTAGATACTATAGAACCCTGATTTAAATTAGGTTAAAAAGATTCTTCCATTGCTGAATTTTAAAGAACAGGTAAATATCAATTGTTTTGCAATTGGTTTCTTTCTTGTCTTAAGAAACAGCACTTAATTAGGTGAAGGCTGCTGCTACTCAAAGAAAATTATTTTCCCCTCCAAGTTCAGTATTAGATTTTGACCTGGGTTTTGGCCCACAGGTTACAAGAAGGTGGCAGATGTGCAATGTGAATGAAGAGTGGCTGCACTGCAGAACCAGAGAACTGTTTTTGCTGTCACAACCACATGATTTCCATTTTTCATCTCTTCAGTGATGCAGTGACACCAAGGAGGAAAATCAAAGCTTGACCTTGCTCAGAGCATCTGAAATCCCAGTGCTCATGGGCTGCTGCAGCCTGGAATAGGGAGTGAAAAGGACTTGCAAGGAGACAACAACGATGTCAGAAACCTCAGAGGGCCTCATTTAGGTAAGGGCAAGTTTTCAGCTGGAAAATAAACCCTGCAAGTATGAACCTGCAGTGTTTGTGCATTACCCTACACATGGTGAATCCAGGACTATAAAATTCCCCAAAATTTGCTGTATGAATGAGGTCCTTGGAAAGATCTCTGATGTAAGAAGACAAAATCAGACTGCAAGAAAGAAGTGGAAGAAAGAAAGCTGACTGTGGGTTTTTTTCTTTAGGACTATCAGGAGTCTCAAGAAACCCCAAGCCACTGTCTGTATTTTATTTTAGCTGCATCTACTGATACATATTGACTGCAGGGAACAATTGCCATGTACTTTGCAAAAGTTTAGCTGCCTATGCATTTACATATAATATACCAATATTCTGTAGTAAGGAAAGATTGGCAGCTAAGTTTGAGAGAGTAGATCAGGATTTGAGATCCAACATTTGCAACTATCTGACAGTGGCATTAAAAAAAAAATTGCTTATTTTGCAAATGGTTCTTGTTTCTAGAGCCAAAAATGATTGTAAAAGAATTACATTAGTAATCAGAAGTCTAGAGAAGCTTATTCAGCTTATTTTACTGCCTGTGTTGATTACACTGTCTTTTGTCTCCTTCCAGCAGTGGGAGGTGCTTTATCATCTGGTTTGGAAAAAGACCCAAGCAGCTAATGTAAAAAAAAAAATATATTCTCCTACTAGCTGCAGCATGATTAATTTTCCACGCCACAAGATCACTGTGAGTTTGAAAGCACCCTAGAGCTTTATATGCTACATTATAGTCATCAAGGATCATAAAGCATCTTCTTCCTTCCGCACCACTAGCACTTCAGAGAGCTAGCATGGTTGAGTGGAATGAGCAAAGAGTTGAAAATCTGGAAATTTTTATTATGAACCTAAAACAGCTTTTGTCTTGCCTTTGGCCTTAGTTACGTGTTGCTGGACACAGCTCTCTGAAGCACAGCAGTCCTAAACTCCAGCTAAAAAAAATCAGACTCCTGCCCATATAAGACCCAGACCATGATATCTGCAGAATAAAATGGTAACAAGAATATAAATGTTTTTTCATCATGGATGTTGGGGTTTATTGATGAAAAGCAGTAGGTAACAGCAAAACATTTTAATTACAGTCAGTAAATCATTTCCAAAGAAAAAATACTCATTATTTTTGTTCCACATCATTCCCTGCAGATAAGTACATGGAGGAAATCCTGCATGTTACATTTGCCCTGTTGCTACAGAGAAAGTAAACCTGGAGACAGCTGCCTTTTACACATCATTAGGACACTCCAATCCCAGCAGCAGTGAGTGGAAACTGGGATTTAGGGCTCAGAACTATGGTCATGCCTGGGGGTACAGTGATATTTAAAGGTACCTAAATCCCTCAAAACAATAACAGGCACTATTACTGTAGGAGCTTTTCAGCTTATCCAAAAGCAATTCAACTCTTCCATCAATCTGCAACTCTTCCATCTCTTAGGGGGTAAAAGCTGCCAAATAGAAACACACCTGGGACAGGGAAGGACAGGCTGGGACAGGGACAGTAGGACCATGCACGTCACCTTTCCTGCTGCCACCCTGGGAGTAGGGCAGAGAAAAGGTGTGTCCAGATTGCATCACACTGATGACACTGCCCTTGAGTGGCCTCCAGGATGGTCCTTAGAGGAGCAGCACCTGCTGGGGAATTCACAGGAGAGGGAACATCAGGGAGAAGAGTCCACACCTGTATTTAGGGAGCTGCATGGTCTGGAGAAGGACAACAGATTCACTGCCCTCCACCAGGGTGGACAGACACACTGAAGCCATCAGGACTACTCACAGAAGCAGAAATTAGACAAGACTTATCAATATTAACATGCTGATATTGATTTAAGTCAGTTCTGCCCACAGTTGTGCTAGAAAGAAACAGATGTACAAATATATTCAGGACATGACCTTCAGCTTTACTTTTTAGAAAATGTGTTTCTCCTTAGCATATTCTGGTTCTGTGTGCATGAACTAATTATACTTTAGACATTCTGTCAGGTGACACTTAGGAAATTTGTACAAATAATTAATTCCTGTTTTTCAGAATGGTTTTCTTTAAATAATTTTTAAAAAAAGGCAAGTCATCTGAAGCTAAGTTTAAATTTCATCTGCATCTTTTTAAAATGCTATTATACTGGATTTTTTTCCCTTTTATTTTTATTCACTTAATTTTTCCCATCCTTTCCTTCCATCCTCCTTCCTCTCCACATGAATATTCTAGGTGCCAGCAGAGATCTGTTTGGCTGCGTGACTTCCAGTGAAAATGAAAAATAAAAGCCAGCAGTGTATCTCAGTGTACCTTTATATAAAAAAAATTTAACTGAATTAAATGTAGCATTAATTTTAATTTTGCATATTGGATAAATCTTGCTGAGGGCCTGCTGCCTGCTCTATAGTCATCCCTTCCATTTATTTTTTGCTCACTTTGTTCCATTTCTGAGGTGATGAATTTAACACCTGGTACCATTTTCCTCGCGCCTCTTGTTCACTTAAGAATATCAATGCAAGCCACAATCCATGAGTGTTTATGTTCAGTGTCACCCTGACACTCCTAACTGAAGACAGCCTTGCATCATTTAAATAGATTCATTTTCTTGAGATGGACCCTGCTACTCGTCTCTTTTCCAGCTGGACAGAATAATCAGGTTGCCTCACACCAGCCAACAGAGAGTTTAATCCTCAAACCCTCAATCTTCCATAAATCTGTCTGCAGAGAGCCACTGCTAGAAATTCTTTGTCGTTTATGTCATATCTTGTAAAATCTATTGAGCCTACCTCGAGCATGTGTCTGTTTTGACTTTTCCTGAAGAACAGTCTCTGGAGGGAAAATCTGAAGCCTAGCATTTATCTTTCCATGCATTTGGATAGGAGGTTGTGAAAGGCTCTTTCTCATGGGGATATTTTCCAGTGAGTCAGACTTGCTTTCTCTGGATTGACAGGCTCTGACAGCAAAGTATTAATACTGTCCTGCAGTATTAGTCAGCTGGACTCCAGCTGAGAGCTGAATAAAAAGACAGACCTTCATCCTAAAACTGACTCCCAGGCAAGGCTCCCATTAAAGGAAAACAAGACCTTTTCCTGAGTAATCAAGAGGGACCAGGAAAACTAAGCAGGATTTCAGGTGTCTCTGAGTACAGAGGGAACTGATAGTTGGGCCCACAAAGTTTCTCCAAAACTAACCCCAAAGCTAATTTAGGTTTAAAATATATATGAGAAACAGAAGAGAGGCACTGTTTCTGATAAACCTGAGCAGTCAAAAATCAATAGTTTGTTCTGCTCCATGGTGAAAGGTGGTTAACAAAAAGAGTTGGCCAAAAAAAATCTGAAACATCCTTTTCCATATTTTTGTCATGTTAGCACAACAGATAAATGAAATAGCTAAGTTAAAACCTATAAAAGCAGCAGTCCCTTCAGACTGAAAAAATGAAGAGAAAGAAAAAGAAATTACTATGCTTTCTAATCCTCATTCATACTGGATTTTTACCAGATCCATGCTAAGGTCATTTTGTTCTAAACAATTTCTACATTTTGTACCAAATGTCTTTCTTTCTGAAAATATCTACCATCTAGTAGTCATACAAATGTCTTCATTTCAGATTAGTTTCTTTTATTTAAATTGGAAATCATAGTGTCAGATTAGTCAAAGAAGTATTTCTCAGAATAACAAAATCTCTATTGAATATTATTTCTCACTAGAACTGGAGCTTCACTGAAGAGAATTTAAAAAAGAGTTCTTCAAATCCAAGAGCAAGGTTATTCTACTCAAAAGAATGAAAGAGGAAAAAAGAGGAAGAGGGCAACAGAGGCAAAGACAATGAGAGAGAAAATTAGCAAACCTGACTGGAATAATCCAGTCACACCTGAGCTCATTCACTGGAAAATGGTCACGTCTGTTGTGCTGCTTTTAGACTTGGGATTTCTTCTGGAAGAGAACTGTGGCTCCAGGTCCCAAGAGTGAGAACTGAAGTTCAAATATGCACCAGCCAGCCAAGAAATGTAGCCTGCCCTGCTGATAAGCTGCAAGAAGCCTTCCTCAGCAGGAGGAATATCAGGGGAACATGCCAGGGGAAAGAACCACCAGTGCCTGCTGGGATAGAGGAAGGCATTTCTGCTGGCACAGGGCAGATTCCAAACCCACAGTGAGGATCAGCAGGCAGTGGTCATGTTCTTTCCTTGGCGTTGGCAGTGGATGGTTGAGCTGAGGGTGACAGCAGCTCAGAAAGAGCTGTGGAGTTCAGATTCCCAGCCAGGAGGGACATCCCTGTCCTGGGGACATCGGGCACAGCAGGGCCAGCCGGGCAAGGCAGGGATTGTCCCGCTCTGCTCTGGGCTGGGGCGGCCTCACCTCGAGTGCCGGGGGCAGCTTTGGGTGCCACAATCAAAGAAAAACATTAAACTGTTGGAGAGAGCCCAAAGGAGGGCAACAAAGAAGGTGAAGGGCCTTGAGGGGAAGCCTGTGAGGAGAGGCTGAGGGCGCTTGGTCTGTTCAGCCTGGAGGAGACTGAGGGGAGACCTCAGAGCAGTCACAAATTCCTCGAGAGGGGAAGAGGAGGGACAGACACTGATCCCTTCTCTGGTGACAGGGACAGGTCACAAGGAATGGCCTGAAGCTGTGTCAGGGCAGGTTTAGGTCGGATATCAGGAAAAGGTTCTTCCCCCAGAGGGTGGCTGGGCACTGACCAGGCTCCCCAGGGCAGTGGGCACAGCCCCAGCCTGGCAGAGCTCAGGGAGGGTTTGGACAATGCCCTGGGGCATGGGGTGGGACTCTGGGGATGGTGCAGGGACAGGAGCTGGACTGGATCATCCTTGTGGGTCCCTTCTAACCCAGCTTATTCTGTGATTCTGTGATTCTAAATGTGATGTAGAAGTGATCCAACCAACGCTTGCTTTTATCTTATGGGCTCATTTCTCCCATATTTATGGGGCCCTTTTCCCCCTGCATGAGTACATCTCCCAGTCCTGCAGTGTTTAACTTTACAGCATTTTTCTCCATTTGGGTCACCGAGGCAGAGAGATTGCAAGGAGGAAAGAAGGAGGAAAGAACTGTTCAGTACTGAAGCATTGTTGTTGGGTCTTATTGTTATAACTTATTGTTATAAGTGCCTGGATTCATGAGAAGTACAAGGATCTGTGTGCAGAGGTGCTTTTAAGTGTTCCCTTCATGCTGGCTGCATCATGAATGCTCAAACTATTCTACTATTCCAAAACATGGCTCTGAATCATTCCTGTCAGCTGGGTGAAGTGGAGAGTGTCAGAGCAAGAAATCCTAAGTCTCATACTGGCATTCACCATCAGTTTCTTTCTTCCTTTTCTTTTTACTCTCTTTCATTTTCTTTCTCAATGACCTTAAAATAATGCTGCAAGGAAAACAGAACCATATCTTTTGCTGGAAGAGGAGCAAAAGAATGGAAATTGACTCAATATGTTCTGTAACAACTCGCAATTGAAATTCATGAAAGGTGAAATCAGACTAATTTAGACCAAAAACAAATCTATGCCTTTTTTGTTTTTTAACATTGAAAATTAATCACTGCCACAGCTTTAAGGTGTCTACCAGATTTTCCATCACTAGTAACTAATGTATCAGCATTGGATAGCTTTTAAAAAGAAAAATAAAGTTCAAATATAAATTAAATCAGGGAAGACCTATGACCTCTGTTACCCAGGATCAGATGGTCACAGTTGTGTTTTTAGTTTTACAATCTATTAATTAGATCTTTCTATTCCCTTGTCTGGGATTACGCTTTCAATTCCACTTGAGTTTCTGTAGATTTTTCTTCTCAGGCACCTAGGCAGGAGGCAGGTCGATTAAAAATACCATTAACCCCTGCAAAGCTCATTTAGCTGCTACCATTTCTCATCAGGTGGCAGTGCAATGTCCAGAGGGAAAGCCCAAATCCTACAACAAAAAGGCAAGCTCTGGAAAACCCTTGTGAGTACTGGGGCATCAACCACATTGTGGAGCACATTTGCAGTGGCAATGACAGCCAAATGTGGCTGTAGCCAATTCTCAAGCTCAAATTCATCTTCCACCTATAAATGTGAGAACTATGTGTGGTTTGAACTTCATATAGGCAGCCAGTCTGAGCACAGATGGCAATTTATTCTTAGAGTCTACTCAAATCAGGCAGAGGCCAACCCACCAATAGGTAGATATGAGTAAGAAACACTTCACCCCAGCATGATCAGATGTGATCACCCACTTTTCACTTAAATGCAGAATTTTTGCATAATTATTGCTGACCATCCCCAGTAATCACAAATCTCTTCACTCTGGGCTTTCACAAGAGCCGAGCTGACACCTGATTGCTACCAAAAAGGGTTTTCTCCCAATCAAGTTTCATGGCTCAAGGATATTTATCTTCTGTGTTTTTGTTGGGTGTTTTTTCACTATTTTCAAATACCACCATTCAAAGTTTGAAATCACTCCATGAAAAGTCCCTATACGAGACACCTTTCCCATCTGAGCACTCCCTGCTATTTCCAGGGTGCCTCCAACTTCATTGTAACTAAAGGATAGCACAGAAACAACCAAACCAGCTCTAAACCCATTTCTTCAGACCCTGTTGGTACTTCTGGCCAGTAGCAATGATTTCACCTCACAAACATTTTATTCTGCAGTGTGACTATAAAGTAAGAACACATTCATCACCAGCCAGCCCACACCAAGATAAGATTAAACTTCTAATTCTGCATGAGTTACTTAGTCCCTAAAAGAGGTAAATAGTTTAAATTATTTGGTGGTTTGGTAAGTAAGTTATTTAAAGAAACAGCAGCAGCTGCTAGTGTTATCCCTATTTCCATTTATATCCTTATTTATAGTGTTACCCTTATTTACAGGGATAATTTTTACAAATGATGACTTAATAATGCACCTTTTTATATTACCTCAGAAATTCACTTTTTTACAGTAAGGGAGATTTTATTGATGACTCAAACCTACAGCAGATCATGAGGCAAGAAAGTAATTTAAATCTTCTCCCTGTATGAGAAATATGAAACACAATATTTTATATAATAATTCCATGCTACACTTGGTTTTTCATCACAGGGAGATTCCAAGTACTGCCAGGTCAAAATTGTTCCAGCAGGACAAGATTCATCTCACCTGACTGTATCTATCTGCAGTGTGAACCCTTCTGTCAAAGGCAGTCACCTTCAGCCCCTTTTTAGTCACTGCACAGTTTTAAATCTGCCTTATTTTAGATGTCTTCTCTAGGGTGGGCTGAATCACAACCTTTGAGTGCCCATTTCTCCCCACTGGCTCTAAAAAATGCTCAGCTGCAGACATCTGCACTGCAACCCTTTCCTGATCAGCCTTGTGGCTGCTGTCTCCAGCAATTGCCATTGTAATGGTCTGAGAGGAAACGTGCCAAAATATTCAATGGCATTAATAAAACTCTGTAGGCAGCCAGTGTCAGTCACACAGCAGATGTTTAAGTGCTGCAGAAACACCATGACTTTCTGAAGGATGTAGCTGTAGGTGGGCTGGGGGTTAAAAAAAAATAAAAAAGCCTTTTTTTTTTATGCAGATACTCATTTCCATGCATCAAACACAACAAGAAGGGGCTCAGGCAGTGAGTTTGGAAGAGTGGCCAATCCTACAGAAAATCTGCAAACAACTCCCAAATTCAGTTGTTGCATCCACAGAGCTGTGGATTGCACAATGGGTAGTTTTATTGAAAATCAGCCATTTTTTAACCTTGGGCTAAAAAGGGATTATAAAAGAGATATCTCTCTGTTGATTAGAATAATTGATTTATCTGATGATTTCAGAGATATCAATTACTATGTGGATGAGGAACATAATAATCTTCAAAGATTTCTCTTTGAATTTTTATGTCATTATGAGTAGCTTTCAAAATTTCCTCAGTGTCTATTCAGTCACTGGAACTGCTGCTTTCTTGCACAGGTAGGAAAACAAAGATATTCAGGGCTCTTTTTGAGGGCAATTTATTATTTTTCCATTTATTATTATTATTATTTATTTTTGCCACGTTTCCTGAATTTGTAACTACTTCAATGTAACAATCTATCATGAAAAGCTGTTTTCCCAGCTCATAAAATTCACATTCTTCAGAGCTGGTAGCAGCTGTTTTGTAGCTGTCATACCAGATAATATGGCTAAGGTCATTCCCTGTAGCAAACTCGTAAGCCAAATCAGAGAATTTGATCCAGTGCCAAATTTTAAAATAAGAGATACCACATTATGATGAACCACGGTGTCCAGAGTTTAATGGATTTCTTACTAAAAGCAATGGGAAGTTTATTTCAGCAGGGCAGTTCTAATGACATGCCAACAAATGCTCCCCATATGCCAGCTCCAGTGCTAGAGCTGCTGCTGACTCCATGTCCTGACAATGTTCTCATCGGTCCCATGGCCAGTGAGACAATTAATTTCTATTGTCAACATTAAATTTAATTAAAGCTAATTTTTATATCGAACAGCAGATACTTCACCCTGATAATTTAGTTAGAGAGCAGTTTTGTTTCCAGTTCTACCACCATAATTTTCCATGTTTTAAGAGTGTAACCAGTGGTGCTAAATGCACAATGGCCAGCACCTCTCTAATTTTTTTCTAGTGGCAAGACTACAACAATCCTCTTTACAGTTCTCCTGACTCAAGAACAAGTTCCAAGGCATTTTTCTACATCATATTCCTTCCCTTGCCAATAATAGTAAAGATTCTTAAAAATCTTAGACAGAATATCAGGTTCAAGTGTAACTCTTGTTGCTGGTTCTAGTGTGGGATAGATGATCAAAAAGGAATAAACATAGGAAATAGTATGGAAAATCAAAGATTTTAGAAAAATGAATCTCTGATGTTACTGTGGGAAATGATCACCTGATAACTAGATTTTAATTTGATTGAAACTTTCTAGTAATTATTTTACAGATATATTTCCCATTCTGCTCTGATTGGTCCCGTGTATTGATGTGTGTGTGTGCATGTGGTATATGTGTTTCCCAGTCATTTTTCTCACAGCTGTTGTTTGATGGTTGATCCTTCCCCTCACAATGAATCATTGTCCTTTCTTTTTCATTTCTGTCTCTCTGCATTCAATTTGTCTCCTGTGTTGGGGGCCACTGCTGGCTGAGGATCTGTCCTTGTGGTAACTCAGACACAGCTATTTCTGTTCCTTCGCCCCTGCTGAGCCAGAGGATTTATGGGTGTGTGGGTATTTGGTTTTGGGCATTGGATTAGACCACTGCAGGAGCAGTTTGGGAGGTAAGGAATGCTGGGAACAGCTTTGTGTCAGCTCTGCTGAGCTCCAGTGCCTGATTTTCAGAGTCTCCCTTTCACCTCACTCAGATTTTCCAATTCTAGCTGTCGATGATGTGAGATTCCACGATTTAGGAGATGTCCTTGCTCTGCCCAGTTCAGAGTAATCTTTCAGGCCCTTCCTTTTGTGTGCCTGTCTCCACACCAAGCAATGAGTGAAGGTGGTCTCTGTGAAATTTCCCTTCAGGTTGAAATGGTCTACACAATCAACAGAATTATGAGTGTTTGCACCAGGCAAGGATCTGCCCCATGTTCCTTCCAAATGTATGAGAATTTTCTGTTGACAGCACAGTATGTCCATATGGAAATGGTAAGCTTTCATGAAAAAAACAAAAAGTCTGAAAATTAAGACATTTGGATTCAAAAAGGAGTAAGAATAACCTCAACAGCAGCTGCTCAGAACTTTAAAATTATTTCATCATCCCTACTGTCTGGAGGAAGTAAAATGTGACTTCAGCTACCATAGAGGATGGTACCACAAGGTGGGTTCAGCAAGAATAAAACTTGTGAGACTTGTAATTAACAATAAGATATACAAATTATTCAGCAACTGTCAATCTGGTACAATAACCAAACATCAGATACTCACAGAATCTGTGAGGTAGTCCCACTGAAATAAACGGTGAATAAAACCTCAATGAACTAAAAAGAACAATGCAGAGTGTATTCAGTAGAGAATTTCAATTCTTTGGCATCCTTGGTAAAGGAAACTAGAGTGTTGCTCCAAGTGTTTAATAAAGCCAGCCAGTATGGCTGGGTGGAAAGTCCAACATCTTCTTTCTATAGTTTTAAGTCTCCTCTACTCTGAAAACCAACAGTACAAAACAAACAACCTTATTCCCTTCTGCCCTTTCTAGGGACACTAATGTTTTGTCAGTGCACTTCACATTATATATTTTTTTTTGGTAAAGGAATACACATTTAGCTATTTTTTTTGATAGCATTATCAACAACATTGCAAAATATATAAAGTGAGCTGGAGTGAAGAATGTCTGTAAGATAAGGCTTGCATAGAGTAATCTAAATTAAACAAAGCAGAAAAGCTTGCATATGGTTCTAAGTAATATTATTCTTCCTCTTAATCCTCAAATAGAGTCACTAAATTACACTTCCAGATTTAGTTATGATATTTACAAATGACTTAACTGTGCATTTAAAGAGGGGAAACTGGCTACAAATGGGGGCAAGCTCATAATTTAAGGTCACAGTGGTGCCAGCACAGAGCAAATGTTTATCACTGGGGTATTTTTGGTCATGGGGAATTCTCTTTCCCTAAGAACTAATCCCAGAAAAGCATATTTTTATTACATCTTCCAACTCTGAAATTCAGGCTTTATGTAAATATACAAGACAGAAGACCTTTCTTTTTAAAATTCTAGGAACTACAGAAACAGCTGAGATTTGTTGAAGAATATTTCCTTTTAAATCATTTGTATGAGCAACCCAAAAACTAAAATATATTTAAAAATATGCAAATAAGAATGAATAGGAAAGTATTGTATGAAAAACATGGCATTTTGCTGGAGGCTACATAAAATGACTTCTTCCTTCCTCCTCTAAACATAGCACCTCTAAGTATAAAAACTAAAAAAGTTCAAAAGAAGTTTACAAGTTTTTTTCCTTTATAACTGAAAACAGAAGATGCATTTTTTTTTAGGATTGTATCATTTTTTACTTTAGTTGCCTTCCTAAGTGCTCCCTCATCTTTTGATATCCATCATATTTTCAGTATTCTTTTTCCTCCAGAATACTTCTATCTAACATCTGTCTCTTTTTTCTTGGTAGAGAACCACAGTGCAGACCTAGAATTTGGAGAAGGTGTAAAGAAATACAGACCCCAAAAACTCAGAGGCAGTGCAGTGATTTACAGAAAATTAAACACAGTTAATTTTGGCAGGAGCTAAACAAAAGCTATGTCATACAATGAACTGGGCAACTCTCATAAGGACTTTGGAGGGCAGCTAGACTCCAGGGAGCTCAGGATAGCCAAGTACAAGTTTTATTTTAGCAGGAATTTGATGGGTAAAGAAAGAAAATTGGCAGCAGCAGCAGCTGTGTCTGGAACTCTGCTGGTGTGAACTATGATTGCTTGAAGTCACCCAGTTTTTGAGGGTCTCTCCCCACCAAATGCACATTGCTAAGGCTGTAACACAGCACACAAAATTATGTTCTTATATTTGCAAACTTAGAAAGATACACCTTCATATTGTGTGCATGAAATCAGCCCCAAAAAGATCCTTGCAGTGAGGTGGGAGATGTCAGCAGGAGCTAAAACACCTGAAGGCTTCATTCTTATAAATCATTTTACTGGCATTCATTATTCTCGTAAGAAAAAAAAAAAAGGTCCCTTGAACTTCTGAGATTAATTTCTAACAAGTCTTACCATCAAGCAGCTTAAAGAAGAGTAAATTTTATCTCAGTGAAGCAAGAGTGAAATGCATGATGATTAAGTTGGAAACAGGACCCAGGGAGAGCACATAAACCAGTCTCCTCCCCTAGCTGTCATTTAGGATTTCCCCCGGCATCCAACTCTGCAAGCTGAGTCCAAAAGCTGCAGAAGTTCATTTCCTGAGTGGTACTGTTCAAGATTGTCCTCCAAAACTAACTTGGTAAGCTGAGCCTGCCTCTTCTGTCCCAGAAACTCCACTCTAAGCCATCTCCCTCCTCCTTTTCAAAAATGAAAAGAACATGCTTCTCCCTCTTTCTTATATTTTTATTCAGAATTTGCACCTTTTTTTCTTCTTTTATTTCTTTTAATCTGTTAATAAACATGCTGGAGATGATCCCTTGTTCTCCCCTCCTGCATTCAATGGGATGAATCTGAACACAAAACCCAAAGTCTGAACACAAAACCCAAAG
The DNA here is from genome assembly GCA_013397245.1 of Thryothorus ludovicianus. Taxonomy (NCBI): domain Eukaryota; kingdom Metazoa; phylum Chordata; class Aves; order Passeriformes; family Certhiidae; genus Thryothorus; species Thryothorus ludovicianus. The sequence goes on from VZTB01012680.1 coordinate 116,042, forward strand.
TCTGAACACAAAATCCAGTTACACCAAGCACAACCCTCTACTACACACAGCTTCTGAGGTGATAATCTGATGGAAGACTTAATCATTCTAGAACTCATAGAAACTGAAGATAATTGCAACATTTTTTAAAATGTCATAGTAATTTTAAAATCATATGAGTATTTCTCACTATCTTTCACTTGCTTCTGAGTCTCCAGTAAAGAAAACACATGAGAAATTAATCACGAAGATCTGGTTTTTTTGGGGAAGATTTGTCTGGAGGCTTTTCACACCTTTTCACATCACTCCCTCCAGGATGGTTTAGCACTGGCTGCTCACACATTGCCCAGATCTAAATGTTGGCATTTCTTGTTGGCATGGCTATTTTTGCTGCCAAAGCAAGTAATATGGTGCCCCAGGTGATATGCCAGTTTCTGGGCCTCTGAGAGCACCAGATTTTCCCTTTCAGGCCAAGATGTAAAAGTAATGTAGCCAATATTTAAGCTCTCTGCTTTAATGTCCCAAATCTAATTGCCAGAATGTTTCAACTTCATTCCATGGAAGATGCTGTCCTTCTTCAGCTGAGTACAACTTCATGAAATCATAAATGCAGGAATGAGAAGATCTCCTCTGTGTTTACGGCTGATCTTAGGATCACTCTCAAGTCCAGATTCATGGACTAGCCATTAACAACCCCACAGCCACACTGGCCAGGTGCTCCCTCCAGCTGCAACACCAACTCAAGAGGAATATCCTGACACGCAGAGGAGCAACCTCCACCTTCTTTCAGCCCCACCTTTCTTCATTGCACCTGGCTCTGGAGCATGACAAAACCCTCTGTTTTTCAATCTGTAACCTTTCTTTTCCTTCCTGTGTGTTACTATCACTAGAAAAGGGCTGGAAGGACATACTTTATGACAACATTCAGCAAAAAAGCCTATTCCATAGGTTGCACAACACAGTAGAGAGAGGAAAGGGTGCTTTTTTCAGACTGGTCAAGGATACAGAACTAGCACTTGAATCTCCAATTCTTTCTGATAAATGCCCAAGATAAAAAGTTAAAGCAGAAATTTCTTCAAAGCTACTATTTTGAAAGGAATATGGAGAGGTCTGGCCTTTCCAGTACTTTTATATGTACTGAAAAGTGGGCACTAAGGGATCTATGCCCATCAAACTCAGACGTGTTTCTGGAATTTCATCACTTGTAGGAAAATGCTTGCAGCCTCAAATGCAGCCAGGGAAAACCAAAAGAGTCATTCTCCAGGTCTGTGTGCACATTTCATGTTTTGGTGGGTTAGTTCAGGAGGAAATTTCTCTATGCATAAACTTCTGGCTCCCAAACAGCAGGGATTTGCAGGGCTCATTGTGTTGCAGAGGGAAGAAGAGAGTCAAAAACACCTCAGGACATTCCCACAGGCATTGGATGACCCTGGGCAATTCACTGCAAGACCATTTGAAGATCTGATATTAAACAGCAACACCCACTTTAGTAAAATAAACGAAACGCCTTCATGCTAGCATCTGGCAGGCTCCTCACCTTCCAATGAAAATCTGAGGACCTTTTTAATGAAGTGTGCTGGAGACACAAACCCAATTCTGCTTCCAAAAAGGAACAAGAAGGGAGGCCTCGTTAGATGCCAACATAACCTTTCAAGTCCACAAATTCAGGATCATGAGGGTTTTTCCCTTGGTACTTCTCTTTTACCCTGTAAAAGGGTGAGATCTTTTTACCCATCAGACAAAACCTCATTCAACTTGACTCTTTGGAAAATTCAAAGACTTTCAGCTACAGAGCCCCACCAAAGTTTATAGTTCTGCAATAATTGCAGCTATTAAAATGCATATTTTGCTAAAGAATTTTAGTGCTTGGTGCTTCTACAAACAGAATTCACATAAGCAGACACAGTCAGTCATGCAGAAAAGAGAAATGGAAATTTTGGAAATGGACTTTCAGGCTGGAAGAAGGTTCAGGAAGAAGAATTCATATGAGTGAAAAACAGACCCTGTGTATCACCAGCACATAGAAAATCACCCCACAGAGACATTAATAATTTCAATTCAAACCTCACTACAGCTATCACAAAGGGACAAATGGATGACAATAACTCATATTGTCTTAATCCTAATAACAATAACTCATATGGTCTTAATCCTAATTTTTGGGTCTGTATTTTCTAATTACTCTAATAAGGAGGGCCACCAATGCATAGGCAATGGTTCAGCAGCGTAATTACAATGTCCTAAACACTGAGTCACATTCCTATGTCCACATTCCTGCAGCTATCACTTTTTAAGAATGGTCATTGTTAAGTCAATATAGCCTGAAATGAAATTACAGACTGACAGAAGAAAAATATGAAATGCAAACATGTCAGTCTTGAGGAAACTTTAAGCACTCAAAGACAGTTGCAATCCAGAGAGAATTTTGCTCAAAATCATGTAATTAATTCATTTAAAACCATTAATTTCTGCCCATTCACACTGGAAAAAATTTCTCTCCTTATATTTTTGTTGTGTGTCTTATCTGCAAGGATATTTACCTCAATTTACAGAAATCTGTATTAGCAGTTTACTGTGCATTTCTGCCCACAAAGAGGTGAGGGCTCCATCTTTTAACAGGCCCACGTTTTCATTCTTCTCTTGCAGCAAAACTCTTGAAAATTCCAACTACAAGCAGTTACAAAGGAATAAGAAATCTCATGGGAGAAGGCCCATTTATTACTCCTATTTTGCAGTCACACAATCAATCACTTGATCATGAAGTAATAGATAGATAGATAGATAAGTAGATAAATAGATATTATCATTAGCAGTTACTCTGCATTCATGCTAAACCAGCTCTCCTTGTCTTCTCTTTATCATTGTTTAATCCCAGTGTTCTGAACTGCACTGTCAACAAAATATCTCTTTTCCAATGAGAAAATTATTAATTTTCATGTAACTGAAACTAATGAATTTTTAGAACTTGGTTTCTTCTCCTTGATGTAACCTTGAGTCCGAATTTCCATGGTTTATATTATGCAGTTTGGGTATAACACCCCTATAATTTTTTTCATGCTTAATACTTATCTTCTCAAAATTAATCCCATCTTAGAAAATCCCATCTTTTTGTCTTAGAATGTCTGCAAATAAATCACTATATTCTTAGATAATGGAAATTGCCAGTGATTAAATTCAATTTGATAGGGTATGAGTGAAATTTCTCTGACTACTTATCAACAGTATCTTGATTTTAGGTTTGGATTTATCATTATATTCCCTACATTTACAGCTGCCTGTACTTTTCTTCAGTAGTTCTCCATATTTCTTTTTGCAGATTGTTTTCTGCAGGCTCGTGAATATATGGGTATTTGGCAGTGATTTTGTAACATATAATCAGAACTGAAAATTATAGTGATCCCACTTGTGTTATTATAGCTGAAGAATGTGTCAGACTTTCCATTTTAAACCTTATACTCTAAAGAATCTATGACTGGTCTTTCTTTACTGCCAAATATTTCTGCAAAATTTTCAATAAGAATAATGCTATTTATTAGTTTGAAATTTTTCTCAGGATTTCTGGCAGTGAGTGTGAGGAGATAGCTTCTCCGGCAATCCAAAATAAAAAAAAATAAATCTCTAATTTCCTGTCTCCTTATTCAGTGACTCCATTTTAGCCAAAAAAAGTTAGATGGGTTTCTTTTTAAGGACCTGTAGTATTAATGCAGTAGTGGATAAGAGGGATTACTTGAGAATGACTGGAATTATTTCCTTTCACTGGAAACATAATATGTTCCTTCAAGATAGAGCCAAGATTTTTCTGCCAGAGGAACAAGAAAATGGAGAATCAGCTCTCTACTCTGGTCAGACATTTCTTTTTAAGGAAAATATCATCCAAAATAAACCAGACCTTCTTGTACTCCAGAGCATCCTCTAGATAAGGGGACTGTAGCTGTAAAATAAGAGTTCCTTGGCTAGAGTTGGGGATAGGAGAAGGAACCTGAAGGAGAACCAAGGTGAGACTGGCCAGGAGATACCCACAGCAGTGGCTTCATTGACATTTCCCACTGGCCTGGCTAAAAGTCAGGATCCAGATTTGTGGCCCCTTACAAAGGCTGCATAAAACATGCCCTGCCTTCTCTTCTCTTTTTCCATCAGTAGGTGTAAAAAACCCTGCACAAGTGTAGTAAAATTTGGCCTTCCAGCCCCTCAAATCTATTGGTGAAATAACAGACAATGGCAAAATTCCACCCTAGAAAAGAGTAGAGTGGGTGACTGCAAGTATCTCTCACCTCATCACTCAAATTTTACCTGTTCTCAATTTCCAGCCCTTTGTTCTGCCCAAGGCAGCATAATCAAATTTCATTTGAGTTTCTGCTGCCTGTTCTACCATCAGCTCCTGGGGGACCTTGGGCAAGTGGTAAAGCCCAGGTTTCCAGCAAAGCTGGGAAATTACAGCACCCTCAGAGAGCAGTAAGTCTGGTCAGCTTGCTGTGGTTTGGTGAGCTCAGCCCTGGATGCCTTGGCCCTGGCTAAATTTAGACTTTGAGGCTATCAGAGATGGCCCTCAAGCACAGAGAAGGAACAAATGCCAAGAACCTTTGCCATGTCTTCCCTAGATCCATTTACAAGCAGGATGTTGCAAGACCTCAATCCCATGGGAATTGGTTATGCTGTAAGAGAACTGCAGAAAATCTCCTGTAGGAAGAAGACAGACTTGGAGCTTCATTCTGGTGAAGCAGAACTCTAGGGTCTGTAAATAAATCAGAAATCTGGTGACAATAGTCCTGGTCCTAAAGGATCTCTCTGTTTTCTTTCCACTAATGAATGGAAATCCTACAAAATGGAATTTTGCCTCCTGATATTTGAACACATCCAGTTCTGGTCCTCCTCAGCAAGAAAGATTTCTTGCTGAGCTGGGGTTTTTTTGCCAGTTTGCTTAAAATGCTGAGGATTAGAAGAATTCAGCTCTTGATGTACTTAGCTCGTATATTTTGCATAACTTTTTAAAGGAAAATAGTAGCTATGAAGACTGTGAGATAAGACATGCCAGTTTTTCCACTATGAAATACATCCTGCTGTCAGTATTTCCATTGCTCCCATTGCCTATAATCAAAGGCAGTGGGAATAAACTCTGGAAGTCTCACCTTTGGTGGATGGACTCCAAACCTCAGTATGGCATGTCTGACATGGCACATATGGAACACTCATTGCCTTTGAACAAAAACCTGCAATGAGGGGTTCTCTGGAACTGCAGACAGAGAAGCTGCCAGCAAATGGGAATGAGAGCTGGAAGTAAAGAAAGAGGACACTTCAAAACCTCTCTCCTCTGCTCTCTCAGGTGATTCCCTGGCTGCTGTGTTCGATCCTCAGCATCAGAGTGGCAGACAAGGCAAAAATCCCTGTCCTAAAGGACACTGCCCTGAGAATCTTTTCTCACATCTCCAAGACATCTGATGCCATTAAGTGAGCTCACATTGCCTAAAACTCATCTTTAGGGTCCTGCCAAAAGTCATGTTGGATCTTCTACAACAGGTAGCCCTTGCTTTAGATGGGAAGAGGACTCAGTGGTGAGCTGATAACACGGCACACTTCGTTGAAAGTTGACTGACTTAAAAAAAACGTGGAGGAACCTGCCTTGGGTGGTAAAGGAATATTTTTTAAGTTGTCTACAAAGCCATCACTGACTCACTGGTATCCCAGTGTCTGGCATTCAGGGAGCGAACTAAAATCCCTGAATTTAGAGTACAGACCCACAGCTCTACCTCCCTGGGCTAAGAGCTCACTCCTGAATAAAGCATTGTAATTGCAAGGGTCGCTTTTTACCTGCAAACTTTATGTTGGAAACCCTCATGTATGTGGCCCAAGCTAAACAGAGAGAGGTCATAAGTTTTTGGGGGTAGCATATTCCATATTCTCCCTGCAGTTTAGTGGTAAATTAATTCTAATGCATTCAAATTACATCATGAAGTGTAATGTAAAGATATTTCATGAAGGTTACCTTAATAGGGTGTGAAAACCTGATGGAGGGTAATTCAGAGGGAACTGCTTTACCCATCTCCTATTTACTTGGAAACATTACTGCCTTAAAAAACCCTTAAAAATATTACTTATTTTTATGGCTCAAAACCCTTTAATTTGAAGATTTTTATGACTCCCTTACAATACACATCGATTTAAATAATGTTTTAAACTAAAACGGATCATTTACTGCCAACTGTGCTTTGGGCATATCATTGATTAGTCCAAGTGTGATAAAACAACCTTGTTTTTATTCATACTTTAAGAGAATAATAAAACCTGCATACTTGGAAATACTGAAGCAATATCTTGGCCCAGAGCTATTTAACTATGAATTATTCACATCTAGTTTATTTTTTTTTTTCCTTTTAAATTCATGAATCCCCAGAATGGTTTTGTAAAGTATATCAGTGAAACTATGTTTCTAATTATTAAAGGAAGGGTGGAAGAATCAGAATGTATCATATATGAAAAGGGGTCATTTTTTATTTGTCTTCTTTTGCAAGCCACTGTGAATCTCCTAGGAAATTAGCTATTCAATATTCTCACTATATTTTAATTTGTGTTCCATTGAGGGAGAATATAGAGAGAGTGCTACTTTTTTCAAATAACTTTTGCAAACAATCTTATTCTCACATCCTGCAACACTGGAACTGCTTAAGCATAGGGATATTTAGGGATTTCACAGAAAAAATGACTGGTAGCCCACTGCTCAGAACTGGCCTGGAGTGATCACAGGAAATTACAGAAATAGAAAGAGGTTTTTTCCCTCTTTATAAGAAATGGTTCCTATAACAATGATAGGGTGTCTATCTGGATATCTCACTGCTGCAAGTGGGACTTTTTCCTTAACTGCTGCAAAATGTCATAGCCAAAAATATCTTTTGTAAGTGAAAGAACCCAAACATTCATCTGACTCTTGCAATCCTTCCATCTGTGTAACCTTACAATGCTTCCTGCTCACCATGGTCTGAACCCTGACAGTGGAAAAAATGAGACTGAGATAAAACTTTCTTCTTCTGTCACTATTTCAGTAGAACATCAGCAAATCACTTCATCTCAGTGCACCCCAAGTCCCTACAGATACATACTAGACTTTGTTTTATTTGGAGCATAAACTCTTCAGTCTACAAAACACTTTTCTCTGTAGAGTACCCAGTGTAATTCTGTACTTGGAAAATACTGATTTTTTTTTCCTTTTACAATCACAGAAAACTATATGGGTAGAAAGGACATAATCTAGCCCAAAAAAGAGCTCAGAGCAGGTCCAGCTACATCAGCCTATACAAGGCCTTTTCAGGTTTTGCATACATCCAAAGCTGGTGTTTGCAAACCTCTCTAGGCCTGTGCTCCTGAGTAATCCACCTCATGGTGAAATCTCTTCTTCTATCTTATCAGAATTTCTTCTCTTTCAGCTCAAGTCCATGACCACTTGGACTCTAGGTTTGTCCTCTCCATACTCTCAATTTGGTTGCAGCAAGATCTCCCTTTGCCCTCTCTGTTTCTTCTCACATTTCATGTTCTCCAGCCCCTTGACTAGCCAGGTAAGATGATGTTCCCAAGGTCTCCTGATGTTTTACCTGAAGGTTTTCCTCTCCTTCCAATATATTTGTAACCAGGGCCTCAGGATTGAGTACAGCTACCAGAGCTGCACACCAAGAGTGACTCTGTGTCTGTGTGGCTTCCACACCCATAGAAGGCACCGAGCCTCCAGCAGTAAGACAGAGGAAACAGAAAAATTCAGGGTTACTGGAAGAAGGGGCCAGCAGCAGACAGCAAGGAATGGCCTTAGATGCTGGTTGCCAACTTGAAAGAAACACCTTTCTAGCCAGAGCAGATTAAATGGTCCTGTGGAATGGAAATCCAAAACTATAGGGAACTGAAGATACTCAAACACCAAAAATTCACTAATCATGAAGAGCAAACAGATGCCATCCAGTCTTACAAATAATAAAATTTTAAACAAAAATATATAACAAAAAGGCATTAGCAGACTGTATGGAGCTTCAAATTGATCTGAGATTTGCAATACTCACAGTTTTTCTGAGGACTTACAAATTTAACTGAATGTTTGTTACTGAAGATACTTAAGCGTTTTCTAAGTCTGGAAAATGCCAAGAAACTCAGCAGAGAGCTTGCAACAATGAAAAATGAGAAGAATCCAACTTTTTAACTTGGCTTCAAGGCCACATGTGGTTGCACTCTCCAGATGCATCTGCCATACCGGGCTTAGCACAAGATTAGCCTGGAAGAATTGTGTCTTTTCTCACTATTACTCCACAGTCAGATGGGTTAGAGGACTTGTCTGAGATGGTGCAAGCTCACATTTCAGTTAAACTATTTTCACTTCATGGCTTTCTAGACTAAGGCAATTGTTCTGTACATGGCTACAAGCAAGTGCCTGTAAGTCTGTGAAATGTCTGTAGGAAAGATTTAGAAGTATCAATGGACAACAGAAATGCATCTTCAAAATACTAAGATTAGAAGATTTAATTTCTTTTACATTCTTTTGGGAATCCAGTGCCAGTTAATCTTTAAGAAGGCATTACCCTCCTCACTAGAGGATTTTATGCTTTGAAAAAAATCCCAGCCCAGCCCCTGATTCAACTCATCAAAATCTATGTGCCTCAAATTTTACGTAGATTTAGTCCCAACACCATGATGGGAATTCTCTGCACAGTTTGAGGTAAACCAAGCCACGTGTTTGAATACTTGCACCAAGGGAGTCAAACAACAGAGGTATTCTCACCTCATTGACATTTTCCTAGTTTTATTTGGCTCATGAAGCATTAAAATGCTGAAATTGGAAAGCAAAAATGATTTTAAGCTGCTGAAACTGATGAAAAACAATGCTTTCGAGTAGCGTGATGAATTTGTTGGGGAGTGATTAGACATTAATAGCAAGTTTGTATACTTAATAAAGTTTGCTTAGCCAATTTGCACTTTATAAAGTGCACTCCATTGTTCTGGAGTGTGGCCCTGATGTGGACTTTATGGAGCACGCAGGAGGCAGTACAGACTTTATGAAGTCCACATTGAAGATAAGTATCAAATTAAATAGGAAAAGCACACCAAGCTCTGATATGTGGCTTGGAAACTCATGCCTGCCTGCACGAGTTGCTGCTGAGGTCACCCTGGGGCACACAAATCCCCACAAATTCCCACCATAAAGGCAACCAAAGCATCCAAATGTGACTTCTGCCAAGCACAGGCAAGGAGGCTGGGCACCTAAGAGTGCATTCTTGTGCTTGAATATTAGACAAGTACATTCTTGCTTAATGTCTTAACCCCTTTTGGCCAGCATCATGTCTTTGTCTTTGGTGAGGGCACACTGGTTCTGAATGGCTCTGTTTTAAGTTTTAAATAGGGCAAAATTTACTTTATCAGAAAGAAAATCCTACTCAATGAAAGTCTTCAATGTTGACTCCCAAAGTCACATTAATTAGGCAGGTTATTTTTTCTTCCTTCTCCTCACACCTTCATGATCCCCTGTGCAAATCAAAATCAGCAACTCTCCTTTCAAAACACTACTGATGCTTTAATGTCTTCTTGTAAATATAATCTAGATTGAGTTTGGTTTACATTGTAGATAGAGCATGAAACTTCCCTAATGAAAGTTCCCGTTTTTATTTTGTTTTGATTTCTCAATGCATGGGTTGCCAGTGAAATACAAAAACCAGGTGGTTTATTAAGAAACATACACAAAAAGTGATCAGCACTAAACATTGCATGAATTTTTTCCCTATTTAACAAGATTATAAACTAATCTCTATTGATTAGGTTATTTTAACTCACTTTTGATGAAAACTGGCCATTCAGATTCATGTTTTGATTGATCACTCCACAAAGCCTCTTAGTTTACAAATTGGTCATTTCAGAATTAGAGTTTTAGTTGTCTTGTATGCAGCAGCTTAGCAGGGTTTGGGTTGCTATGTTGTGAACTCTGGAAAGGATCTTTTCCTTTATAACCCAAAAAGAATTTCAAGTATGGCATTGCAATGCAGATGACACAATCTTTCCAGCAACCAAAGCCATGAGCTAAGATGATTGATTTTATCTAGTTTAAATCAGTATGAAATTGATTAAATGACCTGGCAAATTCTGTCATTCAGCCTGAGAGAGACAAATTCAGCACGATGTTCCAACAGCTGCTTCACTGCTTGTCCATTACTTAACAGCTGAAATACAGCAGTTTGTGTATGACTGGGTGAGGCACAGATATTGTTTTAGAGCATCATTATGAGTCTGGTAAATAGGTTTAGACGAAGGATATGAACGCAAACTCACTGTAATTTCATGTAGCAGGGTTTAAAGGGCTCGTGATTGGCAGCATAACTGATTGTATTGACCAAAAGAACCGAGGACATCTGGCTTTCTAGCCCTACAGCTGAAATACCATATGTTATAAAAAATACAGTGTGAGAGGGGAAGAGACAGTTGTAGACTGATATAAACAAGGAGAGGTCAAAGCCAACACAAGTCCAATGCTGTCACCAACGTTGCTCCAACAAGGGGTAAGTGATGTGGGGCTGTTGGGCAATGTAGAAATGTTGTTGCCTTCTAGACCAACACACAGTTGAGCTGATGGCTGAATATCTGTGAAAATGTCAGGGACTCCTGCACTTCACCTGATGATGAGAAGAAAAACAGTTTACAAATGCCTGCAGATTACCAAAACTGTGTCATGTTTGCACCTTCAGCTGTTTCACCAAGCTTCGAGTGAGTACAGTGTAATTATTTAAGAACAAACAAGAGCATATTGCAATTTTCAACAGCATTCCCAGTTTTCCCTGCTTACAGTTCTGGAAACAATGCATCCATTCAAATTCATGGCAAGCTCACAATTTGCTGTTTGATGCCCTTTTTTTAAATGCTAACATTGAAGTTGAGGTCATAAACACAAAATCCTTTCCTTTGCTCTTCACAAAGAGGCATAGCAATTTTAAAGGCCCTTTTTACATTATGGGCTGAAAAAAAAGCAAAACCTCTGCTGGATTAGGGAAAAAAGAAGTTATTTTTATACATAAAATAAGAAGTGAAAGTGTTGCATTATATAAGACCAAGTGCTAAAGGCTGGTGTGTCTTTCATTTTTGCCAGTGACCAAAGAAAAGGAAGATATACTGAAAATTGTGTATAGAAATTGTGCTCAAGAAATGAGGGAAGGGAAGATCTTTGCTCTCACAATAATACTTTCAAAGCCTAAAAAAACAGAATTCACACCAAGTTGGCTGGAATTCTGAAATGTGCTAACTCAGCATACTGCTGAAATTTCTGCTGAATTGAGCACTTTTTGTTCTTTGAAACAAACATCTGTGTTTCAGTGTGATAGATTTTAGTTTAGTTAGACAATACAACAAGTTGTTTTTTAGAGGAAAACATCAGTATGAATGAATTGCTCTTGCAAGCTCCACACACTTTTAAATTATATTGAATAATAGATTTCTCTCCAGATTATTCCTATAAAAAGAATAATCTTTTATATTATTAAGTGAAGTCAATAGAGCAGGTAAAAGGGTATTTTTTTTTACTAATATATAGTATCAACCATTTTCAATTGGAATTTTTACACTCTACACTGAACTACAGCATTTGTGTATGTCAATGGTTTCAGGTTACTTAATACACTAATTTGAAAGATGCCAAGGCACAAAAGGTGGTGCAGCCAAGTACTTCACCACAAGTCACAAAATCATTCACTCCTATTGCTTGTTTTCACAGGTAAAGTTAATCAAATTGTACTAAACAAAAGCAAGGATGGGGGAGGAAGGGGAAACAAATTTGTTTCAGAATCCTTAGGAAACAGATGTTATTTTCCACTTCCCAAGAGAATTAGCAAATATGATCCCCAAGCTTGAATCAGTTTCAGTCTTGGACTTCTAATATTTTCCTAATCAAATTAATCCCAACCACTAGCTATGTGTGGCATTTTACTGTTCTTCCCCAGATTTCATAAAGGATTTTAATGTGGGCCCCAAATCAGACAACTGCTTTAATTTCAAGGAGCACAGGCTGCAAGCAGAACATACGGTCATTACTCCTACAATCCCAGACCCACCATCCTCAAGGAAGCATTAAAGTTCTCTAGATACTTGCAAAAGACCATTGCATAACACTTAATTCAGTGTTCAGTAATAATTTTGTCACTGGGTTCCGATGATAAAGTGGATGCAGATGTTCATTAGCAATGGGAACACAGGCAAACAATGAAGCATTCCAAGAAGCTGCTACAACTGAAAAGTCCAAGGCTGACCATCACGTGCTGCAGAGTCACAAACTTCTCTCTTTAGATCAAAGAAAGAAATCTGACCATTCTACCATCCATAGGAGTCCAAACTGGATATTCTCCTCCTGCCCATATGCCAAGAGCAAGGCTGTTTTATACAGGATATCTTTAAGTGTCACTGGCCTCAGACAGCTCTGGGAGTGTCCATGGATGTGGCACTTGGGGATACTATTATTCTAAGCATGCAGAAGCATTTGCAACCTCCAAGCCAACTAAGATTTACTCCTACATGTCTTTTCATACAAACTGGCTTCCCTACCACCCCTTTTCCCAAAAAATCTCCACTGGTTGAGAGGCAGGGATTCAGAGCCTGGCTTTGCTGGTCTTATTTCTGGCAGCAACAATAGGTAATGAGAAAGATTCCTCCTGGGGCCTTTTCCAGAGGTATTCTTTCTCCCAGCTTCCCAGTGGAGGAGGTAAACACAAAGAGGATCATCTGCAGGGAGCGACAGCTTCGTTTGTCACGTCAAACATGCCAGGCTCTATCCCTGTCCTCTGGAGGGAATCATTCACATGGAGAAGATTAGCCCAAAGGATTAGCATGCAGCCGGATTATCCACACACACGGCTCAGCCAGCGAATAAATCAGCACCTTTGTACATTTTTTGCCTTTTAACCTCCCGATTTTCAGACTTCTGCTATTCATCCCTTTGAGCATCACCATATTTCAGGGGATGATGAACGCAGGGTGAAGAGGTGGTTTAGGCTACTCTGGCGTGTCTGAGCCATTTCTCATCAGCCACAAGATGTCAGTGTTGCTGAATGTTATTATTCTCACCTGCACGGAGGCATCGAGAGATGCCCGGGGCAGCTGCCAACACCGGGCTCTACGCAGTAAGTCTAACAAAAATTCCACAACAAATAACACACAACCAAGGGCAATAAAGATTTGTATAGCAAAGTGTGATTTCACCATAACAGTAATAAGTGAAACTTGAACTAAACGGTAATTGCTGCCACCTACCCCTAATCCTTCTGTCTTTTTACAAGGCTCAACTCATGAACACTTGAGCATGGTAGATGGTCCTTACACAGCAACAATCACCAGGAAAGAAGCTAGCAGAGATGAAACAAGAACTGTTTCATCATGAAACAATCAGGCCATCCCTCCAGAAATGAGGCTGTCCAGAAACCCTACCTCTACCCACTCTCACTAATCATGATATCTGAAATTAAAGACCATGCCAATAGCTATCTCCCTGTTTTACTCCTGGTATTTACTTCCACACCCGTCTGGCTCTGGCAGCAAACTCTGCCCACATGGCTCTATCATGGAGATCTTTCCATGCCCAGACTTGTTTCCTCTCTGTGTCACCTCTCCAGTGGTATGAGCACACATTTTTATAAGGCTAAATCAGTTTACTGGACTGTCTGGTTTTAAAACACCAATTTCTCACACCCTTTCCTCTTTCCAACCCTTCCCAAAAGGTCAAGGTTAGGCAGAAAGGGAACTTTTGAACCAATATTGTTGTGGACTCCATGCATTGTGAAACTGCACCTCGGATTTCCTCTGCAGACCGACTGACCCATACGTTGATTATTTTTCTGCTTCCTTCTTGGTTGCAGGAGATTTGCTTCACCAAACATGGGCCTGACTTCCACTTCTAAGTATAGCAGAACATGGTACATTTAGCATGAGAATTCCTGTTTACATTGTTTGCTGCCACTCATGTCCCCTGAACTTGTTTACTTTTGGAATCACAGGAAGCATGACTTTGGTGGGAGTGGGGACAGAACTGTTCACTGTGCAAAAAAATTTTAGACAAATAGAGATACATGAATTTATACTCACTTGAAATTAAAAATATATGCAATGGTAACATGATTATTTGAGCTCAGAAGTAGACAATTTAATACATTTGATCTGTCTCTACTTTCTTTTCACAATTGGAATAATAGAAGGGTTTGGGCTGGAAGGGACCTCAAAGATCATCAAATTCCACCCTTGCTGCCATGGACAGGGACATGAATCTATGTCCCAGTAGCATTACAGAAACAGATGCCCATGAATGTATCTCCCAATATGCAAATATATCTCACAATTCCAAATATCTGAATTATGGGGGGGATATTTAGAGGCAAAAGAAGATTTTTGCCTAATTCTTATAACCCTTTCCTGGCTATGTTCCCTTCCTCTCTTTTTCTTCCCAAAACAGAGCCTGTTCCTTGCAAAATAGTTTACATAGGTAAAGCCACAAAAAAAAAAAACCTCTGAGAAACTCTTTCCTTCTTCCAAATCTTCCCTCCACTTGTGCTGAACGCCTCAGCTGAGAAAATCCATTCCCAGTCTAATAAAAACCATTCTTCATAATGACAACTCCTGACAGCTCCTCCCTGTTCCATTAAACATTCAGGTTGTAGAGACCATAAATCCCTGCATTTATCTCCGTCCCATCTTTGCATTGTGTTGAAGTTGGAGTCAGAGATCCTGTTTGCCTGACTCGTTCCTGCCTCCCTGCTAGTGACACAGGCACAAACACGCCAATATTCACAGTTTGAGGTCGCTGGCGTGCCCGGCTGCTGGGCAGAGGCGTGGCTGGCTCCGTGCTGCAGCACACTGGCCATTTGTCTGTGCTTTCCAGCTGCCTGCAGATCTGCTACATTCATGCCCAGAGTGGTAGAGTTGGCAGGAGTGCAGTGGTGAAATTCTCAGAAAAGCCTGATGGTTTCTGTTGAACTCGCTTGCCTCATTAAAAAGTTGCATTTGCCGGGGTCATCTGAGGATGACTGGGGTTTTTATTTCTTTTTTCCTGGGGTCCCACTTGGTTAAGAGTGTTTCCATGCAAAACCTGGCATTTCCAAGCTATTTACCAAAATTCCATAGACTCCCAGAGACTGTGCACTACACACTCCTTGGGGAGATGGATATTAGTTTTCAACAGAATTCCTGGAAAAGTTAAAGAGGTGACTGCAGCAGGGTAATTTGGTCCAGCTCATATGTAGGTAGCAGGCCAGCTTAGCTAAACAAGATATTGTGCTTCAAATAACTGGAGCAGTCTAAGAGGTAAATGTAGGGACAGCATGGGAAAGGATTTCATCAGCCCAAAACTAATAAAAACAGAGATGGAAACACAAGACTTAGGAACTAGAGAGTGGAGGAATATTTAATTTCAGGCACTCTGGTGTAAAGGTGAAACTGCCTTGTTAATGTGCACTTTGGCATAAGCCAGTTCTGGCATCAGAGCCTGCCCTTGAGGGATGCTTTTTTCACCTGCTTTTGTTTTTCTCCACCCTGAATAAATTAGTGATTGTGCTGGTGGGAGGTAGGGTGAGGCAAAATCTTGGATTGTTTTCTTTTTTGAGAATGGACTTACAGAAAGAAAAATACAATTCTTCTGCATTTTTCTTCTTTTAAATTACAAAAGGGCAAACTTCATCTGTGTGGTTTAATTCAGTTTCACATGCAATAACCTTTCAAATGGTGCTTGAAAGTCAAGTCAAATTTCAATATAAATGATATTGTCAGGTTAACATTAACGTATGAGACACTGCCCTTTATGTTTTTCTATCATCCCTTTGAATGTGTTGAACAGTAATTTTAATGGAATCATAAAAATCTTCAATTTCCTCTGTAGATTTAACCAATGCCAAGAGCAGTAAAAGAGTTATGCTTCTGTCTTGTTTGTAAGGTTTGTGATTATTTTAACATCTCCATTCTTGCAGGCCTTGTGTACATAGAGCCTAAACCTGTTACCTCTTTGCTTATAAATACCATCCCAGGAAGAACTGTTCAAATTCTTTTGTCCTTTCTTGGCTTCTTCCAACAAGGAGGTTAGAACTGAGAGCTACAAGTGAAAAGAAAAGAAAGAAAAAAAAATATGAAAAAAGGTATGGACATATCCAGACACCAATGTGTTTCATAATTTGGCTTCAGTGAATATTCAGAACTGTGAACTAAACAGAGGCACTGGAAAGTTATTTAAATATGTATCAGATGCAGAAATTTAAGTCTGCAAAGTAATTTTTTAGGAAATATTCAAGTGACAGAAAACAGTGGGGAGAGCAAAGATACAATCTCAGCTCAAGCTGCAGCCTTTCAACACTTGCAGGGGAGGAAATTTGTCACCACAGGTGCCACTGGCACAGAGAGGGTGCAGCAAGGCCAGAGTGCCACCCCACACACGCCACCTTTGGTGGCCACAGCACCCCAGTGCAGCCACCTCGAGCTGCTGCAAGCAGCCCTGCAAAGGGGTGGGAAACCAGACTGTGCCAGCTGGGAGCCAGGGATGCAGCCAGTCCTGTCCTGGAGGATGGAATGGCCGTGGTGGATCAGGGGTGGAGAGCCTGACCCACCCCTCCCCAGCTCAGCAAAGCTGGCCCTGTCCCCAGTTGCTCTGTGTCCCCAATTCCCAGGGTTTACTGCCCAGCACAGGTGGACACCCAGCATCTGTCACACCACCCTGCCTTCCTGCCCCACGAAACACCCACTCTGGAGGTACCTGTGGGTTTTGAGCAGCCGTCCCACTCATGTTTTCCTTGCCCAGTTTCAAAGAGGAATCACTTGTACTGGCTGAGTGCCTCTAGAAACAGTAAATGCTGCACTAAGGAGCATAGATTTACATTTTTTCCACATTTGGGCTGTGAGCAAGACACGGCTTCTCCTACAGAGGTAGTTTGATTAGCATTTAAAAATTCACAGATACATAGATTCAATTAAAAAAAATGGTAGGGTTTTGAGGGATTTTTGCCTTTACATCTCTGGTAAAAAACTTTAATCAAAATCTCCTCTGATGTCTCCTAAAGAATAATATTGGTTTGGTCATGTGAAAAGGCAAAATTAAATACTCCATCTCACCCCAGTGTTTCTGGGGCATCATTTCAGGGGTAAAAGAGGCATTTTGCTGCTATTGTGAATATTCTCTTAAATTTGACTGAAACAGCCCTTCATCCTCCAGAGTTTCAGAATTTATTAAGATGTAAAGCACAACATCTAAAGCACTGTGGAAGGGCAACTCCACTCCCAGTGTGGAGGCACAGAACTGGAGTTACTGAAGCTTCCAGGGCTAGATATTGTGAGCTGCCCCCAGAAATGGGTTATGGCCACAAGTTTCACAGCATTACAGACAAGTCTTCCCTGGATGAGCACTGGCAGGTCATCTTATTTTTTCAGATGCCTTACTAAAGACACCAGCTCTATGATTTCCATTTATCTTTGCCATGAACACATGAAGAACTATGAAATACTAAAGGCTCTGAAATAGAATGCCATAATCATCTTATTCTGGTGCCTTTTTGGCACAGAGGTGTCTGGCTCCACTCAGCACCTCTATGATAGGTTTATTAATGCTTCTTTACAAGGCCTTTATGAACAGAAATGTAGAAGTTTGGGAGAATTGCTAAGATCCTGTAACAATGAGAAGGACTGAAGGAAGTCCAGGATGAAACTAATAATCCCATATTAGTTACTAAACAAAGCCAGAGGCAACACTTAATAATGAGACTAAAATATCTGTGATCACAACAGCTAAGGGTTCAGCATGAGGCAAAAGAATCAGTGTGATTCTTTTAAAGTTTTGATTTAAAAAAATAATCTTTAATTATGGTATTTCTTAACCTTAAACACTCAACTCAGCCTTTACCAATTCACAAAATGTAGGATATATTTCTTGTACTCATGCATTAGTTATGCAATGCACCTTTTCTAAATTCACAGTGCTTTGATCTGAAAGAGCCTGCATATTTGGAGATGATTTATTGTGTGCCTAATGATTGACTTATTTTCTAATAACAGACTATTATTTTAATTTCTTAAGAATTACCTTTAATGTTTTGCATGGTAGGCAATAATTTAGTAGGATTGCATATCCCTAGGTTGGGATTAGCTACAGCCAACCTTATCCTATATTTATTTTTAGCAGAGAATGTCTTGAGACTTTACACTTTAAGCATCAGTCATGCCACGAGACTAACCCACGAGAACAATCTGGATGATCCATTTTTTAGCAGACTTGTACAATATCGGTAGGGCATAAAGCTCTGAGTCCAGAAAAAGCTTAATTGTGTTTCCGAATTGGGCCCTGGATAAAACATCAGTTATGGTTATTTGCAACTTACATTTCAATATCCAGCTTTTCAGGCTGTGTGTTTTTGTAGTTGCAACTTTCCACCTCCCCCGCACCGATTTAAGTGATGTTATTCTTGGCTAATAGTAATTGTGAGAAAATTGAATTCCATCTGTTTCCACCAAAAGCGGAAAATAGAATGTGAGAATCAATAGAAGACTGCACTTGTTACACACATTTGTCACAATCAGTGACTTTGCTAAGGAAACATGTCCGCAAGTATGATTTGCAAAATAAATAGCAAGTCACAGCATCTGATCACCAGCTGGCTTAGTTAAAAGTCAGAGCCTCTTCTGACAGCTATGGATCATGAACTTTTAGGCATTGCATGGCCCCTCCAGGCTCCTTCAAGGGAAAAGACATCTTTCAGCACACAAATGGATGGATGAGAATTTTAATACAGGTCTGGATGTGCACTCCTCAGCAAAGTTTTGGGTACACATCTGGTAGTTTCCCCATCCTAGATGATCACTTTCTCATATCCCTGCTGATTACTCCATATCCCTGTAATTCTGTAGGCACTTGCTGTGCCTCACCAGAGATTTCTCTGTGACTAATGCCAGCATCATTTCAGGTTCTCTCCTTAGCTAATGCCAGAATTGAATCTCTGTGGCTGCCTTTGGCTGAGCTCTCCAACCCGAGTCATTCAGTGATTCATGGCCTTGACCAAGCCACAAGGAGGCAAACACAGAGCACTTCAATAAGTCCCAGCAAGCCTGTGTTTCATGTACAGGCACAGCACCATTCTTTTTTTTTAATGCATATTTGAGACACCTCGTAGGGCACAGCAGTGTCTTATCTGCCTGTTTTTATCACAGCCATTGGCTGGGTGGATCATTTCAGAAGTCCTTCAGCAAGAATTGCTAGATTCCTTCCCAGAGTACAGTGTGTACTTTATCACTGTTTGCAACACCTTTGCCTAATTCTGCTCCAGTCCCTGTGTAATACAGCATACTTTTGCAGATGGTGCTGTGACACAGCCAGTCCCAGCTCATGATTTCTTGCTATCACAACAAAGCCCAGATTAGCCATGGCAGCAGAGCACCTCCCATCTCCTCCTGAACCCATCTCCCTACCCAAGCGTTCAGGGTACCACCCACAGGTCCCATCCCCAAATAGAGCACAGGTCTGGGGGGCACAGAGGTATCACACTGGATTACAGACTTGCTCTGTAGCTTGGGATCTCCTCAGCACTGTGCAAACCTCAGGTCCAGGTCAGTGGCACAGAACGAAGCTGGACTCACCTCCCCTCCCACCACCAGGAGGAAGACCAAGGCCACTCCAGCTGCTTCAGCCAAGAGTCCCTCCCAAGAATAACAGGAACAGCTCACAAATTTAAATGTGATCTGGGGATTCCTCAGTCCTTGGGAGACTCACAGTCTTGTAAGTGGTATGGTTTTAAATGAAATGGATGCTTGGCCTTAAAAGCTCAAAGGGCCTTGAGCTTCAAAGTGAATGCCTGTTTTTTGCCAAAATGTGTAGGAAAAAGGTGTGTGTGACTGCTGCACTGCAACAGCAAAAAAAAGGAGTCATTGACAAGGAACATTGTTGGATGAATAATGCCATTACATTTCTTAACAGTATGCCTTCATCTGGAACACTCTTTGCCATACCTGGGCTTGAATTTCAGCAGAGCATACATGCAGGGAAACCTGGAAAGTCCAAAGTGGTTAATTACAATGTTCAGCAGCCTAAAAAGCCTCCCATAGGCAGAGAGATTTAAGGCAGTACAACAGCCTGCAATTTAGAGGGAAGCAAGTAAAAAGGGACAGAACAGAGAAGTGTAACAGAAAAAACCACTTGGGACAAATAGGATAAAATTAGGTGTTTAGTTTTTCCGAGAGGTTTCCCTATAGGTTAGGCAGTTATACCATAAAAATTCTTAAATGAGTCAAAGAAATATTTTCTACAGTGCCTAACAGCTATGAAAATGTTGGAGGGAACAAGGAATCAACAACTTTAAAAGAGGGCAGACTCTTAAATTTATATCTGCAATTATCCCAACTGAAATAAAACACATGGAGATGGATCTGGAGCAGGGTGCAGGACAAAATCCAGTGGCTAAAGGCCAGGCTCCATACAATATGGACTTATCAAATCAGCTGGCAGAAAGGTGAGGCTTTGATAATGTCATAACAATAAGCCACAGCTCCATGGTACAGTGAGTGCCAGATGCAAACAAGAGATTCCAAGTCTTACTTTTTAAAATTCCCAGGGTTTACAAATGTTAGTAACACATACATTAACATAATATTCGTAGAGGTTACAGAGAGACATGCAGCTATTATTTCTTTCCCTGTCATTGCAGTCTCTCCCTGCCTTTTCCAGCAGGAAATGACCAGCTTAGGAATGGGGGCAGCATGTGGCTCCAGTCAAAGTGAACATAATGGGAAATGGAAAACCCAGAATGGGGCAAAAGTTCATGAGTTTGGTGCCAGTAATCAGATACTTCCAAGCTTGTTTGGGTTTTGTTGGGAGATTTTGGGGCTTTTTTAAGGGGGGAAAAAAAGAGTGAAATAAATCATATCTGGGAGGAAAATTAGGCTCTCTGAGGATGAAAGCATGAGTAAACTGAAGTGCCAAGATCTGAAGGCATAAGCTGTGGCAGTTCCATATCCTGCATTAATCAAGCAGATACAGAGAGATGTACTGTACTGACCAGCTGGTTATCTGCTTCCTGCCCTCAGAAGCAAGATGTCCTGACCACATGTGCCCTAGCACAGGCTGAACCTTAACCCAATCCCCAAAAAAATTATAACCAACATCTATCTTGAGAACAACAACTGAATCCAGGACACTCTTAGTTAAAAAATTAATCCCCATCTTTTGTTAAAAATGAGGGGGTTTTCAAACATCCTGATTTTAAAAATTTGATGTCTATTCTTCCTACATGAATTTCTGAGTTTTGAATCTTTCAGGGGTACTTCAGCCTGATTTCCAAGTTATTTCTCATGACTTAGTTCCTGATCCTTTTTTTATTACCATCTACTTCCAGCTGCCTGGTTTCCCAGTCCAGATTGTAGAGGTATTTGTTGTTTCTGACTGCAGGCAGGTAAATTCCCAACATCCACTGCAGCAAAGTTCTGATTATCAATTGTGTCTGACTGTGTCATTAGGGTTCTGGGACTGCCCCTCCAGGAGGAAAAGAAAAGGTCAAATATTGACCCAAGAAGCTCCAGAGGAGTTACTCTATAAAGAGATAATTGATAGATATAGAGATAGATAAGTGATAAGAGATTAAATTATATGCATGCAACTCAATGATGTATAGATATTGATATCAAAAACATCCTGAAAATGGATGTGTGCTTTTGCATGGGGAATTCCAAAACTAGTTTTATTGTGGCCCAGTAAAGATGAGTATTGGCTTGGCACTCATGACAGTCATGCTCCAGTTTCTCAAACTGAATAATGTGCTCTGAGTACAGAATTTCTTTCTAAAGTCTGATCTAAATCTGCCCTTTTTCAGTTAAAAACCATTGCCCCTTGTCCTGTTGCTGCCAGTGTAATTACTCTCTCTTTTTTATAAACCCCCTCAAGCTATTAGAATCTTTGGAAAGATTCCTGCACCAGCTTGCACTTGCACTGCTGCCCACCACGCCACAGGCTGAACAGACTTGGTGTGATGTGAATCTCCTCACACAGAATCCCCACTTGCTCTGGGAAATCACCTCCCCAGGGGCCCCTCTGCTGCTTCTCCCTTCTTCAGCAAACGTAAGGGGAACAATTCACAAAGCTCACACTAACACTGAATGTCAGAGGTAAATAAACAAGGTCTCAGCGATGTTGAGCACATCCTCTGAATGTGTGGGTGGAGTGTCCTGAGCAAAGCAGCTCTGGTTTTGGGTACTTTGTGAAGAACAAAGCTGGTTCCAGCTCATTCTTGCAAGAGCATCTCAGTGCAGAGCTCAGCCACAAATCATTTCCTGTCCTGTGATATTTGTCAGCCGAGCAATCTGCAAAAATCCCTGAATTTCAAGGGGAAAATGTGACAGATTGTTTGTTGAATGCAAGCTACTAAAAGTGGTAAATTACTCTTTTTTACTACCTCTCCCAATACATGCAGCTGAGCACACAAATCACTGAGTTCACTGGAAGTCTGGAAAAACTCACAGTTCCGGAGTTAATCATTAATATTGTGGAGTTACAAGGAGGTATTTTTAAGATTGCCACAGCATGTGGGAAATTCCCATGTGAATTCCCTGCAGGTTTTCAAGAAATAGCCTTTTCTATTTGGTTCAGATGCTTTTGTAATTGTTTACATAAATTGAATATGAAGTATCAAGGTCAGATATTTTCCAGAAAGCCAAAGCAAACAATTTACCATTCTGTTGTAGAAGAAAACACCAGAACAATTCCATCATAGGTCAACTTCCTTTTCTTTCTCTTGCTTTATGTGGTATTACACTATATAGCAGAAAACACTGGAACTCTGATTACTTAAAAGCATCTCCATCTACTGAGTACAGAATTCCCTCACTGAGAGAAGTAGCAACAAGTTTAACCTCACATAGTCAAATCAAGTCTATTTCCTACATTTTGTTTTCCAGATATCCATCACAAGCTGCAGTATCAGCTCAATCCTCAGCATAAGCTCTGAGAACCTAAAAAATTATATTTGTACAATTATAACAGCTTGATTTTTATGGGCTCTCTATCTCCCAGTTCATATTATCAGTGGGAAGAATAGCCAAGAACAATGTTTTCTTTTTCATCTCAAATTGATAAGGTTCCTACCAAATCAATGCATTATCTGCTGAAATATTTTCCAAAAAATACCCACTAAGAAAATTATCTCTGTGCTACCTAACCCCAATGGCTTTGGACAATTTTTTGGGTGACTAGAAAAGTCATCCTGTCCTTCAGCTTTGGAAAGAGAAACCCTTTTCCCTACTAACCTTACTCAACTGGGATAGAAACCTTCTGTAGGACACTCTGGCCATGAACCCTAGTCAGTGTTTTGTCACCAGTAATGAGAGTTTCAGGATTAAAGTCACTTAATACAAGCCAAAAATGTCAGTATTTCTCCCAGGAGGGGCCAATCCTCTTGACCAACCCCATAATACATAGACCACAAATTTTGTAGGACTAAACAGATGAAGTTTGCATCACAGCTTGCTCTCCTGACCCCTCTGATGCTCAGAGGCTCACACTGGGAAGTCATTTCTGTAGACAGAACTATAAAATCATTTACATTGGAAAAGACCTTTAAGATCATCAACTCCAGCTATTAACTCAACACTGCTAAGCCCACCACAAAATAAGCCAATATATTAACAGCAAAAGGTAATTAAAAACAAAAAAAAAAATCCCATAAAATGAACCTTCTATGCAAAACCATCAGTTTAGAGATTATGTATCTTATGAAAGTCTAACACTTAATTATAGAAAATAAGATACAAAATAATAATTGAACAGTGGCCCCTCTGATATATCCACAGAACAGAGTACTAAAAGATGTTATGGATCCAAGGAAATTATATATGGGTCAACTGATTAAAAAAAAACAAACCAAAATAAAATAAAAAATAAACAAAAAATCCCCTACAGCAAGAACAGGAAGCCAAAATTTCACTTTAAATCAAGCATCTGCATCTGCAATTCCTTCTTCAGCAAGCTGAGCACCCAGCATTTGCACTTCTTGAGAAGTTTCAGCTGATATTAACAGCTGGAAACAAATATAGGTCAGTAAAAATTGTTTTTAAGAATTAGACATCTTTGAGAATGGTACCACTGTTTATTTTCACCATCTTTCTTTTTAAAATCTAGCACTCCTTAGGGTACCAGAGTTCAACAAAGATGTGGAAGCTCCCTTAGAGGGTACTGCCTACCCAAACTCCAGGTCAGATCCAAGACTGGGCATTTACCCAGGGATGCTTTAACAAAAACTCATGAAAATCCTCACTGCAATGAGACTTGAAAAATAAATATCAGGATGAGGAAATAAAGCCACTGAAATGTAGGTTTGGGCCAGTGCTCTCAGGAAGGACCCTGGCCAATTAGTCTGAGTCCAGGCAAGAATGAGGGAAGGTTTAAACACTATAAATTATGAAGAATTATTAAAAGGATGGGATTTGTTTAGTCTAGAAAGGAGAAAATTAAGAGGAATCATGATAACAGACTCCAAACAGAGGGACTTGTGGCTGTGTAAGAAAGGAAATGACCATCTCCTGTGATCCCTGGGAGCCAGGCAAGAAGCAATGGTGTCACATTGGCCCCTGAGCAGGACATGAGCAAGGCAGTAGGAAAGAAGTTTGTGACATTAAGCAGTGATAAGCCTTGAAAACATTTCCTAGGAAGGTTGTGGGACCTCTGTCACTGCAGGTTTTTGAAAACAAGTGAAGTAAACATATGCCAGGAATAGTTAGTGTGAAGGCAACCCCACCTGGGTGAGGCAATGGACTAGGAGAACTCCCAAGAGCTTGCCCAGCCCGATTTTCAATTATTCTGTTCTTCCTTTCTTAAGCTGTGTGGAGAGATGTGCAATTGCTTGTCACAACCTGTTTATAAAAAGCAATTCTCTTGCGAAATTCCAATAGGACACCCCAAGACAGCACATTAGAAGCAAGCACTAAATCTTATTTCATTTCTTTACACTGCTGCCTTGACACCACAGACTTCTTGTCCAGTCCTGTTTTTCATCTGGCTGTCACAGGTTGGCTCCAAGATTTTTAAGAGCCCATTCAGAAGCACTGTTAAAATATAAGTCTCCATCTCAATGAATAATTAACAACAAAGTTCCAGATGTTTTTAGAAATAGAAAATACAGTTAACTAATGCTATAATTGATAGTAAGACACCAGGAAGGAAAGGCACCACTGACTAGGTTATATCCTCCTGTCCTGTACTTAACTCTAATATAAGCAAATACTAAAATTAATTTCAGTAATTTGGTTTTGATGCACCAAAAACATCTCTGGAAAGAACACGTGTATTCTGTTCTTATGTATTCCCTGCCCAGCATCCTCATAAATTCAGGTCCACAGCTACTGAGGTATTTAACTTTTTATCTCTGTTCCATTGGGAACCAGGTGAGCATCACTGCAGAGCTGAGCCTGGATTTATACATCAAATCCAGGGTCATCCTGAAGAGCCTTCCCAAGGCTGGCCGTGGACCTCAGGACTCCAAGCATTGTTTGCCCTCAGCTGTGGTCATGGAGATGTTCTCTGAGCAGGCTTTACCTACGTGCAAACAAATACACAAACAAACACACGTAGTTTGACATTTTATGCAGGCTTGTAGTGTTTGGTTAAAGGTCAGAAAACCACAACAAAAAACATTTCAGAGTGTTTTCATTACTTCCTTCCACCTAAAAATATTCCTCTGTTTTTGAGGCTGCAATCTTCCTTCTCAGAAACATTCAGACACTGAAATCTTTCTCATTTGAGGCCACATCTCTTTTTCTATTTTTTTAATAACTGCCTTCATTTTTCAGGAATTCATTTGGAAATTCAAGTAAGTTTTTTTTAGTTAATAACTGATGGTACAATATCTACATTGAGCAACCATGCTGTTATTTGGGCTGACTGTCTCAATTATGTCTCCTTTCTTATTTTAAGAGTTTTGCTGCCTCAAATCCCCATTTAGATTCCTTGTGACTATTTGGAGATATGCTGTGTCCTGCAGACACTGCTGTCATTTGCAGGCTTTGTAAGATCAAAGAATAATTTCTACTCTTTGAAGCTCACCACTTTAAAATTCACTTTCCAAATTAGTGGAAGAGTTTTTCTTCAACATCCCGGCTTCCTGTGATACCTTTATAAGCTTCTCTTCCTGACCACATGAGCCCCATGTCAACCTTAATGTCATCATTGATTAAATGCATTCAAAATGTGGTGCCTCTCCCTCTACTCAGTCACAGCTGGCATTCTACAATGCAAAAACAAGTGAGAGAGAGAAGAATATCCCCATGTTGTTTCTGGAATGTAGGAAATTCAGTTTGCCACATTGATTGCCCACTTAGTGTCAACTCCAGATGGAATTCTCCAGTGGAGCTTGGTTGCAGACATCCTGCACAGTCACAGAATCCTGGAACGGTTTGGGTTGGAAAGGACCTTAAACATCATCTCATCTCACCCCATGCCACGAGCAGGGACACCTGCCACTAGACCAGGTTGCTCCAAGCCCCATCCAGCCTGGCCTTGAACTTCCAGGGATGGGGAGTCCAAAGTCTCTCTGGGCAATTAATAATCATTGATAATTGATCTTATGATTTATTTTTTACCTTGATCCATCCAATCACAGTGGGACTCCTTCTCAATCAGTATGGTGACACAGACTCATGTTTAACCACCCATAATTCTGTGTAGCCTGTGAAGTAATGTGTATTGCTGTTTTAAGTTAACTGTTATTTAAGCTTTTTTTTTTTTCCCTAGATAACAGTATCAGAATAATGATGGGAAAATTTTAAATTAATGAAAGGATATGTTCTGATCATAACTCATTAACTCTGGACTGAAAAGTGCTCCTATCCAATAATCCTAATCCTAATTACAAGTAATAATTTCTTTCTCCTTAGTATGGAGAATTTAAATTCACTGCAAATTCAAAGCAATTTAACAATAAGACTGACAACAGGAACAAGAGAAGAGCCACATCTATTTAGACAACATAAAGCAGTGCTTGCTGTACAACAGTGCCTTGTGACTGACTGAACAACTGGGAAAACTCAGCAGGGCTGCTTTTTGAAGGGAAAGATGGATAAGTGTGAATTCATTTGGGCACGACAAGCCAATAATAAACACAACAGCAACACAATTATCCGCCTTCAAAAAACAATTTCTTTATTCATATGATGCCACTAAAAATAAATAAACTTGCAAAATTACAAAGGCACGTGGGCTGCAGTATTATTCCATGGCAAAATACTTGGTTTCTGGAGAGACCTTCTGCAAGGGCAGGAGTCCCCCAGGCCCTGCTGCAGAGGATGCACACACTGCCGGGAAAAGCTCTGCCATGGAATAATTAGACAACAAACCCAACTGTGGAAAGCCTTGGGAGTCAGAGTCCCCCATCCTCATCCTTCACAGTAAATAAAGGGTAAGTGATTGCCTTTGTATGAAAACAACCTTCCCCTCTGCACTGGAGAATGGCAATGGGAATTAGAGAAGCCTCCAAATTTGCTCAGATCTCATGCACAGCGCTGTTTCAAGGCAAGCCTGGAGGATTATGAAAGAGTAATCACTCTGCAATAGTTTCTCTTTGTGCTGCTTTGCTCTTTGGATTGCTGTATGGATTGGTCTCCTCACAGTTCCCTGAGCAAATTGCCTCTCCCAGCAATTCCATGTGATGTTTTTGGGATATCCTGAAATAAAATGACTCCAGGCTGAGGTCCCTGGAGATGTCCAGCCCAGGGACATGTGTGCATATTGCAAAAAAAATGTCAAAACTTTTCAGTATTCACAGGCAAATGCAAAGCAGCCTTAAAAATAAAAATAAATGCAAATAAATGCTTTACTCTTTGTCAGGGTGAGAAGAAAAGGCTCTTCACATCCCCCCTTACCCTGTTCTCACATCAAGGCTGCATCCACCCACCTCCCCACCTCACTTTGAACCAAGGAGGACCAGCTGATGTTTCCTCTGAGACCACAAATATGAGAGCAAGCACAGCAAGCAGAATCCCACACCACTATGGAACCAGATTTCGCAATCCTTTTCGCTTCACTTCCTCCCTTGAAATTAAAGCCTCATGTGTCAATGTCACACTACTCCAGCCAGAAACCTTCTCCTCTTCCCTCCAGCCCAGTTTCTTCTGCTCCAAGCTGACATCAAGGACACAGCACCCTACAGCAGCAGTCTGAACACTGGAAGGGGATGCTGAGGGGATTTTCCATATTCCTAGTGCTAGAAAGCAGAATTAATTCAGCCCATAATACAAGAGGCCCTTTCCACAACCTTTTCTGGAATATTGGCAGAGTTACTGGTTTCTTTGTCTTTCCTGTAAGGCCCATTTCCTGTGATGCATTTGAAAGAAAATTTAGAAAATACAATTGGTTTTGCAAAATATGAAATACTCTTCTGTTGGGAATGAGAGCTGAGGGGGTTCGGAGGCATTTCACGCTAAACAATGTCAGTCTTCCAAAAAATTTAAATTACACTGTCTGTAGTAGTCAGGATTAATTAGCCTTATTTTCTTAAGCTTTTCCCTTAGATTAATAGACTGCCAAGAGGAAAGGACACAAGGGTGCTCATACCACCACATTTCATGGCATTTAATCATCCTTGAGATTTAGTCTTCCTAGAGCCCAGTCTGTTGCCAAAGGAGACATCCTAAAAGGGCAGCACAGAGGCCACATCTGGGAAGAGGCAGCCAACAATCCCTGGGCAGTGCAGTGAAGCTTGCATCACCTTTCTAGATGTTTGACAAGAGATTCTGCTTCTGGAAGGCCAAAATTAGATGAGATGAAAGCACAGGGATGTTTTTACAAATACATTAGTCTGAGCTTCTACCCAAGTACTCTTCCTACTCTTCTCTCCTGTTTGACACAAAACATCTTGTACCCAGTCCTGCTGTGCCTTCAGCCCTTCCTGTCTGATTTATTGGGCTGAGAAGGACCACAGGTTCTGCTGGAGAATAAGATGGAAACCAGGGCTGGAAAAAAACTGCTGCCCAGGACAACTCTCAGAAATATAAAAAATCCCAAGAAACAGACTTGTTCAGTGAGGACGAAAATGTTGCAATGTACAGACCAAAGCCACACAATACTCAAGCTGGTCAGTCACAGCACTTCATCTCTGTGTTTCTGAGAAGTTCACTGAAATACCAACCTTTTATTGCTTTTTGTTTCCAGAAGGGATGTGGCAATTTCAGAATATCAATTTTGAAATGTCACTGTCTTTCAAACAGTGAGGCTTAGCCTTTTCTGCCAGTACTTCTCATTTCAAACAATTGGCAGGTCCTCAGGAAAAAACTTAGGTAAAAAAAAAAAGAAAAAGCATTTCTGAAAACCTTGCAGAGCACACTGCAGCACAAATGTAAGCTGCATCAATCAAGTGCAAATATTGCCTTGGTTCTTTCCCACAGCTTCCCCAATGACACATACCCAATGGCTGCTTGTCCCTTCACCCAGCCCAGGAAGTGAGCACAGGACCTGGGGTCCTTGCACCCCTGCTGAGTCCAAATAAACCACACAATAAAAGAACCAGAAAGGTCATTCTTCAATTTACTTTTCTCTACACATTGAGCATATAGAAAGTTGGTGCTGAAGATGGTGGCTTGAGAGGATAGTGAGTATTTAATCAGGGTTTCTATTGCTTTTTGGAAGACACAAGCTGGCAGATATTAGTCTGTGGTATTTTAACTGTCTTGTCTTTGGATGACAGGATTTTCTTTAAAAAAATAAGTTAGCTTCAAAAAGCAAGCATCCATGTTAATGTTCACTCTGCTGCACCTACCCCCTCACCCTTCCCCAGACCTCTCTGGCAGCTCTGTCTGCCCAGGTGCTGGCACGTGGCTGGACATGTTTCTGCTTTGGAGAGAGACATCCTTCCTAGGAGCTGCCAAAACCAAAAGCAGATCCTAATACTAATTCAAGTTCTTGGGAAAGTGCATTATTCCCATTTGCAGCTAATTGTCAGGTTAGAGATTCATCAAGGGAACTGATTCCAGAACAATACAAAGGACTCAGATGCATCTCTTCAGCAAAGCCATTTTACAGCAAAACCACAGAACAGAATCATAGACTATTCTGAGTTGGAAGGGACCCACAAGGATGATCCAGTTCAGCTCCTGGCCCCCCAGAGTCCCACCCTGTGCCCCAGGGCATTGTCCAAACCCTCCCTGAGCTCTGCCAGGCTGGTGCTGTGCCCACTGCCCTGGGGAGCCTGGTCAGTGCCCAGCCACCCTCTGGGGGAAGAACCTTTTCCTGATATCCAACCTAAACCTGCCCTGACACAGCTTCAGGCCATTCCTTGTGACCTGTCCCTGTCACCACAGAAGGGATCAGTGTCTGTCCCTCCTCTTCCCCTCTCGAGGAATTTGTGACTGCTCTGAGGTCTCCCCTCAGTCTCCTCCAGGCTGAACAGACCAAGTGCCCTCAGCCTCTCCTCACAGGCTTCCCCTCAAGGCCCTTCACCATCTTTGTTGCCCTCCTTTGGATGTTCTCTAATAGTTTAATGTCTTTCTTATGTTGCAGGGCTCAGAACTGCCCCCAGGACTCGAGGTGAGATCACCCCAGAGCAGAGCAGAGCAGAGCAATCCCCTCCCTCCACCCTCTTTGTGATGCTGCACTTGATGCACCCATCAAAAGCCCTATCCTGATTCCAGGCTGCCATCAGACAGGAGCTGACATCCTGAAATCATTCTTAAAAATGTTAAAGGTGCAACTTGAGTCTGAGTAGTAAAAAGTTCACAGATCTGTGCACCCTGAGGTCCCTCCCAGCAGAGGATGCTCAATTGTGTGTGCAGAACTGACACAGAGGCTGGGCTCTCTGCTCCCCCACCTTAAGCCCATGTGCAAGTGTGTGTTTATCTTCAGGCATAAAGTTTTATAAAAAGCTTTCATTGGCTTGCACAGGCTGGTAGATGGCAGGATTAATGGCTGTTCTTCAAAGCTATAAACTGCACTGTGTGTTTGCTCAGACTTTGAGCCATGAGTTACTGCTGTAATTAAATCCAGAAGGAGAGGCCATAATAACATTCTGACTTGATTTTCAGTGGCAGAGCACTGATTAAGAGAGCTCCATAACAAATGAGAGGCATTTCAGAATCACAGTGTTGATGTTATCTGTAATTTTTTTATAATTAGAAAAGCCTAAAGAAAATTGTATATTATAATTACATGCATTATTAATCCTACTCTAATATGAATTCTTCTATGATTACAGGTTGCAGCACAATTTTTGCAGAATTTTGTACAAGGTCCAGTGTTTACCAAGTGTGTCCAGGTTTACAAAAGCCCTTTTAAGCAACAGATAAATTGGACTATAATATTTCAAACTCATACAAAAGCAGAGAAAGTTCAAGTTTATGACACAAAAATCCAAAAGGAAACAGATAATTTAGGGTCAATCATTTTAAACTCCATGGCATGATGAAAAGAACATTAATATAGCAAATTTCTATGCTGTCCTTCACACAGAAGTCTTGAATAATTGAATGTGAAAGGAGGTGTACAGGATATTTAATGATTAAAAGCCCACAATTTATGATTCATTCAGCTCTTTCAGAGAAGACTGACCTGAGCACAGGGTTTTGTTCAACCCGAGCACAGGGTTTTGTTCTTAAAAAAAAACTCTTTTTTACCATTCTCCATGGCTATTTCGTTTACTATCTTTTCAACACTCTTCATTTAAATCAGGATGGAGTTAGCAGAAGATAAACGGAGAAGCTGTGGATGCCTCATCCCTGAAATGTTCCAGGCCAGGTTGGAGGGGGCTCTGTGTGACCTGGTCTGATGAAAGTTGTCCCTGCCCATGGCAGGGGGTTGGAATGAAATTATCTTTAAGATCCCAACCCAAGCCATTCTATGATTCTATAAACTAAGTTGTCTCTTTTTTTCACTATTCACAGTTTAATTAAAGGCACAAGACCAATAGGATAAATGGTAAGATTCTGGATTTCCAAGCAATGACAGCTCCAGCATTTGTGTTTTGATACTCCTATTCTGATTTATCTTTAATAAATCTTTTTTTCATTTTATTTTTTTTATTTTTAAAGCAAAAGGCTCAGTTAAATTCAATGCTGATCTTTTCCTGAGGTGATCTGGAATACTGCAGAAGTCAGTATTTTGTGGGCTTCTTTGTGATGAGAAGATTCATTAAAAGCCCTTTGAGTGTTTGATGGTTACCACAGTATCTGCAAGGCTTCTTGCACTCACATGAGACAGCAGGCAGATGTGATTCAGCACTGGAGCTGAACCATTTCTCACATTGCTGGTCACATCTCCTAATATATCTGCTAATATCTGATAATATCCTACCATATCTGCTAACGTCTGATTCCCATTTTAACTAATTTGGTGAACAAACTTCATAACCAAAAAGAAACGAGAAAACCCTTACTAAGCAGTGAAGCCAAAGCAACATAACTTCAGCATCCTCATGAACTCAGAGATAAGAGGATCCTCTTAGATTAACCACAGACCCATCCTGAGATATCAGAAACGAGAGTACGAGAGTATGGAAGGGGACAAGTACAAACACACACAGGCAATTCTCTCATTTCTGACCCCATAATGTCACTAATCACCCAACCCCAGCCAAATGGATCTCCCAGGGCTGAAACCCACGTGCCAAGGCCACCAACATCACAGGACCACCCAAGGCCAGCCTGTGCCAGCCAGAACCACCCGGCTCAGGGAAGCAAGGCCAGGTCAATGCCTGGTGAGGGCCGTTTGGAGAATTGTTACAAGAAGGTTCTGAACACGTTCCAGTCGCTGAGTGTTGATTCTGGCAGGAGCAAACTGAGCCACGCTGGGTCCCACACTGAGCCTCTGCACTGCAGTCAGGGGCTCCCTCCAGATGGTTACAGATGCCTCTGAATGGGGACCAGCTGGTTAATGTTTTCTTGCCTTGGTTACAAGCAGAGAAAACCATTTGCGTCATGGTTACTTTTGATGGAAAATGGTTTTGCTTAATTCACTTTTGGCTCAGTAAGGGGCGTGTTTTAGCTGGAGACAAAAGGGTTATTCTGTCACTGTATGGAAATGTTTCGCAAAGGTTTGCCTGTCATTTAAATGCTCATCCAAACTCAACTGAACTTTCTTAAGACAGATGCAAAGGCCCCCACTGGTGCTGTCACAGGAAATGCATTGGTTGTCTTGTTCACTTATTAGTTGCATTTTGCCATAACATGCCCTGACTAGCACTGAGTTTTGATTTCAAGTTTTCTGGAGATATTCCAACCTGGAAGAGCATTAGTCCCAATTTGTGTTTTGCTTTCATTGACTTCTCAAGGGATTTTACAATGTTTCCCTTGAAGAACAGATACTTCTAGCCCTACTTCTTGCAGGTGAGAGATTTCCTTCTTTAATTTTTGTAGCTGTTAATAATTAAAGAAGTGATTAAGAGGCAATATGGAGGAAAATCCGTCTCGCTCCCCAATTGCCCAGGGTTGTATCAGGATGGAGGTTCACCCAGCTGGAACAACACTCATTAGACCAGGTAGTGGCAATTTGTCTCACCTTACCTTGGAAGTTTTAATGCCAGACCTCATCCTCAGAATATATTTGAATTTATCATGGAGCAACGAGCCCTTCTGCCAAGTAAGATCTTCCAGTTTCTCCCTATTTTCTGGAAAGAGTTTACTTTTTTCTGAGCTGCCAGATCCCACTGTATCAAATTCCCTTAAAAGAGGATTCCTCCATCCAAGCCTTTTGAAGCACAGGTTTTATTCTTTACAGATTAAATGGGGTGACTAAATTCACCTGATTGGATTTAAATGCCAACTAATGATTAATCAGTTAAATAATTTCTTAAATCAGAGATTTTCTAAATACCACTATCTTAAAATTATTAGTTTCTCAATACATTTCTTAAAAACTCAAAAATTGATGTTTTCCTTGGTCACCCACACAAAAATCAGATACCTCAGCCTTTAAAGTATCCTTATTTTGTTTGATAGTGAGATCTAGACAAACAGTGCCAGGAGTGGAGATTTCTGGTTTTGGTCAGATCAGCCCTTGGTGAGTCTGGATAAGTCTTGAGAATTACAAAAACAGACCAGCTACAAGCATGAAGAATGGGAGCCACAGTATGAAACAGTTCATTTCAACAGGAAAAAATTATTTCTTGTGAAGAGTTGTCATTGACAATGGTTTAAAAATAAGCACAGATTACCTTAGCTGTGCTGGGAAATGTGCTTTGCTGGTCCCTAAACATGGAAGTGCAATATAAATCGTGTACATTTTCCTTTTCTGCTAACTGCTTTCTCTGCCATAAAAAGAGTCTCTGACTGCTAAAGCAAATTGATTCCATGTGCCAGCTCCCCCACAAAATTAGTGAATGTACTAGTGGATGCACTGCCCCTTTATGGATGCCTGCATCACTTACTGCTCTGGGAATGGGTCTGATGGGGTGATTCAAGACCATCTTATGCAGCGCACATGCAATTATTGCTGGGATAAGAACCCATTTTATACAAAGCTGTATTTATCCTTAGTGTGAAACGACGCTGCTTCAAATTATCTGAGTGACTCTACAGAGACTGTGTTCAGCAGTTAACTCATTAACATTGCAGTCTCCAGATGGGCAAAGACAGATCACATGGATTTATATATTCATTGAATAGCCAAACCCAGCAGCTCCTTTAAAATGATATCTAAATATTTTCTAACATAGCTAAGAGGTCACTCTAATCTATTTTGGAGTCCTGCTTACAAAATCTGTACTGCCTTTGAAAGCAATCTATGGGCTGGATTGACTTTAAAGGTGCTGTAATTCTTGCAGAATATAATTGGCCACATTAGTTGCCAAATTATAGCAAAAACTGACATCCCCTGCCTTTGAATAAACTTTGCTTCATGTTTTTAAAATCCAGATGTCGATAATACCTATGGTTCATTTACATGTGGTTGTATTTCATCTGCTACCCTGAGTGCTTGAAGCTAAATCAAATCTGACAGACTGAGATGTGACACTATATTCCCACTTCAGAGACTGTGGAGCTTCTCATAAGCCTAGAAAATATTTATTTCTGAAGAAATCCAAATCATCTAATGCAAAGGTGAGTGTAGAATTTAACTGAGCTGTTTGCTTAAAAAAAAAAAAAGAGAAACAAAAGGGGGAAAGGAAGATTAACTGCTGAGAAACTGAAGACAAGGCAAATCAAAATAATTATCATTACTATAAATGTGTCTTCAAACAGCTGGAAGATGATAATCTCTGCCTTCTCCAGTGCCCTAGTGAAGAAAAAGGTATTGGTCAGAACTGAAACAGAAGTTATGGAGAAAGGATTCACTGGGTGATAGCTGATGGCCAGGGCTGTGATCTGTTAAAATTTGATTATATGTTTTGAACCAAACATCCATGAATCTAAATCAAGTGTCATGATTTTGATTATGTCATCTTTATGAGGCTGTTGAGCAATCTGCAGGGCCCTTGTCTGATCCTTTTATCTGCCCTAAGTTTGCTTTTCACTGAGAGAAATGTGTGGGATTATTTACTAGTGTGTTATTAAAGCTTCTTCTCATAGATGGATGCATGCTCATGTTGCCATGTTAACAGGAGTTATGTAAAACATGGTCTCATTAGAAAGCCCTGGAATAAAAAGATTACTTCAGCTACACAAGCCTTATTTTTTGTGATCACTGAACATCCTATCCTGCATTGCTTTCTGACTCTAACAGTATTACTGTGAATGTGAAGCACAGAGAGAGGGAAAAGGGAAACTAGCACCTTGCTTAGCTTCCAGCCTGGTGCCAATACTCTTCTTACTGCAAGACAGGATAACCAAGGACCCAAAGTAAATTAATTCTCTGTTCAAACATTGCTATCAGAAATTATGTATGGCAGAGTTCCCTGAAAATCACCAGCATATGGAGAATTTCTTCAAAGATTTACAGTTCCCCAGGCTCTCTCAGATAAAGACAACATATTTAGAGAAGGGAACAGCAAGCAAGAGCGACGAGCAGCATCATGTTGCCTTAACAGGATGTCTACCATCCAAATGATGGCATCTTTGATCACTTGGAGCCAAGTCCTCCCATAGCAGTGTCTGATAACTGCCCGGTCCCTGCTCACCTCAGGTGTTTAATTACACATAAGAGAACAGCAATAAAAGATCTCAAATTATGTAAAGCAGTATCCTCTCAGGATGGAAATAATGACACAGCCAGCAGAATTTCTCTCAGTGAATCACTTACATCGTTAGATTTGGGCAGAGTTATCAAACAATAGCCCTGGAAGGAATGGAAGATGCCTTTACTTGAAGGCAGAATGAGCACGTGTCATTCCTGACAAAAGTTTGCCCAATCTTTTCTTAATGACCCTACAACCATAAGAACTTCACAATCTCTCCAAAAAACCTGTCCCAGGTTTACTGCCCTTGCCCTCCAAGAGCTTTTCCTAGCACTCAATTTAAGTGTCCCTTTTGTTATTTTACAAACACTACTATTTGTCCAGACAGTCATGAACACAGAGAACCTTTCTGTTTTCTTTGAAATGGCTCTTTCTGTGGCTCTCCATAACCCCAGATCTTTCAACTTTTACTCACAGTTCAGAGATTAAAAAAATAAAATAGGCAAACCCCTATCAGAAGAGGACATTAATCTCTGCCCTTTACATCCACAGTTCCCTTAAAAATTCCTTAATGAGAACTGGCCATGGCTTTCCCATGCTGAGCAGAGCATGGAGCCCTCCTGTCTGTTCCTGATGGTGGGATGTTTGTCATTCTCACAGCACCAAGCCTTTGTCACCTTACAGGTAATTTTTGATTTATTATACCAAAAGATAATTTTCTGGAGAGCTATTTTTAGCCAGTTCTTTTCCAGCCAATGTTCTTAGCAAAGTATGTCTGGTTAAGAATAATTTTCACTTGTCCACTGAATTTAGTCCTTTTTTTCAGAAATTTGTATCACACAAATACAACCCATTCCTCCAATGTGCTTGCAGTCTTTCTCAGTTGTATGCCTGCCTTGAACTTACCAAGCAAAGCTAAAAATTTTTTTCCAAATCAAGCTATGTGACCTTTTTGCCTCCCCAGACCAACCCACAAGGGTTTTTTCACAGTAAGGGAAATTAAAATTGTTTAACACAACTGATTTTTGACCAACCCATATTGACTACTTGC
Organism: Thryothorus ludovicianus; assembly: GCA_013397245.1. Classification (NCBI taxonomy): domain Eukaryota; kingdom Metazoa; phylum Chordata; class Aves; order Passeriformes; family Certhiidae; genus Thryothorus; species Thryothorus ludovicianus. Next base: position 153,095 of record VZTB01012680.1, read on the forward strand.
CTTCCAACCATCTTTGCAACAGTTACAGACAATTTGTTATGGTTGATTTTATTTTCTTCTAGAACTGTTAATCTGACTGGACTGTAATTCCCAAGATACTTAGGGAAAAAATAATTTTTCCCCTTCTGCAGTATTATTCAAGCTTATTGTAATTATCTACAGACAGCTTTCACTCTCCATTGAGTAGCAGACCAATCCTCCCTTTGATCTTCCTCATTCAATTAATGGATCTTACAGAATTATTTCTGGTTATCTTTGAGGTCTCATTTTGTGCCTTGGCCATTCTGGTTTCATCCTTGAATATTTGTACTGTTTTTTCAGATTTATTCTTAGAAATTTGACCTCTTCTTTTTTTTCTGTGTGTTTCTGTCTCGTGTTGAAGTTACAAAAAAACCCTTCATCATCTACCCAGCTCAGCACCTACAGAATTTCCTATGCTTGCATTTGGACAGCCTGAATTCAGCCCTCACCTTACTCTGAAAAACTGGCAACTTTATCCTCTGTTAGTCTCACCTCATAGGAGTTCCTATGTATCACATTTGTATTCATTGTCCTCTTGAAACCAACTGCTTTTATCATGATCTCTCCCACCTTCCTCTTCTGACACAGAAGTCCTTAGGCAATTAAAGAAAAAAACCTACAAATCATCTATCAAGTATTGCAGTGCCCCATCATTTAATGATAGTAAAGTTGGATATACAGAGTGTAGCACTTCAGCTGCCAACTAGGACAAAGCAGTAGTTAGGAGGGAAAGCTTTATGAGAAAGGAGAATCTACCAGTATGTTCTCATGTAGTGTGAGAGCTTCAGAGGATTCAGTGATGGTTTCCATCCAAAATAATGAGAAATTTTCTGATCCTTGCCTCAGTGAACCATACTCCTTCAGTCCTGAAGTTCTGTTCTCCTGATGACCACCCCCCCAAAAAAAAAAAAGTAATAACCTCACTAATTCAACTAAAGCAGGAAGTGAAAGCTTGACACCCCTCCTTGAACAGTGGCACCATATTTCAGCACATTCTAGGTGCCCATTTGCATTGACAGCTTTCAGTTTCTTCTGTGGACAAAGCATAAGTTTTCACCTTGAATTTCTTAGGGCTCATTGGCAAAATAAAGCACTGCTCTGTGCCCTGGCACAGAAAGGGAGCTCATCTGGAACTCTCTTGAGGTGCCATTCACCAGCAGCCTGTTAGACTTAAAGAATTTGCTTCAAGACAGAGACTCCCCTGATGGGCCATTTAACCCCAAATGGAATAACTTCAGAAAACATGGCAATTATTCCAAACCAGAAATTGACTCAAAAACATTTAACCATGGCCTAGAAGTAGATATTTGAATAACTGTGGGTTTGGAACAGCATCCCCCCCAATGCTTAAAATAACCCAGCAAGAACTAGAATCCTGGAAATCAGCACTGACACCAACCCCTTCTACACTCCTTACTCCATACCAGCCTTCCCTTCCCAGACCTGTTGCCATGGATGGAAAGTGAAAGAGGTTTGCCATCTTCACAAGGAACTTTGCAGCTTCTCGTTGAGGTTTCATTCCTAGAAAGACAAATCTCAGATGTACAGCAACCCTCTGGCTATTCTGCATACTCCCCTGGTTGTTTACATGTGGTCGTGGCCCCTCCTGGTGCTGCTCTTGTTGCCTTCTGGAGGTTGACCTGGAACAGAGACTAGATAGAGCAAGAGGATAAAGTAGATATTTATTAAAGGCTTCAATGGGCACACCTGGGCCACACAAGAGCACAGCTGAACAGCAGCCAAGATACCCCAAAATGGTCACAAAATGGATGCTCGATCATGAGGTCCCACACTTTTATAAGTTCTGATCCATCAGCATATTAGAATCAAGTGCCCAACCATAGCTTCTGTTTATGAAGCTCCATCCTCCTTGTCTTTTCTTCTCACTTCACCATTGTTTTTGTTCTTGGGCCTGAAAGTTGTCCTTGGTATCAAGATAGAGAAGGAATTGTTTTGTCTCTCTACTCTGTGAAGAGAACTCAGTAGCACTGAATATGAAACTTAAAACTACCCACTAAAACAACACAGGATCTAAAATATCAAAGCTAAAACCTAAGGCATCACTCCCAGAGCCCCTTCGGATTCCTGGGAAAGGGGTTTTGGGGGCTGCCAGAGGTTGGGCACAGCTGATGCTCATGGAGGTGGTGCTTGCCAGAAGAGCTGACTGGGGCATAGAGAGTGCTCCAAAAATGTTCTGCACATGGGGACATGTCTTTGAGTGTCCTCAGCACTGCAGGAGCTGGGTGCCTGTTTCAGACCTTATAACACAAGGCTTATGAAATTTGAGAAAGAGGGGCAAACAGTGGTGGGGGTGTTTCAGATGCCTGGAAAATGATAAGTTATGAAGAGCAAAACAGCATCAGCCTTTCAGTATGCCAAAAAACATTAAAATATATTAAAAATATTAGGGAAAAATCTCTTTTTTTTTTCCCTTTTCTTTTCTTTTTTTTTTTTTTTTTTTTTTTTTTTTTTTTTTTTTTTTTTTTTTTTTNTTTTGGCTTTTTTTGCAGTTAGACATTTTAGTCCCTTGCCTGTGGAAATATAGGCAACAGCTGCCCTTTTGGCTGGACAGATGAGCCCCAAAACACCAATGCCAATGGGAAGGCATCCAAGGGCTGACCTCTGTTCCCAGCCTTCTGCAGGGCTTGGGAGCAGCCTCTCTATTCAGCCCCACATGCTTTTTTCCCTCTGGTTTTCAGGGTGATTATCAGCAGAGAGCCACTCTTACAATGCAATCCTCTCAACATTTGAAGAGGCAGCAGAATACCCTCGGTGGAACATCCCCACATCAGAAAGATCCTATGCCTGGAAGCTGGCCAGGGGTTGCTGGCCTGCAGATTGAGAGATTTTGTCTTTGCAGCCAAGAATTTTCCCTGCTGGACCAAAGAAATGCAGGAATCCTTTTCCAAGCAGCAGCAAGCAGAAAAAAATAGTGCATGGGGCAAGACGAGCCCAGTCAGTGCACAGCAGGAGAATGTAAGGTGATATTTTGCATTCCCTGCCCCTGTCTGCTGTGTGGTCCAGCAGCACCCGACTGCATGTGCATGTTTCCCAGGAAAAGGGTGGCAGGAAGGACCAGGTGTTAAGAAGACAACAAACCTTAAACCTTCCAGGGAGAGCTGCCTGCACTGACCATGGGACAATGTGCAGGGAAGAATTGGGTTAAGCCCTGTCCCTCCTTCCCACCACTGAATCCACCAACTCTTCCCCAGAACTCAGACACCAAATGCTCTTCTCTTGAACAAAGTCCAGCCAGAAGAGATGGTGACTCCCTTTACTCAGTCATCTCTGGAGAAATTACTCAGCTGGGACTCAGGTATAAATCCTAAATTAACCTGAGATAGCTTAATCCCCATCTTCCACAAACTGTGGAGTATTTGCCTGTGGGACATTGTTAAATCCCTGAAAAATAGCGTAAGCAATTACTTGGAAGCAACTTTCCCTATCTCACCCCATTTTTTTAATGTTCTTGTCAACAGAGCACTCCTGTGCAATGCAGGGGGATCCTGCAGGGAACCTGTGGAAGAGCTGCCTGTTACAGTATTGGTATCCAGCCCAGCCTGTGGGATCAGCCTTTGTGGAGTGAGGGATCTCCATTCCACCCAAATTTCATAAACTTGTTCATCCCTTTAATGTTCACTCCCCACAGCAACTCTTGGTCCAGCTGGGGAAGGATCGAGCTGAAAAATTAATGAGGAGATTTAAATATCTGATTAAAAGATAAGTAGATGGAGGGAGATGAGGGAGAAGGAGGAGGATATGTTTTAAGGATGCCTCTGGTTCTGCAGAACCAAACATATCCTCTATGTTATCCAGATTTCTGCCTGGATCTTAATATTGTCTATTTTCAGAGGTCAAACTGCCCTTCCTGTCAGTCCAAACTGGCCTCTGCTGCACCAACTTTCCTCTAAAATTTTCTACTACTTATTTCTGAGACACTCTAAGAGTCAATACTAGGAGAAATTAGATTTCCTTTGCTCTCCATAACTGCATTTCTCACAGTTTACTGGGCCAGAGAGATGTAAACTTTTATTAACAAACCAGTTTTTTATTATTAAAACAGTCTCACCACTGCTTTAGTGGAACAAATTGATTGACCAGGCTTGCAGGTACAACTTTGGGTGTCTGCAGGCTTGAATCAGTCACTGCACTGACTGTGCTCCACCAGGAAAAATTCCCATCCATTAAGGCTGATCATATCTTTTCCCCTATTTGCTGAGAAAAGAAAGGGAAATTAAAAAAAAATTAGTAATCTGAGAGAAATTAACTCTACAATAAGGAAATGAAAGTATATTAGAGGCAGTCTTATGCAGAAGGGCATGAGAACTGGGCACTCAGAGGGCCCCACCACCCCCAGAGTGCCCCTGCACTGGGCAGGCTCCAATCTATGGCACATGGCATTTCTGCTAAACACAGCCCAAAGGCATGTCATGGGGAATTAGAGAGGCTGTTCCAGCCCTAGCCTGGTCTTCCTGCTTTTATGAGTTCAAATCTGATCTTTAAGTCTGTTTGGAAACAATTTTTGTGGTTTAATTATCTATGGTGACAATAAGTCAATAGCCAGTCTAAAAACTCCTGGTCTCCAGGCTGGAAACAGGGAAGGACTGAGTCTGTGGCACAACTCAGACTATCTATACATTCTAGAAGCCTTCCAAGCCTGCAGCTTGGCTCACTCTTCCATGTGTACCAATCTGCTAAATGTCCCTATATGTGCTAATATTTTCAGTTACCACCTTCTAAGGCTTGAAATAACATATACATGTTTTTGTTCTAAACCCACGTCTAACAGTCTGTGACTTGATAGTTGGATTCTCTTCTCTTCTCTTGCATTTGTCTAAGCCTGCATTAATTTGCAGGGGAGGCATGATTCAATCTGAACCTTATTGATAAAACCAACTAATGGCTGGGATTTACATAGAAATAATACAGGCATCAAAAGCTATCCAGGAGTTTGAAGCATCAGAAATAATCACAGTGCAATGAATAAGATCATATGAATAATTCAAGAGCTTCAGCATCACAGATTTGGATTCCTATAAGATCACTGTTCTTTTTTTCCAGAATTGTAAGCTTAAAAAGAAAAAAAAAATGCATCAGTCCTTGTACATATATTTAGCTCATCTTGAAAAAACATTATGTTCCTAGTAGTTCCCTGTGATTCATAAGAGTACATGTAGGTGTGTCAGACCAAAACCAGAACTTTCTAAGCTATAGTTCTCTAAAATATCTACTAACCACAAGGCAGCAGAACTTTCAATGAGAAACAAGAAATAGGTATCACCCTTAGTTTTTATTTTATTTTTTAATTTTTAAACATTTGCCTTGAATATTTTTGTCTGGCACAAGAGCAGAATTCTGAGCTAGCCTTGGGCACCCTCTGGCTACTATAAATAGCCTTTTTCAAACAATCTCACACAATTCCTCTTTGAATGCAGCCTGTGTGCCAAAATACTTCTTGCAGTGATTGTGCCCAAGGCTCTGCACTGGCCCTGCTCTGCTGGCACAGTCCCAGCTGCCCCTCAGTTTTGTCCTCTCCTCAAGCCACTTGGTAAATGTCCAGAGAAATCCAGAGAAGTCCTGGATTCCCCATTCCTGGAAGTGTTCAGCTCCAGGTTGGATGGGGTTCTGAGCATCCTGGGCCAGTGGAAGGTGTCTCTGCCTGTGGCAGGGGCTTGGAATGAGATGAGTTTTAAGGCTCCTTCCAACCCAAACCCTTCTGTGATTCCATGATTTTTCTCACACCTGAATTTTTGCATGGCTCTATCAGTCATTTTTATTCTCCGTTGCCTATTTTTGTCCTCTGTTGCCCTTTTTTATTCTCTGTTGCCCTTTCCTCAATGCTTCAGCCCCATTTTTCAGTGCTCAGCAGGCTGCTTTAGTCCTTGCACTGCATGGAAAGGGTGGCCCAGACTGCAGAGATTAGCAGCCCTTAGAGAAGGGTAGGCCCAGGTTCCAGCCCAGTCTCTGAATGTATTTGTTAGAAATGACACAGCAGGATCTTGTTTAAATAGACAATGGACAGGAAATTAACAGTTGAGGCTGAAACTCTAGTCCTTCATACCTGTGATTAAAAGAAAACAGATATCCTGCTGAAAGAGAAATACAATTTCAGCTTTCATGTAGTACTGTCCTTCAAAGAGTGCTTCCCATCAGGCATTATTTCTCTGCAGATACTGGCCATTAATTTCCTTCATTTAAAGTAAAAAATATCCACAGAAGATTATAAAACACTCTGTATTCTCAAACAGACAGATCATAATGGCTCATCCTGAATATGCCATTCTGTCTCTCCACACAGATATTAAATGGCTGAGATAAATTGTAGCTTGGGGGTTTACAGAGGCATCATGTCAGCAATAGCAATGGATTATAAACTTCCTCCTTTAGACAGCAAACACCCAATTACCAGCATCATCTTCCTTCCTGCTCTGAGCAGTGAAGGGAGGGTTGTCATCCATAATTTTTCATTTCTCAGTAGATGGACGCTGATATGGCAACGTGTGTTGCAGCTGAAGGCATTGATGTCCAAAGTCATCATTAAACAAAATGCCACCTTGCATGACCCATGGGGTGAGAGCAGGGATCCTGCTCCATCTTTGCTTCCCTGCAAAGTGTGGGAATGTGTGGGGAGGTCTGCAAACACTCTGGACATATCTGCACCACGAGCAAATACAACATTTGTGATAAAAACACAGTTATTCAGAAGGGCTGGACAGGCTGGAGGAAAAGGCTGATGGAGCCTTGTGGAGCTCAGCACAGCAAATACCAAGTCCTGCACCCAGGATGGGATAACTCTACACAGAATTACAGCCTGGGGACCAGCTGCTGCTGTAATTAGGGCTCTGAAATCTTTGGAAATTACCAAAATTTTACTGCACGGATTGAGCAACCTCAGCCTCCTTTGAGGATGGCCTAGCTGTAAGCAGAAGTCAGATCAGATATCTTCCAACCAAAATATTTCAGGGAATTCAACCCTTGACCTTCTCAACAGCTCCAAGCATGGGAGAAGTGAAGCTCTTTCTTGCTGGGTGATATTAGGCTTTTCAGATCAAGCTTAAAAAGTGTTCTTCAGAAACTTGCTAGTAATAAAAACACCAAGAGATGTATCTGGAAACAATAACTAAACATAAATGATTTTTAAAAAATATTGATCCCACTTGCAAGCATTTCAACGTGCCAGCTGTTAAATTGCAACATTGGCACAGACCTGGATGCCTGTGCCTGTTTCAGACAGGGCTGGATGAGAGCACAGGCTGCCCATGCTGGCCTTGTCCTGTGAGCAGATCAGCAGCCTTGAACCCCCAGTGAGTGTTGTGGTTGGAAAATAGCTTGGAGTTTGGCTTGAAAAGACCAAGGGGAAATGGAAGCAAAACCTCCATGGACTTCACCAGGACATGAGGATGTGACAACTGTTCATCAGCATGGCCAGGACCAGGGGATCATGACTCAAAACAGCCTGGTGTGGTTAGGAGGGTCAGGAGATTCTTCCTAAAGTTTCTGCTTGAGTAAGGCACCCAGAACTTTGGAAGAAGGGAATGCAGAGCAAGTGGCATCTGGAAGAGGATGGCTCATAGGTGGGCACGTTTCTAATCATAGAATCACAGAATCAGAATGGTTTGGGTTGGAAGGGACCTTAAACATCACCTAGTTCCAACACCCCTGCCACAGGCAGGAACAATTACCACTAGACCAGGCTGCACAAAGCTCCATCCCCCCTGGCCTTGAACATTTCCAGGGATGGGGCATCCACAGCTTCTCAGGGCAACCTGTACCAGTGCCTACATGCAGCAATTGTAACCTACATGCAACAGGCACCCACAAGTGTTGGAAGTAAAGCCCACACAGAATTCCAACAACACCCAAACTACCTCCCTCAGAAGTTTTCCCAATCCCATTGTTTGCTGCTTAGCAGAAGCTTCCATTTTTTAAAGTATTGAGGCACAAGTGTTGCACATATTCCCAAGAACAAACACAGGATAAAGCTGCAGATAGGAAGGAAACAACCCCATTAGCCTTGTGAATAGGACCAAGCAAATAGGTCTATTTGACCCCTTACTCCAACTTCTGCATTTGCAGGTTGAATCATTCCAGCATGAGGAGGGGCACTCAAAAGGGTACTGGGCCTCATTTGAGCGAGTTCCTCTCCCAGACAGGACCCATGGCACACTCAAATTGCTGAGAATACAGCGTGAGTTTTCCATATACCCATGCTGCCAGCTGGAAAAAAAGGAATGACATCCTTGGGAATCATCTCAGGTCCCTTTCACCATCACTTCTGCTCACAGGTGTGTGCCAGGCTGCATGTCCTGTGTGTCTCCTGCTTTCGTTAGTCATTTCATTTGTAGGCAAGGGATCGCGTCTGCCGCTCCCTTAATTATGGAAAAGTTGTCTGTGCACAGTTTAAACAAGCCCCCGTTCTGCTCTTTATCAATATTGCACACGCTTCCTGTCTCTCCAACGCTCTGCTTGCAGCCACACAACATTTGTTCATAGCTGCAGGCTATGTCAGCAAGGCTTTGATAGAGCAACAAAAGAGCTCCTCGCTCACACAAACATCGAGTGGAGAGCTGCGAGCGCTGCTGGGATTGCAGCTGGATGGAGCTGCACCAGCTCGGGGCTGGAAATGGGGTTTTCCAAAATGTACAGGGAATACTGCTACAGCTCCTGCAGCTCCCCTGGGAGGTGCTGTCTGTGCTCCCATCCAGTCTGGGATCTCAGCTGTGAGTGAGCATCCATGCACGGACTGCAGGAGGCTCCAGGCTACCCTGCCAGACATCACATGGATGTACAGGGCAGGAAAATCCCTCCTGCAATGGAGGGACATGCACACCAAGTACCTTGAAGGACTTGAAAGCTCTCTTCTTAGGTGTCTAATTTAGGCTTGCAGAGTTCACTGGTGCCAGTATCCCCAGGCAGCATTCACAGCCCTTCAGGACAGGGCACGAGCAGCCCATCCACGTGCTTGGCAGAGGCTCCTTCTGGCCTTCCCATCACTGGAAGTGTTCAAGGCCAGGCTGGGTGGGGCTCTGAGCGACCTGGTCTAGTGGAAAATGTCCCTGCCCATGGCAGGGGCTTGGAACGAGATGGTCTCTAAGGTCCCTTCCAGCTCAAACCATTCTATTGTTTTGTGATCTTCATCAAGAAAGTTGTAAATCTTATGACAAGTTTCTGTATTTTGCTTCTCTCCAATCAGAAGAACACTTGTAAACACAAACTGTGAACCAGCACCATAATCCACACCAAGAAACACTCTGTTTATGCCCTGAGTATTTTCATCACAGAGGCAAAATTAGGCCTTTGCTGATTGCCAAATACCAGGAAACTTTAATGAATCAGTTTTGTTGTCAAGGATAAATGCCATCAAATCTATCACACTGTGGGTGAGGGCTTACCTTTCATTTGCATAATGATTAAAACAAACTTGTGAATCACATACTTAAGGAGGTAATAATTACCTGCAGTCTTTATGGAAGAATTGATTTATTTCTGGTGGCTTTAGCACCAGTTTTCAAGTGATTGATTTTGGACCCTTCTGTTCTGAGGCCAGCACATTCTAAAATTGAAACTTTGCTGAAGTTCTCCTGCACACACACAAATAAAAATCATTATTTGCTTTTTTAAATCCCAGATGTCACTGCTTAGTCTCATGACCTTAAATGAGCAGGAAGAAAGGAAATGGAAGATCTGTAGCCCACAAAAATGCTAGCAGGGTGTGCCTGTTTAACTGCAGAAACAATACTAGGGTGTATAACTCAATATACAGAAGAAAAATTACGCTAACCAGGACAATAAAAAAAAAAAGTCACATCCCTGACAAGAGCTGGCACTTCAGTTTTAACTCATGTCATTGGGACTTGCTGCCAGGTGAACTCCAAGGCTTAGAGACTGAACATAAGTCAGAGCAAAGGTCTGTTCAGAGCCCAGCACCTTGTGACTTGCACGAGAAGGAGAGAATGTAATTCCTGTCCAAACCAGGAGAATAGCAACAGCTCGAGCAGGATGTGGCTTCTAGACCCCTATTTTTTTTGGTTGTCACCATGTGCTGACCTCCTCACCATTTGCCAAAGACCTTTCTGAATCCACCTTTGTTCTTTCAACAGCCTGTGCCAAGAGGGTCAAGTGACCTCAGCTGACCCATATTCTGGGTTAAAACTACTGCAGTCCAATCATTTTAATGTTACTGGTTCTTGATTCATGTACAACAGCAATGAGTCAAAATTGTCTCTTGGCAAATCATGACCCCTGAGAGGGCCTTTGGAGAAGGCCCTTGTTCTTCCACAACCATCAACAATTCCTGGACCTCTTCCAGTTCTGCTTGATTCTCTTCGGAGAGTGTGGCCAGCTCAGCATTGTCCCCATCCTAAGCTGGGAGCATAAAATGTCTCCATAAAAGAGCAAAATGAGGCTCATTTTACCTTGCCTGAAGCTGTTCAGGTGCATTTACAGACACCTTCATATCAGGTACCTGAGTCCACAGATGAGACTGCAGAGACAAAAACTACAGATATATGTGGACTTTCAGCAATTTTGATTCCAGGTCTCCATTGCACCTCAAACTATAGTGCCAGGGGCCAAGAGGGACAGGAACCTAAAATTTTAAAAGTGCATTCTGCATGTCAGGGCCCCTGTGATACCTGCTGCTGGCTTTTAGCTCAGTTTGACACATCCAGCACTGCACTCTGGCTAAAAGAAGCTTGAATTATCTGTTTGTGGAGGGGCTGTGGTGCATTCATGTGTCCAGAACCCATGAATGAAACCACAGGTCCAGCAAAGATGGGCCAACAGATAATGCTGGCTCCTGCTTCCTTTCTGGAGCTCAAACCAAGGTCACCTTCCAGCTTAGTTTTGAGGTTTTACAATGTGACTGACCAAGTGCTTAACTCAGAGCTCCCCTGTGCTCTGCCTGCCTTTGGTACAAGGTAAAGCCAGAACCTGCTGTTTATTAGCACCAGAATAACACACCCAGAGGAACACAACTCAGAAATGTCTTTTGCTCAAGTCTCCCCATTTTTTGTGACTACCCACTGGTCAGTCACCAGGCAGGAGTGCTCTTCATCACTCTGCCACAGCCTCCCTGCTCCCCTCTGCTGCTGCAGCTCCAGCAGAAGAGGCCTGAGAGGGTCACCAAGGCACATCAAGCAGCTCAGCTGCCCCCTCCTCCTTCCCACCAGGCACTCATCCTCCCTCCACCAGAGCACAGGGAGGAAAGGGGGAGATTTCTGCAACTCCAGAGCCTTGCAGGCAGTTTTCTCTTTCAGGATGACTAGGATTGCTAAATAAAAATGACCATTTGAGAATTTTGAGTCATCAGAGCCATTTTCAAGCAAGTTGGGTGTGCAGGAAGCGTGTACACACTGATGCCAGCAGCTCAGCCACAGCTTCAGGTCTCTGCTCCCCTGGAGCTGGGGCAGGCACTGCTGATGTTCCTGTGGACAAAGGAATACAGCAAGTTCTCTGCCAAGGGCTGTGGGAGCACAGCAAAAGCTGTGTTTGCTTAGCCCCAGCTCTGCAAGCACAAAATCACTGTGTAATAAAATTGTGGTGCAAGTAGCCACATGAATATGCAGGAAGCCTATAAAGTATTTTTGGGCTGCTTGCAGATTTCTCACACAGGAAAGGTGAGGCAGAGAAGTGTGCTCTCTCTATAAGATGAAGATAAGGAGTTGACTGTGAGTTTTATGGATGGAAATGAGATAAGAAAGAATTAATGGCAGCACTGAAAAAGATGGCCCTGCTTCCAAAGAGTGGGCAGAAAAGAGTGTCTAGCTGCCTTTTTAATCATGTAGTTTTTATTTCCAGATGCAGTTAGGGATCAGATGGTGTCTCTTTCAGCTATGCAGAAATTTGGAGTAATATAATAATAGGTCCTCTTCCATGTGCAATTTTCAAGTGCCTGTAAGAGATTTTACTGCTCAGATGACAGCAACACTTCCAAAGGCATGTAAGTCAGGTAGAAATGCTTTCCTTTTCAAATATGACTTGGATCTCTATCTCATCTACAGGGTGTTTTGGGAGTTAACTTCTGGTAAGGCATTCAAATTTCAGCAATACTCATGAAAATCAAAGTGGATTATTAGTGAGGAAAAATGAGATACCAAGAATCTTTCTGTACCAGAGTTTTAGGAATCTAAATACCAATGCTCTTCAGATTTGGTCATAAAGATCCAAAACTGGTTTCTTAAAACAGAGCCCCAAACCATCACTGTGAGCTCTGCAAACTCACCTTCTCACCTGTACCACAGCAGCCAGGACTTTTCAACAGCTTCTCAGGACTCACACCTCAGAGCCCTGAAACTCTGGAATGGTGCTTCTAGCAGGTCTGCAGAGCAACAGGATGTCTTGTCCCTTGGTTTATTCAGCAGCACAGGGACCTTCAGCTGTGGCTTCATTATCCTCCCTTTGCATCCAAATGCTTTTCACTGGCACAGCAGGGAATCAAGCAGCACTCAGTGACCCCTGATATTTAAACAGCTTTGTATTACATTATCTTCACATGATGAAGAATTCCTGTGCAGTATTTTTCTCCTTTTCTGGGATATCTCAAGGTATTTTCTCCACAGGACTATAGCCTCTCTCTAAAACCACTTGTAAGACAACCTCTTGGCACAGAAGTGTACGTGGGAACATATGGCCAATCTTTATCTTGGCATGCTGGGGAGGTTAGCAGAGGTTGTTCTCAAACCAGGGCAATGTTTCTGCACACCTGCTACCCAGCTGGAGCTGCACACACTGGTCCAACACAGCTCTGTGGTGCAGAAAGGGCCATCCCGTGCACCAGGGACCACTGGGCACAATTTGCAACACCCCAAAGAACTTCTGCCTCCCACTCCCCAACCACTCATCTCAGTGCCTGTGCAATTTAACCAGCCACTCTGAAATTTAGACTTGGGGTTTAATGGGATGGGAACTTGCACTGCAGATGTCAATAGAACCTAAGGGGGGTTTCAGTGTCTGGCATTTGTGATTCTGCCTGGAAAGTCCATGGAAATGCCAGAGCACTGCATTGCTCCTATAAATGCAGTCAGCAGAGAGGGCTGCAGCTGTGTGAAATACTGACACCACTCTGATAGGAAATACCCCTGCAGCACAGCCCTGCTCTCCAAACTGTGTCCCACAGCCAAGCCTTTCTAAAATGTTCTCCAGATGATTCATGCAAGTCTCTTCTTCAAGAAAAATAACAAATGGGGTGTGTGAATGCAGTAAAGGCCAAAAAAGCCTCAGAAGATATATCTTGTATAAAGCCTGGCAAACACAACTGAGCCCTGATAGACCATGGCAACACACCTGCCAATATAATTCACTGAGGCCTAACACAGGTCATGGCCTAAAGAGAGATGCTCTGAATGAGGTCAGGCACTCCTGGGGTTCTGGTGGTCCTGTTGACTTGAGAAGACCACAAACAGACTGCATAAAGCACAGTGTGACACAGTGTCCCTGTGTCACCAGTAGCCCTGGAGATATCCCACATCTCTGCTCACTGTGTGTCAAAGCCTTTAGGAAGGAGCCTAGGCTGTTTCATTGACATGATACCATGGAATATAGAGCAGCCAGCTAAAGTCAGGCCCTTGCTCTGTCCCCACTGTCTACAGCTCCTGGTGTACTTAAAATAGCAATTAGAGATGCCTTTGAGTGTTTATATTCATATAAGCACTTGAAATTAGACAGATATCACTGTGTGATATCTGATATCTAAAAGGCAGCTCATTTTATCAGTGACCTGCACATTAGTCTTATTTCTATTAAAGGCATAAAAACACCCCTAAATCCCAACATCTTGAAACACCAGTATTAATACCAGTAAGACAGAAGGCATTTAAAGTACACACTCAGACTAAGGGACCATTGGGAGTGCAACATGCCCATCAGAACTTCATACTCACCTGACAGGACACATGGCACTGTACAACAGACTCGGGCAGTGGGTCAGGGCTGGGCTTGGGTAGGTGAACCACTGCCAAGAAAAGTCTGTCAAGGCTCTACTCCTGCATGAATATTTCTGATGTGGTGGCTTGGAGGAGAGAAAGTGGAAGAGTTGTTTCCTGGTCTGCTGCCCCTTCTGCACAGGTCCTTCCTGCTGGAGCTGCTCAGTGGACAATGAGCAGGACTCTCTTATGCATAACTTAATAAAACACAGTTCAAATGAAACTTTGTTTTCTTGAGGGAAAAAAACAAAAAACCAACATATTAAAAAGGGGGTTTTGAAACTGTAATCAACTGTGTTCCTGCAAAAAAAAAATTAAAAAAACAATAAAAAAACCCCAAAAAAACCCAACAAAAAAACCCCAACCCCTAAAATAGAGATTTTGAAACTGTGACCAAAATCTTATGTAGATTTTCACCAGATTAAGAGGATTCATTCCATAATACTTTCTTAGGGCAAGTGAACTATCCCACTAGCACTGGTGTGTGATTCCAGGTGAAAACAACTGAGCAGGATAAGGGTGCAAATGTGCTTTCCAATGCCATGAAAAATCTAGAGAAAAGCTGAAGTGGATGGATTCCAAAATATTTCAAAGAGACAAACTCTTCAGTGCAGACATCTGAGAAAGTCATTGATGATTAGAGCATGAATGTCAACCTGGAAAACGGTTATTGACACACTGAGTCTGTGACAACTAAGGGGAAAATTGCTTTACAAGAAGAAAGGCACAAATGTGTGATGAAATGTGCAACTTTACTTAGTAATTTTTGGGTAGATAATTTAAAAGAATCATTAATTCCTCTTGTAATTAGTTATAATTGGGGTAAAAAGATGTGGAACAGAGTGTCTTCATCACCAGACTTCTGCAGTGCACCCACTAACACCCTCAGGCACCCACTAAGAATGGGATGATGTGCCTGACATGATTTTCATCTCCATTGGTCATAAAAGGAGTTTAAATGTCTGGGAGCTACAGCCACCACAAGTGTGAACAACTTCAGACCAGGGCAGAAGAAAGTTAGGTAGGAGTTAAGAGGATTGAAAGACTTTACAAAGGCAACCTTTGGAATTGTCTTTTCACATACCAAAATGCTTCAATAGCTCATGAAGAAAGCAAGGAAGAGGAGCTTGTTTCATGGTCTGTAGGATTTGCTAGTTTGAGTTATTCCTTCATTAAAAATTAGGCTCTCCATCCTGCAGGAATATCCTGTCTCTTTTCCATCTAACCCATGACAGAACTCTTCCCACTGGCAGGGAGGAGCAAGGAGGGGCTGCTCCACATCTCCAGTTGGCTCTGCTGGGCAGGGTCATTGTGGGGACTTTGCAGCATTGACAGGCTCCTCCCAGCTGGAGGGAAAACTTCAGGACATTGTGGGACCCCTGTGACCATCCTGCTCCAGGAGAGACATCTTTCATCTGGGGCACTGGGCAAACTAGGCAAGGCACAATTAAACAGCTCAAAGGGACACAAATGGATGTTGATCTCAACAAGGAGATCAAGATTTTCTACAAGGAAAAGACCTCAACATTTCAAAGAGAAATATTCTGTGCACACATTCCCATTATTGGGGACCTTCAGCACAGACATATCTGGGCTCAGGCTTGAAAACTTGCTATAAAATACAAAACCTTACTAGTACACAAGCAGTTTGTTGTACCTGAAGAACAGCATCCCCTCCTTGCTTCTCTCTTCCAATGGGAAGACTTGGAATTGCTGCTGCTTTTCCTCCACAATTCCTGCCTTGGTGAAAAGCACTGACTGCTCAGGTGTTTCCATCAGGAACTCACTGAAAATTCCCTCCCCACATCTGCCACTCACACAGCCAGCAGAGATCCCAAGAGAAGGAAATTCGAGACTTAAGGAAAAAGCAGAGGGAAGGAACATTTTCAGATCTTCCCACATCTTGTAGGCATATCCTATTTATAAGTGGCTTTGATCCACAGGAGAGAACTGAAGCTCAACAGCTTAAACAGGCAACCACTCCTGGAAGAGTTTGGATTAATTTGTAAAAACTTTTGTAGCTCCAAACCACAGTGAAAGATTTTTTTTTCAATTTCACAAATCAAAGCTGGAATAATACTTCTTGCAGGTACTGCTTTTTCCATTAAAGAAATTTTCAATTGGACATTTCTGATTGTTTTTAAAATTGGGTTTTAGTGCCTTTGGGACTATCAGGAGAGGTTTCTGGATAGACTGTTTATTTTCCTTTCTCTTGTAAAGATATAAAATCTGATGCAGTTTGGAAATTCAGTAGCGTTTTGATTAAACACTGTGACTATAACTTTCAATATATGGTATAAATGAAAAAAGAAATAGATTCCTGATACTGAATAGTTTAAACAAACTTTCCAAGGCGCCAGTAAATGCATCTCCAGGAGTGGATTAAGATGTCAGAGGAGCAAAAACTAGTCAATTTTGTAATTCAAGAAAGAATTTTTGCTCATATAAACTTGATGTAGCCCTGACAAACTCACCAAGCATTTGAACCATGTAACAGATTAAATATTCAGTTCAATACTCTAGAAGGTGCTAACTGCAATGCCTGGAGATGCAGTATTGTGTCTGGAAAGCATCTAAGCAGGAAGGTGGCACAACAAAGCACCGAGCTCTTCTCTTGTTCTTTTGGGACAGTCTTCAGATAGGGAGGTCTGAAAGAGATCACACCCTGTAAAAACACACATCTTTCTTCTGATGTTGCTGATACTGCTCAACATGGTCCCAAATACAAAAATATATTCAAATAAATGCTTACTTAATATCTTAGATGTTATTCTTCTAGTTGTAAAGTTGGACTCTTTTGTAGAATTAAACTTGAATATTTTCAGGCAAGCCAAATAACAACCCACCAGGCATATTTGTAGGTCAGATTTTGTCTTCCCATCATGAGGCTCTGATTAGACCTTGTCTTCTCCCACATGACCAAAGCTTGGGCAAGGTCTTTCTGCCCTGAAAGAACCTGTCTCAAAGGAGGAATTACTGTGGTGGATTTCTGTGGCAGCCTATGGCACTGAAGTGATACATGCTACAAACAAATCTCCAAAATTATTTCTTTTAATAATTTTTACCCCAAATCATTTCAGCAATCTCATTACATGAGTGCATCATCAATAGCAGTCTTGGCATGAATGAAGGGTCAGGAAAAAGTGGGTAGAGGGAGAAAGGTATTTCTAAAAACCAGGTTTCCATGCTTAGCATGTCCATTCTGCCCATGTGCTGCTGAAGTTTGCTTTCCAAGGCCTTGGGGGCACTTCCTGCCTCTCTACCATGTACATTTCCTGCCTTTTGCTGCACAGGATGGACAAACCAAAACCCCTACTGCTCCAAATTCAGGGTGAGAACTTCTCACCTGAAACCCTGCTGGATGCCTGACCCTCACTGGCCTGAGTCTCTATGAACAGCACTTCCAGCAGGACCACCATGTCTACAGATCAGAGCTTAATTTAATTTTATATATATATATTTATATACATATAAACAAGAAAACAGCTAAATGATTGGCTGCAGCAATCCTAGCCAGCTCATGCTCCACACAAACAATCTGCTGTCATGTATCAGGCCTGTTTAACAGAGAGACAAGCAGCAGCAGGACCAAGAAAGTTACCTCAGCTGTGTCCCAAGTGAAAAAGCTTTTGGGGCTTGCAGCAAAAGCTCTTGGTGGTGGGTGAATGCAATGAAGAATTCCCAGTGCAAAGCACTTACCTTAAAAGCAGAGCTTTGAGCACACAACATAAATCAGAATTCTGAGTGCTTCTCATCCCTTACTTTTCTCAATCCCTGCTGGAGGGCTACAGAAAATTTAAGTTACAGCGTACCAGAGCTGCTGATCCACAGCAGGAATGAGCAATAGCATTGCCTGACCCCCTCCCGCCACAGCCTCCTCTCCATGACCACTGCTGCCACGACCTCTGCAGAGGTCCAGGACTGGAGAAACCACAGCTTTGATGAAAAATCCAGCCTGGCTAATGTCTCACTCTAGTGTGAAGGTGGAAGACAGATCTTCTCCCTGTTGCACCATGCCCCAGCACCTCAGAAACTCATTGTGGCTGGGGAATGTGCAGAGAATCAGACACGAAGCTGCTGCTGGAGCAAAGTCACAGCATTTTACCCTGGTGATGAACTTTTTCTCTCATTTCCATTTTCATTGAAATATCAATTTGCATTTATTAAAAAGCTCTTACCCTCCTCTCCAGAAAAAAAAAAAAAAAGGAACAACCACCCTGATCTAAAGAAAGAGATTGGTTTACATAAAATCCTATTAGTTTAGCTGATTGCTTCCAAAACATTTCTGAGAAAGCCTTCCATTACCATACAAATGGTGCTGGGCCTTTTGCAGGCTAACTGCTAGAAAGCATAATGATTTGGGCAAATATTCATCAAGGCAGCTGCTTCTGCAGCGGGTGTGAGCCTGCTGCACACCAGGAAAGGAGAGAACAAGAAATAGCTGCTCTCCTCCTCCGTGAAGGCAGCAGCTACAGCAGCCCCTGCCCCATATTCCTGCAGCAGCACCCCAAATAAACAGGGAGCACACGTGTCAGTGAGCCTGTGGAGCCAGGAAAAATGAGGAATACAGAGAAAATGGGGACTTTGGGAGAGGAGGGGGCACTGGCAGCCCAGAGTGACCGAGCGTGCCCACCACCTTGGCTGAGAGCTGCATTCCTCCTCCGTGTCATCACTTTCCCCTCCTCACTGGAATAACCACGAGATCCCACGAGCTCTTCCTGGCCCGTGAAGCCAAGAGAATTAACAGTGCTGGGAGTTTAAAGAACCCTGTGCAAAGAGGTTTTGGAGGTGTTGGCATCAATCCTGATACTCTGAGAAACCTGACCTTGGTGAAGATGCCCCTGCCCACTACAGGGGGATTTAACCAGATGACCTTTAAAGGTTCTTTCTAATCCAATCCATTCTGTGACCCCTGAGGCTTGCTGGTCACCTCTTTGGTGTTGCAGGGTGATGTGAAAGCAGCCAGGAGTGAGGACATCACCTTGGTCACCTGGGCATTGTGGTGGGCAGGAGATTCTCTGGGTTTCTAAAGGGAAGCTCCCCACTGAAGGTCTTGCAAAGTCTGCAGAGATTTTGCCAAGTCAGGGCTTTTGAATGACTGGATAACCACAGTCCCCTGCTGTCATGTGGATGATGCCTGACCCATTCCTGTAAAGCCTTTCTTAAGCACTCCCCAGAGATGCTTTGTGTGAATCAGACAGCCATGTGAACGAGGCAAGGATCCAGATCTAAAACATCAGCAAAATTTTGGTGAAGATCCCAAATCTGGAAAAAGAGTCTGGACAGAGCTTGTTTTTGTACTTTAACAACAATCATTGCAATCACCTTTGGGAGAACAAATATCTCATTAATAGCAGTCATGGGATGCAGCAACAACCTCAGTAACTACTGTAATGCAGAAAGTCACAAACAGCTTCATTGGCCTCTTCAAGGAAGAAATAGGGAGGTGGGGGAAATATCAGTGAGGACTAAAGATGCAGCATGAGAGAGCAGTAAAAATTTAAACATTCAGCAGCTCTTCCACCTAACATTTATAGGCAATTTCCTATTCTAATAAGCCAAAATGAAAAAAAAATAAAATAATAGAAGAGCTATGGTACCAGGGAGATATCATCAGCCATTGCTGAAAATAAAATAAAACATCAAATCCCTGGGACTTTTCATCAAGGGGGTGAGTGAAGGGAATGTAGCAATCCCAAAGCTGTGTTGCAACTTCCCTGAAAGCATCTCCCAATCTCACACCACCAGCTCCAGGCAAATGAGTTCTTGATACCCTGTTTGAGTCCAATCAGCTCTGGTAACCAGAGGGTCCTCACTCCCAGCCTAAAACTCCCAGTTTTAGGAGCTCTGTGTGGAAACAAAATGCAGGGGGATTGTGAGATGCTCTTCCATCTCCAGCATCTCAGCCATCAGTGATGCAGCACAGGCTGGGCTCTTAAGGAAAGCCCCCAAGAGTCAGTGGAGGTGTCAATTTTGAAACAAGCATCCAGTCAATTCAGCAGCTTTGTCCCCTCTCCAGGAAAATTTTCCCAAAGACACCTTTCTCCTCAATTTATCATTTTCTAAGGACTTAACGCACCATCTGGGAGTCAAAACGACACCAGAGCTGAGCAGGGACCTTCCTGCTTGCTTGACTGGGGTGACACAGCACAGAGGGACCATCCAGCAAAAGAGACTTGGTCACATCTGGCCTTCAGCTCGACTTGCAGAGGGAGCTGGAGGGATGGATGTGTTGAGGGACAGCCTTCCAAAGCAAACTCAGACTGTGTCTGTCCCTGTGCTTTTACTGTTCAAGGTCATCAGCCAGTTCAGTGTGGCACTGCCAACACCAAGAGCAACTCCTGTGTGCCCCTGGCCACGTCTGCCACCACAGGAGAGCACAGCACTCCTGGCAGGGCCACAGCTGCTCTCCAACCACTGCCCCTGACTGAGCAGGGGCTGGACCTGGTGACCCACTGTGGTCCCTTCCAACCCAACCCATTCTGGGATTCTGTGATTCTGCTTTTTGGGAATGCAGGACTTGGACTGACCAGCCAGGCTGAGCCCGGGGTCAGGTCCCAGACCTGACACAGAAATCAGCAGATGCAGAGGGACTATCAAGAACCCAGTTTCCTTTGTCTGCCTGCTCCCAGCCTGGGGTGTGAACAAGGAGCAGCAGGCAGGCAGCAGACAAAATAGCTTTCTCCTTCCTTACCCTGCCCACAGTTTTCCAGCTGCAGCCTGTCCCTGATACCACGAGAAAAGTAGAGGGGAGCCAAAGGGAAAAACAAAAAAGCCCTTTCTGAAGACATCAGGCCAGTTGTACACTGGGAGGGAAAACCCTCACTGATGTGAGACCCCTTCCCATCTGCTCCATGGAGGTGACTGGCCGAGGCAGCGGAGCGTGAGATTTCATTATAATTATTGTCTTAACACAGAGCTGAAATTGTTCTGAACACATGGAGCTTCTGGGAACAGGCAAGCATCCAAAATAATCTTTGGGCTGCAAACTCAGTGACGAAGGGATGGCATAAACCAACAAACATCACAAAACCCTTTGGAGTCTAGTTCCCATCGAGCAGGGTTATCCCTGTCAGTCTGCAATTTCACCTCCAGACAGTTCCCACTTCCCTGCTGGCCTTGGCAGACACGTTGTTTTCCAACAAGGAAAAAAATACATTTATCAAGGGACCATAAACCAGCCCAACCCAATTAAATCAAACCCTGTGGCTGCTGGGTTGTGTTTCTCTCCACAGTCGATTCCTATCCGGTGCCTGCCGTGCAAAACCAGAGACACTACGGAATGCAGCAACACAATTAGGACCAAAGCCCAAATCTGTAAAGGTATTTAAGTGGCAGTTGGACATCTAAATATCTTTGTGGAGTGACATGCAGTTCTAGGGGCAGAAATAGGTTTTTTACAGAGGAGAAACCACCTCTATTCTCATGCATATTCCTGGGAGCTCCTACACAATTCTGGGTTGAGCAACACCTGTAGCTCAAGTTTTGGGAAGCCAGAGGCAGGGGGGCCACAACATCTTCCCTGGCCACTCCTTTTTCTCTTAAGCTCCAGAAGTTGGAAGCATTTATTGCTCTCCTGCTTCTCATTAAATAAGCCTGACTTCCTGGAGGCCGTGTGAAGCTTTCAGCAGTCAGCAGCACACGGCAAATTAGAGCTAACGGGTTTGCTGGAACATTTCACACCCTACATCCTTGGGACAGACACTTCCAGCAGTCCACACCACACCAGCAGCCAATGCTTTTTGTCTGCTGGGCAGCTCCTGGTGGTGGAGCAGAGCTTGGTGAGCACCAGAGGGGATTTTACACAATAATTGGTCAGTGTGCAGAAGGCTTAAGGAGTTTGACTGCTGACACCAGTGAAGCAGGATTTGGCTGCTCCCCCTGAGGGTTGTTAATACCCAGATATGCAAAGGAATTTAAACAGCTTATGATATTCCAGGTGGGCAAAGCACTGTGTAGGGTAGGAGCTCACAAAAAGTTGATCCAAGAGAATTAGTATTTCTTGTGGCTGCTGTATCCTGCCTAATTCCAACTCCTCAAGGAACTATTTCACCATAACATCTGTAAAATGAGCTATGAAATTCCTATTGTGCTGACTTGGCCATGGGTACCCCTGCAAGGGAAGTTCACTTACAACACCCTTCAGAGAAATTCAAGGTTGGAATGGACAAGAACAATCTGCAAGCAGGTTGTGTGGGCACTGCTCTGAGTGGGGAATCAAAGTCCCCCTCAATGCCTCTGTGTTAAAGCTTCCTTTTTGTGCCTCTGCAATAATGCCTGGCCACATTTCCCTCTTCCAGCATGCTCCTTCTGAATCCCATTTCCTCCTGGCATTTGGAAGAGCAAACAGCAATAACAAGAGTGAAACCTCTGTGGCCTCGCCAAGTGTGAACCAGCCTCCCTGCTGGGAAAGGTTCTAGGAAAGGACATTCTGGACAATAGGAGCAGTGCTGCCAATATTCTGCTCTAACCTTTTTGTCAAGTGCAACGTGTTTTTGTTAATTTTCCTGCTGTGGCAGACCTGTGAGCCCTGCCTGCTGCGCCAGGCTCCTCTCCATCCCACGTTGCCCTGATTCACTCAGCCTCTGGGTTCTTGCACATCTCTATTACTCAGAGAAAGCCCTGTCCACTGACTGCAAATGCTGAACAGCTTAAAGACGTTTTATATCTGATTAAGCACTTTATAACTCTGTTCATGCAAGTATCAGGCCAAATTTCCTCATTCTGTAGGCATAAGAATCTATTTTTTGCTTAGTTCAATAAAACTATTTGTATTCATCTCTACTGATTCCACTATTGTTTTCCCTTGCTCAGCAAGATGTATATTACAGTCTGTTTAATTGTGTGTTTGATCTTTACTACTTAACCAGCCCTATTTATCATTACAATGCATCAGTACATTATAAAGCTTTCAGGCACATTTATCAACATAACAAAGCTCCCACTACAGAAGAGTCCTCCAGGGAAATAAAGCAACAACAACAACAAATACTTCAATGCAATTCACTTAACAGTACAAATATTTGTAATTACAAAAATCTTTAAGAGTGCTTCTTCCATAAATGGTGTGTTTTACTTAAAATTGCTTTTATAATGTGATGGTTCCTCCAGCGTGTGCAGCTGATGGGTTCATCAAATTAAAGAAAGCAAGGCTAAATTAGCTGCTTTCTCATATATTCCCTTTTGCTAATGTGAAGGCAGAACTCAAGCTCACTGACATGCTGCTGAAAATGTAGTTACCCCTAATAAAGTGAATTTAAAACATTTAAAACATTAAAAAAACACTAGAGTGTGATTAATAACTAATAAATACATTACAGTGTGAATGCAATGCTGCAGATATCTGCAAGCCATGTGGGAACCAGGCCTACAACAATCAATTAACTATTGATTGCAATGCCTGTTAATCATTGATTAACCCTTTAGAAATAACAAATACATTACCCTGGCTGTAAACTGAGACCACCAGGTTCTTTGACGTGGCTCTTCATGTTTCTCATGTCCATCAAAGACAAATACATGTAGTCAATCTATTTTAATTCCAGTAATTTTTTTTATATATATATTTAGCATTCTCGGAAAATCTGGTTTTACTTCATTAGCAGGTTTTTGGTTTATTTTGCTTTTGCCTCATTGGAAATTATTGCAAACTGAAGAGCATCTGAGGAAGTTAGCTGAAAACTGTCACCTCACCTGATCTACCACACTATTTAAACAGCCAGAACTCTTTGAAGCCACAAGAACTAAAGGCAGATTAATGAATACAAATCTTAAAATATCAGCACTAAGATTCTGAAGGCAAGTACTCAAAAATCAGCAAATCCAAACCTGTGATATTTTGAGAACATCAGGGTGAACATTATGATGCTGAAGTGAGCAGGACCATGCTGCATTTTCCACAGGACTGTACAGAGCCTTCCACTCAGGAATCCAGTGCCTTCCCCCAGAAGACCAATGGTCCATTAATAAATGACTGGTCAAAAATCTGTTTCACATCTGCTTTTTCCTAGACCCAATCTATTGGCATTATTATTTTGCCTAATTTTAACACTTAGACTTTAATGTCCAATCTGCCAGTGACACAGAGAAAGAGAAGAAATCAAACACTGCCCATGTTTCTCACAGTTCCAGACCAGGAGATTCCCACCACATTCCAAAACATGATACATCAGATCATCATTTTGGGGCTTGCCTTTCCAAGCAAAACCACTGCCAGAGAAGAGGCAGTGAAGGTGTCACTGAAGCCATTGCAGGACCCAGGTGTGCAGGGCATGAATTTCATGTCCCAGCATCTCTGAAGAACAGGTACCACCACCCAAATCCAGGGAGGATGAGCAGGGCAGTGGGGTGCATGGTGCAAGGATATTGTCAGGGAATTGGACAAGAGGGTAGGACAGGCTTGGATGGGTGAGAGCTGTCTGAAGGGAGCCTGCCAAAAGCACTGCTGTCATCACACAGAGGGAACTGGAAACTTCCCCACGAGGGCCCCTGGAAGCTATTGAGAAAACAAAAAAAACCCTTCAGACCCTAATGGAAATCTGTAACTTGAGACATCTCCAGTAGGCAAAAGCACAAGGATGTATTCCACAGAGGACAAAATCTCACAGAGTCAGGGTAACAAACAGCACAATCTATTCCCTGGCTTTGGAAAATGCCAGGGGTGCCTATGTTTCCCCTCTGATTTTCTTTGTTTCATTTTTTCTCCATATTTATGCCTCCAAAATATTTGGAGAAGGAATTATCCAATATTCATTTATTTGTTTACAAAAAGAAGAAATCATTTACAGAACCCCCATCCTGAAAACACCCCATCTGTAATTTAAGGAATGAAATTACGCCTGATTTGTGATTAACAGGGGAGCCAGTACAGGCAAAGATTTTTAAGTCTCACCAGGCTGGTTAATTCCTTATCCTCTTCAAACCTTGGGACAAAGGTTTGTCAAAATCTGGCAAAATCTGCTGCCAACCTCGAATGACCAACCCGTAAATAAGAACAGGAGCATGTACAGAATGGAATGGAAGATGCTCCATGCGCGGTATCTAAACACGCAAAAATAACTCATAAAAAATAATATTGATGGAGGTGGCCTAAAGCAGCGGCGGGGAAAGCCCAGCCCGGGTTTCCCGGGGGTTCCAGGCATCGTTTCCATGCACAAAGTGCGTTTTGCCACCTAGTGGTACCGCGCAGGGACCTCCGGTGTCCTGCGCCTTTGTCACCATCAGCCCCTACCCCTCGGGAGGGAAACGGCAAAAGGGGACAGCAGAAGAGAAAAAGATAAAGCCTGCATGACAGACACAAGGCAGATCACTCGAAGGTCTGAAATTTAGCCGGAAAATCGGTAGAAAAGCTCGGGTAGCACAGCCCGGGTCCTACAGAGCCAGGACACGACCCTGGAGGGGAGCGGCGAGCACGAAGGAATTCCGAGAAGGGAATTTGAGAAAACAACAGCTCAGCGTCTGACTGCGTTCCCACTGTAAAACCCAGGGCTTGGCACGGGACAGGCTTGGATCATCCCTGCAGAGCGGCCAAAGGGCTGGGCTGGTACCGAGCAGCCACTGCTCCGAGATCCACGGGCTGCCGGGGGAAAGGAAGGGAGGGAAGGAGGGAAGGGAGGAGGAGAAGGAAGGAGGAGAGGGAAGAGAAGGAAGGAAGGAGGAGAAGAAAGGAAGAGAAGGCAGAGAGGAAGNGAAGGAAAGAAGGAAGGACGGAAGGAAGGGTCGAAGGAAAGGTGGAAGGAAGGAAGGAAGGAAGGAAGGAAGGAAGGAAAGAAGGAAAGAAGGAAAGAAGGAAAGAAGGAAGGGACATCGATTCCATCGCTTTCTTCTCCTGGATTTTCATGTATTTAACTCGCTCAGAAGGTCAGGCAGCAATTTCTATCCCCTGATACGTCTGGCCAGGTGTACAGCAGGCTGGGCAGGCGCTGCAGTTCTGAGAGTCCGGACCTCTGGAATGAACACACTGAAAAAACATTAAAAAACCCCCAACATATCACAAACAAAACATTGCCCTTTCTACCCAGGAATCTACGTCCCCAAAGGGACTTCAGCTAAGCAGCTGTTCAGGAGTGCTTCCAACATCTGGAAATTAAAACCTCGCAACAATAGATTTTGGGGGGTGAATTATCAGATGTGGATTATCAAGGCAGTTTTTCAAAACCAGCTCTGCAGGCTGGAGAAGTTTCATCCTTGTGTGTCCACTGGGGAGGGATTTGATGGGGGCTGCATGTACCTGGAGAGAGAGAGGAGATAAAGAGCAGGTACCTCTTCTGGATGATCTTATTTCTGCTGTGTGCATCTCCTAAGTAGCAAAGCCACTTTGAAACTAGAAAATTAAAGAATTACAATGAGAGGTTTACTCTGGACACACTCAGATCTGCAGAGACTCTCCCTGGTTTTGCTCCACTGTAATCTCAAGTATTTAACTGGAAAAAAACTCCATACATTAGGAGCTATTCCTCTTCGGATTTCACTGAGGTCGCTGAAGAAAAGCAGAAGAGAGAGCCCAGGCAGATGAATCTGGATTTAAGGTGTCTCCTTAGTTCTGAACTCTGCTGTGCCACAGAAACATCACAAACCACTGGGAGCTCACAATTAATTGCAGATGAAAATTAAAGAGCTTTGGGATCACTGTGACATCAAAAACTTTATCCTACTTCCAGCAAAGTTGGATGTAACACATAAAGAGTTCTCCAAATGATGAGGGTTCAGCCCAGACCCCGTGTCACTTGGAAAGGCATTCACTGGAATGACACATTTTGCTCCAGGACTCATCTAAAAATCCAAGTGGGACATGGGCCACAATCTGAGGGGGCACAATTTAACACTGCTCTTTGAACAAGAATCAAGACTTCTGTTTTTCTGTAAAACAGGATCAGAACTCAGTCACTAGTTACATGACGCAAACCCGTGCCTTTTTCCTTTAAATTTATGGAGGTTGGAAACCTCTGAAATGAGCTCTGAGTCACAGGGGAGGATTTTCACACTTACCTATGCTTCTTGCAATATGAGGGCTCTGTCCTGCTCTGAAAATGGTTGGTCTGCAGGGGGAAAAGAAAAAAGAAAAAGAAAACTACAGCTGTTCAGAGTATGAATATTTGAAAACCTTGTTTCAGCCATCAATTTCAGGACAGGCACTCTATGCTGGGAATGGGAAGTGATGGCCTTGGAGTTAATTACAAAATGCTGCAACTTAGGAGACAAAAATCTATCACCAGAACTTCATAACACAGTAAACACATTTCACATACACTGGGCTTTGGAAAAACATGAGCAAGCAAACAGCAAAATGAACAAAAATCAAAAAGAGGCTGGAAATCCCCTGACCCCATTTTCACACGGAAACCACTGGTGCTGATAACTGTAAATGTGTTACTGGAAATCACCAACAGCAGATTTTCTTTCTGTTGTGGTTTAAGAGCAGTAAAATACAGCATAGACTTAACTTTACATGAAGGCTTAACCAAAATCCTACTGAACAGCAGCAGGGACTTAAATGGGATTTACTCTGGTGCTTTTAGGTGTGCTGAGGAGGAAGTTTGCTGCTTCCCAAGCTCCCAGGGATGGGAACAGGCTGTGGAGCTGACAGCTGTGTTAGAGGCAACTGGCTTGAGAATTCAATCCACTGCACTGGGTGGGACACTGAAAATGGCTGGAGGGGCTTGGAAACACGAGTCTGGGGTGTCAGCTCCTCAGGAGATTTATTTTTAGATGTTGATTTGCTGCCCTAACTCCTGGAGTTTATCTGGGGAGCCAGCTCCATAAGCCTTTCCCAAACTCTAAAAGGTCTCTGTTTACAGAGCACGGACAAATAAATAGCACTGTCACACTGACACATAATTGTCTGCTCCTAATACGTCAAACTTGACACATAACAAAAGGTTATTGTGGCAATTTAAGCTATAATCTTCCTCTGCTTCATTGCTTCAAATCTTTGACTCTTGAAACATTTAATTTCGGGGTTCTTTTTAAACTTCCTTACTTTATTTCTTAAGCCAGCAACTCCTTTTTTAGGCAGCATATGAAAGAAGGGGGGGTAGATGTGTCATTAAAAGACTGTAAGAAATATCTTCAAGGGACTGGCATGCTCAGAGAATTATCTGCGTCATCTTGGGCATGTCCCAAATGCCTCTGACCATCCCAAGGACATACTTTAGTCTGTTTATGGTGGCCATGACACCATCATGAACCCCCCAGAACAAACAGTGCTGCTTCAAGAAAACACTCCCTTACGGCTCTGAACAGAACTGTAAAGGCAAAGGAAAGTGCTGAGACCTGATATGAAGAAGCTTATTTGTTTTTGTGGTACAGAAAGTGAAGGAAGGAAACTCCAGATGAAGATCTGTACTAAAAAAAAAAAAAAAAAGACCAGCTGGGTGATGCCAAAACCCAAACCAGATAGAAAAAATGTAATGCATGACATGGGTTTAGTGAGGTGGTGTGCAAGGACAGCCAAGGAGAGCTGAGTCTGTGTCAAGCTGAAACTCACAGATGGAAAGTGGAACTGCCTTCCAGAAAAGGGAAGAGTTCTGGGGGTAACATTCCAGGTCTCTCAAAGGCTAGAAAGAGACAAGGACATGAGGCAGATGTCGAGGGGCTGATCTGAAGTGTGAGACCCAGGTAAGGTCCATTCTGCAAGAGGCAGACACACAAAGTGTGCAGATGGTGGATGAAAGGAGCACTCGGATGGAGAACACCACTCAACGTGGAGCTCTGGCTGCTAATGAGGAGCTAACTGGGCAAAGAAGGACAAAGAAGAGGATTAATTAATTTCCTCGAGCACTCATGGCTTTGAAGGAAAATAGTTTACCAAGGAAATTGGAAAGTTGATGGAGGGAAGAAGACAACAGCTGAAAGACTGAGATCAGAAAGGCTGAAATTCCATCTGCAGAAGATAAATAACCATATTGGACTGTGTCATTCCAAAGGGCAAAAATACAGAGCCACAGAGAAAGGATGGATAGTGCAACGGAAGCAACTGGAAAAGAAAACAGATGAATAACACAGTTTGTTCCTTCTGGAAGATGTGTCACTGACCTCAGTACAAAAGCAAAATGGCTAAAATGTGACATGCTCACTAAATTCAAGCCAGCCTACATGACCTCATGTTTAACATGAAACAATAACTGGAATTTAGAGGCAGGGAAAGCCAAATTAAATAAAGCCATTTAAAAATTACATGACCACCATCCCCTGTTATAAAAACAAAACAAAAAGAAAGCCAAAGCAAAAAAATGCCTATCACTTGACATTTTAACATAAATACTAGAAATCTTCTGAAAGATTTACTGAATTCAAAACACATCATCAGGTTTAAGGAAGACTTATATCACATATCACACTTTATAGGTTTACTAAGTGGTCAGAAAAATCCTACACTCTGTCCTTAAAACTGATTGTATTTTTTTCTTATTTCAGTTTACAAAAGAGTAAGGTCACAGTGAACTGAATAAAGGAAATCTTGATAGTGCTGCCACCTTCTTCAAGCAGAACTAACACTATGTAATCACTGAAACAAGAGGAGAAAACCCTTCAGTCTGAGGTGAGGAGCAAGCTGGGAACAGACTGCAGCAGTCATGGTCATTTGGAAAGCCAGCCTTACTCATCTGAGGTGGAAATCAGACAAGAAAATAAGGCATTTTCTCAACTCCCCCCCCCAAAACTCTGTAATAAGGGAAAAAGCCTTGAGGTTTGTTAAAAAGGAAGTTAAAGTGTTTTATTCTGAATGGAAAAAAGCCTCTAGTTGTTGGTTTGGTTGAAATCTTGTACAACAATGTTCTCACATTCTGGATTATAAAAACATTAAAAAAAAAAAAAAAAGGACCCAAAACCAAAACAAAAACCCCAACCCAAGCTGCAGAGACTTCAGGACTGAGTCCCAGGACCTCCCTGTTGACAGAGAACTCTTCCTAACCCCATTTAAACTGTCATGTGCCAGCATTTCTTTAGCATTTCTTGTCCCCCACAGAATTTGTTACTTTTAGCCATTTCCTCAACTCAGCCTTCACTTTTAAGCTGAAAATATCAAGTTACTCTGACTTCCTCTCCTCTGAGCCCTGCACATCATCAGTGAATTTGAGAGCCTGTCTCTCCTAGGGCTTCAGCTCCAGCTCAGTCTTTTGAAAATGCCTGACCAAAATTACTCAGCAAATGAAACAGGTCCTGTGCACCATCTCTGATCCATTCTCAGACCCACCAAACCCACAATGCCAGATCAATCTGCCACCACTGCTCCTTCCCACAGCGCCAGTCACTGCTCCTGCCCTGGGTCCTTTTTCTGCTCCATTTTTGGTTTGCACCACCTGACTTTGCATCTGCATACCTGGCACCTTCCTGTCCCTTCTTGGACAGCACCAAATTCCTGTGCAGCCCCAGAGCCTCCTGATATCCTGCTGCTGCCTGCAGCCCTGGAGCCAGCAGCATTTTTATCATGTTTAGCCTCATTCTTTGTCAAGACCCGCAATTCAAATAATGCCACCTAAAGCTAATTATGTTCATCAAGGCAGTCACTTTGATCAAACTCTTCTTTTAACACTGCCTGAGGTCACCTGTAGCCTCTGCTGCCATCACCTTCTCCACTCTGTATTTTCCCACTAACTGCATCTTCTACTGTCTACACTTATTTAGCACATCCTTCACCAAACGGAGGAAATCTCATCACATTTCCAGTACTCAACAAAAGCAGTCATAAAACAGAGAAGGTTATTCTGGCTTAACAGCCTTTGGTTTATTACAGGCCACTTTTCCAATCAGTCATTTACCTCAAGTTTGGCTTTTTATTACTTTTCAGATTTTCAGACCATAGCCCAAAGTCAATGTCCATCAGTCTTGTCACTGCCCAGATGGCTTTTCCTTCCTGAAGCAGGAAACTGGATTACTCTGCTCCAGTCAGACCAAGAGATGACCTCAAACACCAACATAAAAACATTGAACACCGTGAATTTCAGGCTCAAATCCTGAAAAGGTTTGTGCCTGAGCAAGCATGGACAAAAGCTTCTGAACCAAGCTCAAGATGTGCACACAAAAAACCACCATTTCTAATTCATTTATTGATCCACTATAAACAAAATGTACTTACACAAGCCATGTCCAAACGATGCAAGGAACCCTCTTGGTTTTCCCTTGGGAAATGGGGCTGCAAACGCGGCTGTCAGCAATTCTTGGCAGCCAGATGTTAAATGTTTGTTTTACATATGTTAAAGAACCAATTTCAGGCTGACAAAGAAGCATCTTAAAATATGAATTACCCAAGAAATATGAAATCCCGTTTCAACAGCAGGGGACTGCATTTGGTGTTTTGCACGTTTTTGGCCTCAAAGCTCTTTTGCTGGGATAACTTGCAGCTTTAGGGCTGTTTTCTGTTTCGTTTCAGGGGGAACAGAAATAGTCTTACCAGCAAATAAATTGTAATGGATGACACTTTTAGCCCTGAATGTTCACGGCAAAAAACTTCCTTCCATGGAGACAAAATTTCACTGTACACAGTGCTCCCTGCATACAGACCCACAAATTCCTGAGTTTTATGATTTGCAGCCTCTTACCCTTTCCCAAACTGAGGTGGAGGCTGCTCTGTAGACTTGTAGGAACAGGGGTCAGAATTTTTCAGATCCCTAAAATCAGCTCAACAACCTTCAGACTAATAGTGAATAGAGACAAGAGACCACCAAGGAGGTTCAGGTCCAGGTTCACTTTTGCCCACCATGCACTTCCCTCCTGAAGCAGATAAATTTTTGGGTTTCTTTTAAACTTTGTAGGGATGAAGGAAATCTTACCCAGGAGCACAGGAAAGGTCGAACAGCATCCAGCTGGAATCTGACCTGCCTTGAACACACTTCTGCCTGTGCTCAAAGAAACAAACTCCTTCAATATAGCAAATGCAATTACATCCTGCTGCACCCTTCCATCACCACAGAAACAAATAAAACAATGGACACTTCTCATGTTGGACTTCGGCAAAAGACATTTATTATTATTATTATTACTGTTGTTGTTGTGTTGCTGTTGTACCTCCTCTGCTCTGCCCACAGTGGTGGCATAAATGCTGTTACCACATTGTAGCTGATGATGCCGGTGTACAAATCAAAATCCATCTTAATTTCAAACTCCATTAGAAACACAGGAAAAAAGATCAACATTTACGAAATGTAAAGGGAAAAATGGTATGGAAAGAATTTTTTTTTTTTTATTTTTCAAGCTTCCAAGACAGTATTACAAACAACAGAGAGCAAAGTAAAGCTAGAAATGAAATACTTGACAGCATCTGTTTAAAAATTACAGCTAAGAAACCTAATAAAAGTTGAATAAACAGTTACTAGAAATAAAAATTTTTACACATATGATATTTGTCTGGGATTTTTATTTCTTTAAAATAATTCATACAAATGGTTACAGTCACAAACATGATTTTAACCAAAAATATTGCTAGCCTACCACATTACCAGGAAGGAATCAATGTAGGCAATGAAATGCTGCTACTTTTCAGTAGTCTAGTGCCTTTTCCAGATACCACCAATAATATATACTTTAACTGGTGACAAAAAGCACAATGCTCGTTTATACAAAACCTTTGTTTTTTCCTCAAAATCTCTTTGCAAGGTTGTCTTCATTTTGAAATAAGGGAATTCATGCCAAAATTAGGAGAAACTGTTTTTCTTTTGTTTACTAAATTATTCTAAAAAATAAGACAAGCAGGTAGAAAAAACAATGCACTGTGTGGCGTAGAAAGAAAAATGGGAAAAATTCATTGTCCTGAGAAGTTTGCCAACTGCCTCATTTTTGGGCATGTTTGAAAATATAAAAGAAAGGATTTTTAATCTCAAAACTGGTTTGCTGAATGCCTCCCTTATGTTTTTTCCTTGTTGACAGCTAAGCAAACAAACCCTTTTTAATGTTCTAGAAACTGTACACAGACAAGTACATTCATGATATAATTAACTACTAACTTCTCTTGCTTAACAAAGAACCCATAGGACACAGAAACAGTGAATCAGTCCACTGGACAGGGACAAACTACAATTTATACGGAGGAAAAAAATGTTTCCAAATCTTCTTTTTGTCTCCCACCTTTTCCTTTCACACTGCATATTGGACCAGTTTCTAAACCAATAATCGTCTCCTCCTGTAAGTTCATGGTTTTGCCTTGAATCAGAGAATCAGAATCCAGGGTTTTGCTCGGTGTGGTGTGGATTTCCACGCGCTGCGGTCGGCGTCTCCGATGCTGGGAATGCTGCTCTTGGCTACAATTGGTCGCTCGGGTGGTCTCTATCAGCTTCTGGTTTGACAGTTTGGCCTGGGGAAGGAGCGTGGGGCGGGTGGGCTACGGCAGGGAGGCCGTGTGATAGAGACATGGGGTTGGGGACTATTCCTTCTACTGCTGCAGGTATGCCGGTGGAGGCCACGCTTACAACGCCCGGGGGATACCTGCTGGGAGGAGAAAACCAGAGCAGACATTAAAACCAGGAGCTGACTGAGCAGAGAGCCCAGCCTGACCCCTTCCAGAGCTGCAGAGATGATGCTTCTGCTTTCAGACCAGTTAGAGAGACAGGGAGCTCAGCTCCAGGTGAGACATCACATGCAGATGCTGCTACAGAAAGCAACAGCTGCTGTATTTTAACCGAGTGAGACATGAAAGTTTGCCAGATTGTTTCTTCAGCTTTAATAGCAGGAGTAACAGCACAGCAAAGGAAAGCACCTTCAGATTGTTCCTTCAGATTTAATAGCAGGAGTAACAGCACAGCAAAGGAAAGCACCTTCAAGTTTTGCTCCTCTCAAAGCATAACCATTACTTCAACAAGAAGTAATTCCAGCTGGGCCTGTGCAATACGTCCTCTAACAACTTCTACTTCTCCTCCTCTTTCATTCTCACATAGGAACTTTAAATTTTCATTGTTGTGGCTTGAAAAAGTATTTCTTTACGCTATTTTTGCAGTCTTAGCTTCCTGGCAGCTCCCCCAAAAAGCCATCACACCCATTCCCTTGGAAGATGACCAACTCAAGCCCATTGCACCTGAGTAACTTTTTCAGCAGCAAATGTGCCACTGCACTTGTCTGAAGGAGAAATCAGTGCCAGCTACACAGAGGACAAGTGCTTTAGGCAGATTGCAAGAAAGAGAAATGCAAACACAAAATTTATGGATGGTTTTAAAGATTCCTTTATCTGGAAAAGCACTGAGGCCTAAATATTTCATGCATTCAACAAAAGAATCACCCTCTGATTCAGCTGGATTTTTATCACGGCTCTGATGTTATCAGGCTAAGAAAATCTTGCAAATCTACTGTTCCAATCCCAAACTTCAGATGTAATTGATGAATATTGGTATTTCACAGTGCTGTACAAAAACAACAGCTACATATGGATTTAATAAAAAAATGTTTTATTTTTAGTCAAATACCTCAATAACTATTTGCAAGTTAGGTCACACTGTCCACTTAGCACTGACCCTTTGCCTCCCCTCCTCAACATGAAGTTGCACTCTCATCCCTCATTTCCCTCTTCCTCTCCTGCTGCACTCTGCCCACCCAAGCATCGTGGTGAGAGCAAGACCCATTTGAGAGCCTGAACTCACTGCAGCTTTTGCTACCCAAGTATTTACCCAGAACAACAAGGGACAAAAGGCACTTGTCTTGTCAAGCTTTTTTCAAGTATCACATTATTCTGCTGTTGATTTTCTCCTCATCAGATCTGAATGCACCAGGGAGTTTCACCCCATTTCTGCATCTTTTCCATGGTAAAAAGTGTTTGTGCTGCTCATCCCAAGTTCCCCCAAGCTGGCAGAAAATTAGTGCAGAATTTAGGCAAGACTCAGGAGAAAAAAAAGCTGGATGCAAGCATGCAGACTTGTTCTTTTGCTTCCACCACAGAAACATCAAGGGAACTGCTTTAGGAAATGTGGATCCAGAGGGGCTCAGCAGGACTGACACGGCACAGGGACAGCAGGGACATCACACACTGCTCTGTCATCCTGGGAAAAACTCCACACACCACAACCTGGGCTGGCAACAAGGCTGTGACTGATCACACCACCTGGAGGCCAGAAAACTTTGTTCCCAATTGTACACATATTTACAGGGCTTCCTATGCTAATTCCCTCTCCACAGAAGTTCCTTGGAATTAATTTGCAGTTGCTAATGGAATTAGTTGCTTGTTTCAGTAACTCCATTTGAATTTTATTAATCAAATTTGCTTCAAGCCTATGAAAACTGTCAGACAGTATTGTTTTACCTAAATTTAATTTTGTAACAGCTTTTTTGTTATTCTAGATGCTTTGCAAGACACACAACATGACACAAATTTCCATTTAAAAGTCCAACACTGCAGCTGCTCTCAACACACAATCTCTACTTTCTAACAATGTATTCCCTGAGTATCAACTCCCCAGAGCTGGAAGAAAGTCAAGGAGAGAGCAACTTCTGCAACTGATTTCCTCGTGCCTTAGCCGCCCCTCATGAAAATGGACAGTGCTGAATTATGAGCACATTAAACATTTCAAACTGCATGGCTGTAATTCTGCTCTGACTCCAAATATGGTATGTATACACACCATATGTATATATATAATATATCTATATAAGGACATCCCCTTGGACACCAGGTCACAACACCAGGATTCCACCTGCCAGCATCTCACCTCAGGCACAGGTTTCCTCCAGACTTTTAGTAATGTCCAGAGGCCCTACAATTGTTCCTCTTGTCCTAAAGCTACACAGTGGCAGCAGCCAACGTACAGATACCACACTGTTCCACAGAAACTGCATTGTACTTGACAGCTCCTAACCCTGCTTTGCAATCCTTTTTGTAATTTTTGCCCCTTTTTAATTTAATCACCAGTGTTGCTCAGATCCTGTCTCCAAAAGGGCACATACACTCAAGTCTCTATCCATGAGCATATTCCATGTAACTTTCCCTTTTGCTTTTATTTATTGCTTTACTAATCTTTCCTTTTTTTCTGTTCTTAACTAGTAAATACATTCTCTCCAGCACTTCATGAAGTTTCCTTCTAAGTTCCTCCTCTGGCAGCAAGTTGAAATGTTTTCCAGATAAAATGTCCATTGCACTAAATTTTTGTGAAAGCAGAAGTTAGCAATCAATTAAATCTCTTCTGTTAATTTGTACTCTTCCATCCCCTTCCCCAATGTAGTCATAAGTTAGGAGGAAAAATACAGTAGCCCTCTTAATTACAACAGATGGGCATCTTTAATTTCTACTTTCATCCATCTTTTAAACTGCAGAAGGACGTTGAACTCATAATGTTAAACTCTGTTCAAGGAACTGAGTCTGTCCTAGAAGAGGTTCCATTTTTAGGTGCACTCTTGATATCACACACAGAGTCTGAAAATGACCAGTGGAGCACCTCACCATGAAATAACTCCTGAATTACCAACACCCAGCTGTTCTCATTCAAGCACTTCTTCAGTACTTAGGTACTCACAGAATGATGGAACAGTTTGGGATGGAAGGGACCTTAAAGATCATCTCATTCCAATTCCCTGCCATGGGCAGGGACACCTTCCACTAGCCCAGGGTGCCCAGAGCCTTCTCCTCTGCCTCTCAGGAGGCAGGAAGATGTGTGGAAATATCTATAAATGGTACAATCACTGTTACTGGCTGTGGAATTTGTCTGTGACCTGCCTGCTCTGTGACACAGAAGGGGCAGGGGGTTATTTCACAGGCAGCTTGGTAACAAATACACAGCAATAACACAAAATCAGGGGCTGCTCTGCTGCTGCATCAAGAACATTACAAATAATTCCTTCTCAGGAGAATTGCTGATCTTTACTCATGGGATAGGTCCTGTCTGAATGACTTCTAGTGTTCATAGGGTGTCTTGCATTTTGCACAGTAAATGGTTTTGTTTTCCCCAGAATATGATGATATTCAGATGAACTAGATTACAACCTGCTGACTAATGCTCAATGTTCTTGGCTTGTGATAATATCTGATAATTTGAGATTTCTGTCCTACATCAAAATACAAGTGAATTATATATCCAAAATAAAACAGCCTCATTAGTTTTAGTTCACCAAAAGAGATATCTGCATTTTTTAACATATCAATTATTATCCCAGGTCTTATCTTCTAATGCAATTACATGAGTATGATACAGTTATTAGCACAACTGAAACATCATACTGTCTGTGAAAGACTCCAGAACTCACTTAGTTCAACATTATCTCGGACTGCAAAGAAAAGAGGGAAAAATTTGGTTTGAACAGTCAATTCAAATGCTGTACTTAATCCAGGCAGGAATTAAGCATCATCAAACACTGCTATTGAAACCAATTTCTTCATAAAACCTGAGCTTCAAGTGATGCAGATTTTGCACTTCACACAGTAGTAACTGCCTTTACCCACACTCAAACATTATTCTATTGCCCCTCCAAAAAGCTTTTAACATTTATTGTATAACTTAACTCCTGCCTTAAAATTCCTAAAATTAGTTTTATTTTGCATTTGAAAATAATTAAATCAGAATTTACAATAAATTTTCTGTATCGAAAAAATGGACTTAAACAATGTATTTAAAAGCCACTCAGTTCTGTGTTCATCCTGCTTAAATTGAATACATATGGTCTTTACCTTGTAAATCATTAACTCCCCCAAACATTCCTAAGTTAAAATTAATTTCTGGCTGCAAAGCCTGCTTCTGCTGGACTTGTGACCCCCAAAACGTGAACAAAAAGCTGCATTTTATTTGGGCACGGACCCCTGTTCTTAACTGCCATGACAGGGTTGAAATTATTACCTCCTATCCAGCAACACCTGCCTTAAGCCCCAATTACATTCAGCCATGCCCTCACAACTCCAAACTGATGTCCATGAAACCAGATGCTGTCTGGAGGTGCTTGAGCTTCTCATTCAAGCAAATAAAAACACCCTTCTTAGGAATTTATGGGTATACTTCCAGAAATAAACATCTTCAAGTGATGTGATCACTAAATCCAAGTTATTCTTTTCCCTTGGTGCACTTATGGCTCCTGATGAGGAGATTGTGGCAGAGGGTGGTGACACTCTTCCCTGCCACCCCTCCATCCCTTCCTGATGGGATTTTTCCAAATTCTTGGGACAGGATAACTTTGCTTCACCTCTCAGCAGGGCACAGCTGGGTTCCCATGTGGAGTAACACAAAACCAGGAACCCCCTCTCTACTACAAATATGGGGAGTCCTCCTAAAGAACAACAAAGTTCATGAGGAAGGACAGTGGAAAGATTAGGATTAGGATAATGAGGTAGGATAAAGTAGTGAGAGGTCTGCTCTGCCTCTTTCCTCAAGGCACTGTGGGAAGCAGGCATTTGTAGCTTTCTGCCACTTTCATCCCTCTCAGGTGTAAATATCATACTGGAAATACAAAAACAGCAGGTGTTTTTCAGAAATAAATTGTCTGAAAGTGGCTACTAGGAAGAATCTGCTGCTAGAATCCCTGCTCGGGGTAAAGGGACAGAGAAAGACTATTGAGAAAACAAAATAACTAAGGCATGTGCTCATTAGATGTAAAAAATTGCCCCTTTCTATTAATTATTAAGACCTGCTTTCACAGTTGACTGAGAATACATAGATCAAGTCTCTCAAATGCTTCTGCTTAAAAATTAAACATATAATTTAGAAAAAGCTATTTTAAACATATTTTCATAATCACCACAGGCTGTTTCACTGTTTTCAATACTGAGTTACTTGTTCTCTCTTCTGTCTGGAGGCCAAAAAACAATGTAAGTTTATTAGTGAAAGTCTTTCTGTAACCTACAGCTGCATCATTACCTTCAGCAAAGGAACATAAAATTTCCACTGCAACACTGGAGATGACCAGAATTGTTTTACCTGAATATATGAACAAATGTCTGTTGCTCACATACTAACCCAACAACAAAAAGATTTTAAGAGGATTCATAGTCAGACCCAGCTTGACTGACATCAACTACAAAACAAGATTATTCTCCTGAACACAACGATTACAAAAACAATACAGCTGGTGTGCAATGCAAAAGCACTTCAATCATTAACAGGAAGGTCTTTTATCTATTCTTGAATACCTACAGTGAATTATGGAGGTGTTTCTTCTACCTTTTCAGCACACTTACCTGTATGCAGCACCATTTAGTTCTGGATGAACAACTCCAGGGTCCATGCTGGCCCAATGTGTTGCTGCAGTCAAGTGATCTTTGTTAACACAGTTTTTCAGACTGTCTGGAATACGACCTAAGATGAAGCAAGGAAAATAAAAATGCATAAAAATTGTGTGCTTTATTTATACTCTTAGTATGTCTATGTTAAGAATACTTACAAATATTTGCATATTTAAATTAATACATAAAAATGACACTAAGAGCTTGTTTCTGATCCTTGCTGTAGCCTTTTGCCTGGGACTTAAGTAATAATGGCTAAAATGCTCTGGTTAGTTTTGAATTCCCTGTCTCTCTTTATCTCTTGTATACAGCGTCTCAGTAAAACCAAAATCAGTAAGATTCATATTTCCAAGAAGCTCTAATTTGGATATAGAGCATAGCTACCAAAGTCAGTAATGTAGCCTCTTGCCTTCTGTCCTTAATATCACTTTCCTCCTTTTCCTTCCACCCGTCAATTAAAAACACTTAATGAAAAATACAGAGTTCTGAATGGAACTGTGCTATAAACCTGAGTGTAACCAACACTTTTTCCCTGTCCTCCTGATCTTTCCCTTCTTTATCTAAATTGCTCTTCACTTTTATTTACTACAATGCATTCATCCTCATTCCTTAATTTCATTCCTACATAAAAGGAAAACA
This sequence comes from Thryothorus ludovicianus, assembly GCA_013397245.1. NCBI lineage: Eukaryota > Metazoa > Chordata > Aves > Passeriformes > Certhiidae > Thryothorus > Thryothorus ludovicianus. Next base: position 192,791 of record VZTB01012680.1, read on the forward strand.
CACCAGAATTTCCTTTACTCACTTCTTCAAAACCTTTCCTTAACCTCAGAAGTACAACTGAAGTTTTAAGACTGGAAAATCTGTCAACCTGATTGAGCAAATACTGGGACAAGCCTGTGACTGACTTCTGCAGAACTATCTTCAGCCCTGCAAAAAATGACATGAGCAGATCCAACACAGGTTTCCTTCATAGCAATAGGAATGTTTCCACCTACTTTAACAGGAGAGAGATCAATTGGAGCATGTGTTTTTTCTGACATCTGTTTTAATGTGTCTTCACTAAAGCTCTACCTTACAGTGTTTTTGCACACAGAGGGGCAGAAAATTTTGAGTCTACCCCTGACATTGCTGGCAATGCTCCATCATTAAAGAATTCAGCCTTCTGTCTCCAGCTTCCTACTGGAAATTTGATTAAGGACTTCACTAGCTTTGCCTGCTCTTTTTATCCATCAGCCTGGCCACAACAGGGCTGTAAAAGTCTTTTCACAAAACTGCTTTTTATGCAATGGATACCATAAAATAGGTGTTACTCCATGACTTCAGCTGATGTCCCTGAACCTGTCACATCTCCTGTGCACAAACTGAAAGGGCTTTCAGCTCAGGACTGAGCAAAGTCAAGTAACTGCCCCATTCCATCCTAGGTGAAGTCCAACCATCTAGAAATCATCTTCAAAATGTAAAGAAATATACATCCATCTAACCTTCTGCCAGAGCTGTCCACAAATTTAAACAGTATCTTTTTTCTTCTGATGTTTATCCTTCTCAATCCTGTCTTCCTGTTTGCCTCCCTCGTTCTTCATTTTGCTAACTTCTGTAGGCACGTTCTACTAGTCTCCCCTCAAAACCCAGTTGTTTTTTTTGTATTTTAAACTTATAATGATCTTTTCACTTGCCATGTTTGCCTTCCTCTTACTTCCATTCCAGTGATCCTTTTTATTTCATACTTGGAATGCTTTCAAGTTTAAAAATATATTTCAAGGTATTTAATCTCTGCTGATTATTACTATTTCACACATCCCAACATCATTGACTTTTAAGCAACAGCAGAAACACTTAACATTTTTATTGTCAGATGGTATCATAGCCTTCATTCCTATACTTCACACCTTTTTCCAATTATTCTCCCTCTCTACGCCCTCTCTTCTTTGTGCTCCCCTATGGTTTTCATACATCCAGCTTTATCCCACATTTCCTGTATCTTTCCTACATTTGTTTCACTGCAATTCAGTGTCATTCTCACCTCCTTAATGCTGGTCTCAGTTTGATCTTACTAAAAACCATATGCAAACACTGAAGTGCTGACAGCTTCGATACAAATCAATGATCCAGATCACTGAGAGCACCATCACACACTTGAAGGAACTGTAGGTCTGCCTTATAGGCACATATGCTTGGGCTACTGCACAAATTTAACATAAAAACTAGCTCAGGATAGCTGCCTCTTCTTTAGTTTTCAGACCACAGCCCACTAATGCTGATTTGCACATCAATCTTCCCCCACAGGTACTGGATGCTGGTTTGTGCAATCTCACCCAGAGCTATCTGGGAGCAGAAAACAGTTATTGAGCACCCTAACAAACAAATGTGCCACTGGAGTTCTGGAGTACTGCCACAAGGACCAATGCCAGCAAAGGGATGGTCAGGCTCTTCAGGTCACCTCTAAAACAGAGTGAAATTTTCCAGCAAAGGACAATTCAGATCAGGAGTTTAAGAGGTGCCTTTAATTAGCATCCAGAAGAGAATCTTCTTTCTGCAAGGCTATAAATGAAACTAAATGGCCCGGCCTCTCTAGGCACAAGCCAGAGGGAAGGCCACTGCCAGTGCTTTTTGTGTGACAGAGCAATGTGCTGGCACTGAACTACTCTCAAGGTGACACAGATGGCCCTGCATGTCTGCAGAGCATTCACACAATATCGCCAAGGGGGACACAGCAAAGTCCAACTAAAGAGAAAACATTAGTGCTTAATGAATCATTTTCCAGTATGAAAATCCTTCCTTTTATTTTAGGCTACAAGGGATTCAAATCCATGCCAAATGGCTCAGTCCTCTCATTTTATTTATTAGCAGTGCATGTTCGAGACGTAGCTGTTTTCTCTTATGTGAGCAGTTTACAATTACATGGCAGTTATATAACAAAGACACTCTGCCCTTTAAAATGCCAGACTTCTTTAGCAAGGCTTTAAAGAGGGGAACATCTAAAATAGAATAACCTCCCAAAATACTGAAAACTTTACGTAGAGAACTGCTCATAACAAGTATAAGGGTGCATCGAGGAAAAGCTAAGGAAGATACCAGAAATACCAGGAAGACTTGCAGTCAAATCCATCAAATGGGTAATAGTTAACATGAAACAAAGAGAACAGCACATGATTTTTCACATAAAAACACATTTCCTTTACATGAAAAAAGTACTTATTTTGCAATGCCTGCCTTCCCTTTGTAATTGCAAAGAACCTCCGAAATTACTTTTTCCAATTCTGAGAACAGACTCAGTGGGCATTTGCCGATTTCTGTGTTCCAAATATTACAAAGAAAACACAAGGCTGCTTTTTTACAGCACCTTTCAAGACTGAAGAAATAGTTTCCTCCGAAAGACCTGCAGAGTGAAGGAGCTGACAACAACAACGTGAGCCAGTACCTGTGATCGCCCTCCGGATCTCGCGCGCCGCTTCCTCCCGCATCTCAATGGAGGCTTGTTCACTGTACCAGGCTGCATGTGGGGTACAGATCAGGTTTGGGGCATCCTTCAAGGGGCCCTGACTAAAGCTAGATGAAAATTTAAAACAAGATCAAATGACAAAAAAAAAAAATAATAATATTGGGGGACAAGGGTAAAGCAAGGTGGGGAATCCAGATTGATTTGTACATACACAGGTTAATTTCTACAACGCGAAAGAATTGCATTTCTGTTCTTTACTGAGTTGGTTTATAATTCTCTCTGTTAATTTAATGTACTATTCGGGCTATAAATAAGGAACAATCACTTTTCATAGACTCAAAGGGTGGAACTTAAGTATAGCAGCAACATTAGCTTCTGTCCAATGCACTTATTGTAACTACAGCCACTGCCACTCCAGTTCTGGGGCAGAAATACATAAAGGAAAACCCAAATTAATTTAGGATGCCATTCCACTTGTCCACTTCATCACAATTTTACTTTTATTGCATGAACCAACAAAGCTCTTCTCTTTCTGTCAGTACATCTAATCATTTAAAGAAAAAATATCTTAAATTTATTTCCAAATCACAAGTGTGTCCATCAGCAGCCTCAATGCCTTTTGGATAATTCAGGGTTTGTTTTTTTTCTTAACTATTTTTTCTTTCCCATTCCTTTACAGAAACTCCACAGAAAGAAGGAAATTTTAAAAAGATTGTTTTCCAGGGAAAGCAATGAATCTGTGTAAAAGTGTTATCACAGATACAAAGTAGAAAAACTGAAAATAATGGAAACTTGCTCCTCCTATTTATTTCCAGTTTTAATAATCTTGCAGTCAACTGTAACAGGAGAGCAAATATTTTAAGACAAAAGCGTGCTTTCAGAGTTGGTCACAATTCACAGAAAGACAGATTTCATCTGTAGTTCAATAAACATCAAAATATTTGGCAAAACTCTTGAATAAAGAGTTGCACGCTGCGATCAGGCAGACGTGCAGCACTGAAGCCAAAGGGAACTGTGGCTGTAATCCTGCAACTGCATCTCTGCACATGGCATCTCCACGCTGCCAATGGGGCCTCCTGCAGCTGCAATGGGCTGCTTGTGCACGTCCCAGATAGGAAATGGGAACAATGTATGGAGCTGCCAGTCCCTTGAGCTGCTACACTCTGCCTTTGCACAGCACTGCTGCATTGTAATGACTACATTCAGGAGTAAATGAATCCAGGGCATGCATAAATAAAATTAAATATTTGTGATGTGGCATCGTGCCTCAGTAGATACAAAAATTCTGACTAAAAGGATATTATTCTATTTTTTTCAAAGGTTCTATTTCCCCCTCAAGCTGGAATGAGAGATACTGTCCTCTCTCCAATCTTTACAACCTGCCCTGAATCTGTTCTTCTTCAAAAACTTATGTGGATTGTTCCAGTTAAAAATAACATTTTTCCCTGCCCAGCCTGAAAAAGGCTTGTCACATGCAAGGACTAAGCTACAGCAGTCTGTTCTCAAGACTCAAGGACATATGAAATAGGCTCATCTTGATGAGGAGTGCTGATATCTCAATGCCAGTGCCACTTAGGGGAGTGGTACATTTCTGCCTGGAACACTGGAACTTGTCAGTCATTCAAAAACTCAGGCTACTGACAGCAGAGTTACTGCTCCCCTTATAAAGGGTAAAACAAAACAAAACCTGCCCTCTGACAGCCTTCCTGAACTTTTTTTTTTTTTTGGCAACCTCTTACACACTTACAGCTTTCCTGCAGAGGCAATCTGAACAAATGTCTTTTCCTTCAGAAAGGTGTCATAAAGCAGTTGCTTCTCCCACCAAATCTCAACTCTGTGCCTTTGAAAGGCTGTTCAGACATCAGCTGCCTCCAGAGCTGCATCAGTGGCAAAGGTGCACTCCCCTCAAAGCCATGCCCAGGACTGGAACTCAGGTTCCTGTTATTTCTACTAAATAAACAAACTGCTTGATTTTTTTTTATTTTTTTTTTTTTTAATTTTTAAGGAATTAAATAACTTTTTTCACTTCTAACCACATACACAAGCTCCATCTACATTTGCATTAGTCCAGTGCTGCACAGATTCGTGTTGCTTTGCTCAGGAGTATTTAGCTACCAAATGAACGGAAAACTCAATTTACTCGTTGTTGTTGATTGTATCATGCACTAAGACTTAAAAATAAGAAAGTGAACAAAATAAAAAGAAAAGAAAAGGAAAAGCACCTGAATGGTTCTGACTCATGTACATCTAAGGCTGCCCCTCGTATCCTTCCTTCCTTCAGGGCCTGTGCAAGTGCTTTTTCGTCTACTAACCCACCTCGAGCTGTGTTGACCAGGAAAGCCCCTTGTCTCATCTAGGGAAAGTTAAAAAACAAGAATGATGAAATAAAAATAAATGAAATAAAATCGTTGTGGCATTATTTTTTTTACTCAAAAGAAGCATCCATTACAACAAAGGCTATTCAGCTGGTTTAAACTGTAACAGTTGTCTTCCCTTTCCATTGGAAAGTACCACCAAATGTGATGCTTCTAACATAAAATGCTATTTCACAGCACTTAATAATCTTTTGTTTCCTGTAAGCAGTGTCTTTTAATAGAAATGTTGTTTCAGATATTGTGCAGTAACATGATCAAAAGATACAACTGTGCATATGAAAGTGACAGATCATTTTATGCCTTTTTATTTCACTGTGAAATTGCATGAGACAGAAACTACAGCACATTCTTAAACAAATTCATATTTTGTGGCTTTCAACTTTCACACAAATAAAAGCCTACATGAATTTTTCAGAAAAATCAATGCTTTTGGATTTTCAAACACTTTTCCCTTTAGTTGCCAAAACACAAGTAGATGTATGCATTATTTATTCTTGTTACTTCAGCTTCCTCCTCCCCTGCGAGACTTTTCAAATAAAGGTCTAAAGAATTCTTCTATTATTCAATTAAAAGGCATGAAAATGAATTTGGTTGCGAACGCCGTGTGCCCAGGAGAGAAGCTGTGCTGTGCATTGTGCAGATTAGCATTGTAGATGACACTACAATCAGTGTGGGGAGGACTACAAGAATTTACACCATAATATATCCACAACTTGAAAACAAAGTGGCGGTTTAAAGAAGAGAAATGGTACTGAAATCAACATAAATTCCAACATCCTGCTTCCAGCCACCCTGGTATTTCATTTCTGACAGACGCCTCAGACACCTCTGTGCATGAAGGAAAGTGCATGAAGAGTGGGAACCATGGTGAAATTGAATAATGAAAATTTCATTTCGTACTGACTCCGTCTCTCATCATACAAATAAGCAAATCCCAACATTTTGACACCAACTCAACTTCAAGAAAGCTACAAATCAAACTAAACCTCAGGTAAATGGATTTTCACACTCAAATACTGATTCAAAACGCCAAATTCAACAACAAGGAGGTTTGAATGAGTCAGTTTTGGGTTTTGTTTAAATGAGGTCATGAGGAATATTAATATGCACTTGCTTGCAGTGTTTTATGAAGAAAAACCCACCACATTTTACTGGCCAGCTCTCCAGGTTTAACATGGCCCTGCTTCTCTCCATTTGCAGACTCCCGGGCCTACAGGAGAACCATCCACTGATCTTACAAGAAGCAGAACTAAAGGATGCTTCCCTCAGCTTTATGTAACTAACTTGGGAATCAGAACAGCAAAGAAACTGGGACAGGATCTTAAGCTGGTCTGGTGACAAGAAGAGATTCCTTATGGAACAATCAGAGCAGCTCCAGTTCTTGTGTCAGCTGTAGGAACTGTACCAAAACCAGCACAGGTGGGCTCACCCCAGAGCCACTCACAGCTGTGCAGACACACCATAAAGGCTTGTGGGAACTCACATACCCTCCCCATTTCTGTGCAAACTGGTAATTTGAGTTGTAAGTACAGCTTAGTGTATTTACAGGCCCTCTGAAGGATGCGAAAAATTTACATAAAGCGAACCATGCAATCTCTCCAATCTGTCCAACAACCTCGCTTGAGTTTTCATTTTAGGACTATTTACAAAACTCCAAAACTAGCACTAAGACACATCCAAATCAAACAGAACGTGCCTGCATAAATGCATTCTAGAGGGAATGAATTATGTGACTCATGATAAACTGTCAGGGTGGATGCAGCTGGAGATGATCCTTAACAATGGGTGGAAGCTTGAAAGAGCTTCACAGCTGGAACTGCTGACGTCTGTTAAATTCACCTACACTAAACCTGCAGAGCTGCTTTATGAAAGTATTGTGTTTAAACTGCAGCTTTTTCTCCAATCTGTGTAACTAAAGATGACCTCAGTCTCTTAAGAGCACTTGAATACCTCAAGTTCATTGAAACACTTCTCTGAGCTACTCTGGGACTACAAGGACAAGCAGGATTGCTATGCAGAATAATGGCATTCACTAGAAAAGTTACTTCAGAGAAGACAGACACTAAATTTTCAAAGTTATTTTAAGTTTAGGTCATTTCAGACTCAACAAAATTCAGGGTGGGACTTCAGTGAAATGAGATGCACCATACTTCTCTGTACTTGGTTTAAATCTGGTAACTACATGAGCGTGCAATACCGGACAAAATGGTATGCAATGCTCTCTAGAAATTCTAGGCCAACTCCAATATCTGTCAGCCTGAATCAGAATATGCTCTACACAAACTAAGCACTCAGAGGGGTTACAATTTCATGGGTTTCACATCTGCTTTACTATCCAGACTGCTTCACCCAAACTCCTATCCAAAGCAAGAATTATCATCTAACACTTTAATTAATCCTTGCTTTGATCATGAAGGATAACAAATAGGAAGATAAATGCTTACAAGATACTTTCCAGTGCAGAGTTTATTACAGGAATTTAATTTCAGATGGTATTACTCAGTTTCAACACGTTTTCCTTTGTTTGTTTCTCTGATTAATGCACTGTGCATTCTCCAAAGCTCAACACATTTCTCTGCCTTCACTCAGAAACTTCCTGTGGTAAACTGGCCCCAGTTTCCCAACTGCTGTATAATAAAGTGACCAACACTCAGTGGTCCCACAGAATTCAGTGTGATGCTTTTTGGGTCTAGATGTCTGCTTGAAAAGACAACTCACCATGTAATAACCACCCAGTGTACCCAGCCATACAACAAAAGAATATTCAAGGCAGGGTGACAGAGCTCTGGTCTCTTAGGTTTCATTTTAAGTCTCTTAATTTTTTAGAGTTTTAAATCCCAAATCCTGATTTTATGTTGTGATGGATTTGCAAAACCCCTAAACTCTCAAATCAAGAAGTGTGTTGCATTGCCAGTTTTCTGCCATGATCCTACATGACTGTGGAACGTGTTCAGTAAGTTCTTCAGGTCTAAAGTTCAAGAGTAGTAAGTACAAACTATTTGTCAGAAGACAAGCAATGATTTCACTGCAAAAGAGTGTTTCTATCATTGTTAACAACATATAAACCTACTATATATACATATATAAAAATAAAGAACAGCCAAATCAACTATTCTATCTTAGGGTTTCTTTCCTCTACATTGTCTCCACTCTAAAGTCTCAGTGTTTCACTTCTGGCTGTCACCTACCCTAAAGTTGGAGTAAAACTTTTTCATTAAGTGTCTGGCTTCTATTATTTGTCAATAATGGAGCAGTTACTGCACCCACTTTTAGAAATTATTTTATTATTTTACGTATTACTGATAACTTTGGGGAGAAGTTAGTACTAATTCCAGGAAACATTATTTTTCCCCAATAATGCAGTGCTGTAAATGAGCTCTATCCTTGAAGTGCTCTGTGAGCATCGGGACTGAGCACAGGGGGGAGCCATTTAGTCATAATCCTTAAATTGCATCGAAGGAACTCAAACTGAGGGACAACAGTGAAAGGCAGAATTGCTACCTGAAAATATACACATATAAAGGAAGAAGCTACTACAAGACACAGGAAAAGTGCTTTTACATCAATGCCACTTCATTAACTCTGAGCAATATTAAGAGCAAATTATTTCCACAAATGCAATGTTACTGAGCCAAAAAGACAATAAAAGCAACAATACATAAGCAGTTAGATCCTAATCAATTATAGACCTGTTTGGTCACAGAGCAGCAAAAGAGAAAGATTTCTACCAATTGAGAATCTGCCTATTTACAGAAATAAATGCCATACAGAGTCAGCAACCAGCACCGGTGTGCAAGGCACCCACAGAGATCATTACCTGCTTTATGGTGAAGTCATTAATAAGATGATGATTGTGCTCATTCAGGTTGCAGTGCAGGGTAACACAGTCACTGTGGAACAGCAGGTCCTGCAAAGTGCTCACCCGCTGCAGTCCCAGAGCACGCTCCATGCCATCCGAGAGGTACGGGTCATAGAAAATCACACTGAAGCCAAAGGCTTTGGCACGTAGTGCTACTGCTTGCCCAACACGCCCTAGGAGAACACAAACAGGCTGTGAGAGCAGATGTGAGGCAGCTGCTGGAAGGTGGGCTCCTCCTCCCAATGGGAATGCTTGTACCAAACTAACACTCTGTACAGAAAGGCAAGGGAAGGAAATGGAGGCGTCTCCCATCCCACCTGGAATCATCACTGGGATCAGAATTGCCACATCTGGACTGCTACACGTTGCCTCCAAAAAAAGCAGGAGCTTTGCACCTTTTGTCACCAGATATGTGAAATGCCAGAAGATGTCACATAATCTGCAATAATCTGTGTAACGCAAGGCTCGCCCGCAGGGCCTGTTTATGGCAAAACACCACTGTGAACACATCCTGCCAAGGGCTTATCCTTACCCATGTCAAACCAGCTGGCTTTAATAAAAAGCTATAAAATTAATCCTCAAAAATGGATGCAACGACAGATAATTTGTTTAATCTGAAGTGCAACCATTTCCAATACATGGAATCTCATTTTTTTCTTTTATTTTGAGTAACATCTTTCCAGCATTAAAATGCCTACAAGAATCCTGTCATCTAAGTCTTTGAAAGAAATTTTATTCAGCTACCTGAATGATAAATAAACACAGTCCATCATATGGCACCTAATTAGGAAGAGCCCAATCCCACTTGAAATTCACACTGAACTTTGATTTTTTGTTCCACTTTCCTTACTGTCATATTTCAGAGCTGTGCCCAAAAGTGCTCTATGGGCACGACTCCACACCACATGTACCAGGAGGCGTGTACTTCCTTTTGACACAATACCAGTAAAACAAGAGAGGAAAAAACCCCTGAGTACATCTAATGAGTTACAGGCATTTTGAAGAGTGAGAACTAACACAGTTTTCAAGTTAGAAGTTTACAGATCAGATATTCATGTTAAGAGTACCACAAATGTTTGATAAAGACGTTTCAAAAGCATCACTTGACACACACACACANTTCCTTTGTAACACTAAGTTTGTTCAAAAAAGCATCAAATTAACCCAGGGAAATCCCATCTCTTTTTCAACTGTGCTTGAAGGGATTTCCCTCCGCTTTTCAGTTTCTCTTTGAATAAACTTCAGAAGCCATAGCAAGAAAGGTTTTTGCTGATCACTTAATGTGAACACAGCAATTCTGCAGTGCTCAGTGACAGATGTGCTTGGAATATTAAAGAGTATATCAATCTGACAGGGGTTGCCTGCTTTTCTTTGGGGACACCAGGTTAGAATACTCCTCAAAATCTTTCATTTCAACACTTGCATGCATGTCATTTGTTTGCTTTCCAAGTGGTTTTAATAAATTTGAATTAGAAAATTTTTAACACAAACACAGTATTGTTTCCAAATTCTGGCATGTTCACAGCTCAAGGAATCAGTCACACAACTGTAAACATTTTTTTTTTTTAACAAAGCATAAAACTGTTACTCCAGCTCCATTCATTTTCACATGCAACGTTCTGTCATCTGTTCTTTTTTTACACTCTTTACAACACTAATACCTGAGGGGATTCACAACAGCAAAATCTCTTACAACAGCCTCACCAGTTAAAGCTACACTCTTCATTCACCCCACCCAGGCTAAAAAACCAAAGCTTTCTTCAATGGGCACTGAAGTTTCCTTCAGAAACACTCATGAATCACATCTCTATTTCTAACCAGAATTATCCTATTTTAGGGCATAAAACTCTTCTGGAATTGACAATTTATATGTAGTCGTACACAGCTGGACACAAGGATTTTGCCAATTTCCTTTTAAATTATTATCTGACATAAAGAATAACCACAAAACTATGACTTTTTTTTTTACCTTTCCTGAAAGGCTTCTCTTTTCTAAAACTCTCCTGGTCATGAGGGGTGGTTCAAAACCTACACACTGAGGACAATGCAGCTCACAAAGCGTCCCACCTTTGGGATGACTCTATGTTACAAGCACATCAAATTGTTATGATTATCCATGGCTGCTTCCAGGGAGGGCAAAATCTTAAGCTCAAAACCTTAAATTAATTCCTTGGTCAGTAGTGTGAGAAGAATGCAGAAAATGAATGTTGCATACAATTGCAAGAAAAGCAGAAAGCAACAAAAGCATGTTTTTGAAATCAAAGGTCTAGCAAGGTCTATTCATCATTTGGGAAGAGAGACTCAAACAGCCAAGTCTCCTGTTACAGCCTCAGCCATTCACTCTCCTGGAAGTCTCCCAACTCCCCTCAGCCCAAGTGTCCCAATTTACAGGTGTGTGTGACCCTGACCCTGCTACTGACCTGACCTGAGTGCCAAAGTACAGCAGCTGCAGGTCAAGGGCCCTGTTCAGCCCTTGGGCAATGCACACTCATCCTAGGCTGGTATTACAAGGTTTTATAAAATGACCTTGATGCTATGGAAACGATGATGATGATGACCTGCCTGAAGACTTCCATGGAAAGAAAAAATGCTTTCACTTAGCAGCTCTTCCCTGCCTGTGCAACAGTAATGAAGGATATGGGTAATTTTTCCTTCTTCCTGGAGAACTCTGAAATGTGGAGAGTGCTGTTTTGTTACATTTCCTGCTGAACACATTAAGAGAGCCTGTAGGATTGCTAAGAGATCATTTATTGCAGGGTAACACCACCCTACTCTTAAGCCTTATTGTCTTATAACAGTAATTTGGCAAAGCATCTAGGTAGGGCAGTGGGACTGTTGAGAGAATAGAGCAGATGAGGAAAGACAAACTGAGTGATGGCATTCACTGTTGTGGAGACCAATTTATTTAGAAGAATTTCACCTTTCTTGGGTGAGGAAATGCATTTGTCATTAGTCATCAGCATTTCTCACTGAGAAGGAAGGGAAAGGGAGTGTGACTTCACTGCTGTAAAATTATCATTAGAGCAGAACCAAGGCCAGATGTCTATTCATCCAAGTACTTACGTGATGCTGCTCATAAATATTCCTGTTTAAAAAAACCCACAAACCCCTACATTTCCATATATAAGGTGAAAAGGTAGCTTTTTTTTTTCTTTTTTTCTAAATGTGAGGCTTATTATCCAGGCTTGTGATGCATCATTTAAAATACAGGACACCACACAGTAATAAAGATTAAAAGTGACAGACAGCTGTTAAATGATGTGATATTATTATTTATGTAAGGCTCAAAGAATCAGACACTTCACAAAGACAGAAAGAGGCACGGGCTGTGCCCTAAGGAGCTCAGGGGCTAACCAAACAACTCAACAATGAAGGATGGGATCCTACAAGCACATGAAGGAGGCATTATGCTGTTGAGTCTCTGCTTATCTTCAAGCTCAATACAAGCAGAGGATGAGAGATGGGGGTAACTATAAAGGAGGAACACAGAGTAATAGGATTAAGCAGGACAGACCAAGTGTCAAAGCAGGAATATGCATGAGAGGAGGGAAAGAGAGTGGGTGATGGAAAGAAGGCAAGTGAGTCACGAAACTTGGCTAGATCAGTGGATAAGGAAGTGAGTAGCTGAAACTTTGGAGACACAGTCATTCCCTAGCAGAGATAGGCAAGAGCTAGGGTGTTTCTCTTTGGCAAAGAGAAAAGCCCAAGAGCAGATGTTAAGAAGGCCTGCAGTTAGCTGTTGCAGAAGCAGTGATAAATTTAAGCAAGCCTCTGCTGAAGAGACCATAAGTTTTAAGACAAGACTAAAGAAACAGAGCTGTGGTTGAGAGGAGATGATCTCAGACACATGTTCACAACGAAGGACAGAAACTGAGACTCTACACAGAAACAGAGGAAAGGGCTTAGCAACAGATGATGAGAACTGTTTATTTTGTGTGCAATACCTTCATAGCATCTGGGTGGATCATCACTTCTGACACTGACATGTCTAAATAATAAACTGAGGCAAAATTCCAGATGTAGGGAGAGGTCACTAGTAAAGAAACACAACCTAAGGACAACAGTCTTTGGTTGTAAATATATGTTTGAGTCTGAACCTCAAGACAGGTAAACTCTCGAAGCAATCTGTACTAAAAAAAGGGTGCACATCCCAGCTAAGTGCCTGAAGTGCTCACACAGAAATTCTAGTAAATCTTCTAAGCATACAGTTTTAACTCTTCATTAGTACATAGATTCAGAGGAATTTGTTAGGGGAGATCAGAATCAGTTTTGTCCCTATTCACATGCACGCACAAAAAGGAAGAGTGGAAGTTTTCAAAAGTGACTTCACAATTTATTATTCTTTAAAATTCTGAATATTCTATGGTAGGAAATACATAGGAACAACAAAAGGCTAGAGATAATGACTGGTCAATAACTACAACTGATGTGTGCCCTTAAAAATCAGATTTTACTAGCCTTTTTAATATAACATGCACACAAAAGGCTTGCTTTTAAAAACCAAAGCCAAAACCTAGAATTTTATATACATATTGGCAATCTGATTATCCATTTGTTCCTCTATACTTTTCAGTCATTGAGAACAAAACCAGCAAACTCACTTAAGGAGATCAAGGATAAAAGACTTTTTCTTTCTAATCTCAAGTCTGAATTTGTTCAGTGAAAACACCAAACTGAATGACAACAGTACAGGTATCTCCAGCAAATGCACACACTGCATGTGAGCCAAAGCTTAAGGTTCAAAAACCAGGTATGCATTTGCATTTTGGAAACACTGCAGGCAACTGACTATTATTTATGTACAGATGCTGTGACTGTAAGCACAATAATCACTGTGTGTTTAAATGAAATGCATAATTACATTAGTATAGACTTGAGAAAGCAGCATCATGACTAACTTCTCGAAAGTCATATTTTAAAGGCAATTCTTTGATTGTGAAGATGGTTCTGGTGTATTGCATGCTCATTTAACTGAGTACTTTGTAACACCAGGCTATTTACAGCTGCTGAACGTAAGGGTTCATGGCTTGAAGTTATTTGACAGCAACATGTAACTGGAGCAGTCATTTAAATATGATGCTTTGTTGTCAAAATCATATTATTAATTCCTGTGGATGAATAGCACAGCAATTACATCCACAGTCTATCAGATCTCTGTAAGACAAGCACATGACTGAATAATTTTTATATAGAAACTGACTTGCTTGTTTTTCTTCTCTACTTCTGTAACAGACAGTAATTAATTCATCTCAAGCAAGCCTGTCCATCTGTTGGATGCTGAAAAACATTTAGGGTCACTCAGAGAGGTAAGTGGGTGATTTTATTAGGTCTGGAAACATTTCAAACTTTCTTGCATATATTCTTCCTCTCATTAGAGCTGAAATACAATTTCAGATCCAGCTCAATCAAATGCACACAATAACTGCTCTGCAGGATGTTACTGAAGGAAAGACTTTGTAGCTATGTAAAAAAACTGTAAAAGGAACAAAGTCCAAACAAAACCAGATATGAAAATGGATAAGGGATAAAACATAAACACCTAACTGAGCTGAAGTAGCAGGATCCTTGTCCTGGAAAAGGGAAGTGATGACGCCCCCTCTTACAAACAGTGTGCCTAACAGCAGGCAATATGGCAAAAGGAAGAGGCACAGAAACTCAAAGAATTGAGAGAATATTACAAATAAAATAAGTTTTCTGAGGAAAATGATTATGTCTAACTGGAAAACATGAGTTATATAATCATCAAGAATGAATGCTTGTCTTAGACTGAACAAATGTTCCATTTTAAGTTAAATCTTCACTTATTTTTTCTAATCAGCGGCCAGCAAAGAGCACGAAAGCACAACACAACGTACCCAATCCAATAATGCCCAAGGTCTCCCCTCGGATCCGGGCAGCTCCAGAGGCCACTTCCCGAATCTGCTCAACGCTCTGTACCCTCGTGCCTTCCCGCAGGGCCTGGTGCAGCCAGGTGGTTCTCCTGTACAGGTTCAGGATGTGGCACATGGTGGAATCGGCCGTTTCCTCCACGGAGGCGGCGGGCACGTTGCACACGGCGATCCCTGCGAGCACGGGGACAGCAGGACACTCGTCAAACAATGCTCACTGCTCCCAACACAGCAGCTGGATGGTTAAAATTACAGGTATTTCAACAAGTCTTGCACAAATTTCTGACTGTAACGGCAGGCAGAATACCTGACAGCTATGCGCCAGTTTATTTCTCTTATTTTTTTGTTACTAATTATGGTGCTTTTATTTATTGCAAACTAAGGCAGACAGTAAACAGGACACTGAAACCACAGAAGGAAAGCACTGAAGATGCCTGATAGTTTACAACATGAGTCTTGGTAAGTTTTTTACATTTCCACTGAGCTTGGTGTTTTAAATAGCCAAGAGAAATCTGCCTTGCTGTCAACAGTGTGGCCAATGATCACAGTTTAGGTTTAACTGTGTGAGTTAGCTTTCCACCACTGGACAAATACCCTCCCAAAAGCTATCTATGCAAGTTACTTTTTGTAATAAAAAAATAATTTATAATGACAAAATAATGATAAAATAATTTATAATGACAGCAACTCTAGTAATTCCACGTCATGTACAGGTAATCATGATACAGGGAAGGACAATCTGTTACACGTTGCACAGGGGCTTTTAGAATTATAACAAGCAACATCCCAAACCTTTCCTGGTCCCCCACACTAAAGGGAACCCATCTGTCAATAGGAAAATGCAAAATCTGCTTCTGAGTGGCATGCCAAGGTAATGCCAAGTAAGTCCTTGTTCCTTACAGCAGAGAAGCTACAAGCTGAAACCAGCATAACATGAAGCAGCTTAAAGCGTTACAGACTTCCACAGAAAACTGTGGAAGGTGGATTATTGATTCAAGACTCACAATAAGCCCATTTTACTTCAAAAACAGATGAAGCAACAAGTGATTGTAATTGCATGCAAGTTATCCATTCCTTTTTGCTTTCCAGTACTCAATAAACAGCAGTTAAGCAAAATGCTTGAAAAACTTTGTCCTTTTTGACTTGTCTCTCTTCAGTCTTTCCATGTACTGCATGTTCTCTCTCTAATCATCAGCTCCCACAAATGTTTGTGTCTCAGTTCTGCTGACTGAGACAACAAACAGCACACAGTATAATTTCATGGTGGAGAAGAAAAAGAAGTGTTTTGTATCCTAAAAACACCCTAAAACATCCTCAGCTAATGCCAGAGTATCTTAGGAAGCAAAGAAGAATAAACATTCTCTTCAAAAAGAGCATCAATAGTAATATTACAAATAATAAGCTCATGCTATATTTATCTATGTTTTACATATAAATGCCTTTATTCTGCTGCCCAGTATTTTTTTACAGCTTTCTCTACATCACTAAAAACCAGCACAAGGAACTTAGAGAACTATTTTTCTTTCCTCTGCTGTAGAGATAAGCCTGTCTGCTGAGTCACTGCCCTCAAGACTTACACGAAGATATAGCAGCATCATTTGCTGGAATATTAATCCTGGCATCCTGCTAACATCAATGGTAGCAGAAAATTCACCATTTTTAAAAATGAGGAAGAAAAGCTCGACTGGGAGGGAGAGGTGAAAGACTGCAAAACAACTTCCCCCTAAGTACCTCACATTAAACATCTGCATTTGTTTATACAAAAGAAGTCTCTTTCATGGAGCAACAATGCAGGTTTTAGATGGCAATATAAATTTAATAAATGTGTCTCCTAATAGCTGCCATCAACAAAATTACACTTTAAAAGGAGCCTAAAGAATTATATTATGTATTTGGGAAGAGGAATAATATACCTTCTTCCCTAATAGGTTTCCTTAGGAAACGGAGGGAACAAAAGTCAGATAATTTCTCTCCTGAATGGCAGGAATTTATTTTTCCCTGTTTTTCTTCCACTTTAAAAGCAGCTCATTTTTGAAAGGCAGAGACAGAGCAAACCACAAAGAGCAGCGAGAGGCAGGGAAATGAAGAGACATTTCACATGGGAAAAGACAGCACACTCTCATCTCATATCCATCAATCAATGCTCCCTTCCCTTTTCCCACTGCTTTCAGTGATTTTGTGCACAGGTTCAATGCTGAAAAATGCAGGAGTCAACAGGCATTACCTGGGCTCCCACTTCACTGGCATCCAGCTACACCCACAACTTGTGTGTATTTTCGAGTCAATTATCAATAAAGTGGAAAAAAAGCATTTTTAATTCAAGAAACATATTTCCATGCTTTGTAAGAAGATTAAAAGTACTAATATAAAATAATGCTTAATAGGAAAAGCTGTTAACAACCCCATGTGCCAGCTCTATGAAAAATAACTCAAGAAGTTACCATAGAAGTTCAGGAATACATTGAACTCTGGTCTAAATCTACATTTCATAAGGAAATCAAAGCCTTCTTTAAAGAGTAGATGACTCTCACATCATCTCCTTAAGATTTGTATTCCTAATACCAGTTCAACAAATGGAAGGCTCTTTGTCTCAGTAATATTTCATTCCAGCTATTTCACCAAAACTTAATATTAAAATTAGAGATTTTATTGTAGTCTTTCCACCATTTACTGGCGTTTGACAGAGTGGACAATAATATTTTGTAAATTAAGGGATACACAAACAGATTGGACTCTAACATTGTAAGTCAGTCTCAACACAAGACAGGAACTGAATGATGAGGAACGTGGCCATTTAGCTTTTCATATGAACAAGAATTTCCAAATCTGCTGTGTACTCCAGCTTGAATCATTCTGTGGCTGCACTCAGGTTATAACTCGGGTTACAATCCAGCACAGAGACCTGCAGATGAGACAGCCAGCAAACCTTCCAAGATCTTCCTCTTATCAGGGATTTTCTCCACAAACTGGGCTCCTGACTGGTCTGAGCCTTTGATCTGCACCTACATTTTGGCTTTTGATCTAGGATTTTTCCCCAGGCCAATCTCTCCACACACACAGGTTTTCTGAGGCTCACAACACGTGTCTGACTGTGGCACCAGCTAAAGCAAGCCAAACACAGCCTTGTACACTCTCCCTTTATAAAGATCCCTGACCTGCTCTTTATAAACTCAGAAGGAGGGGTTGAGGCTCTGCCACCACTACAAAAGGTGAGTATTTTTTTATCATTAGATAAACAGACCACACCACAGCTCCTCACTACATCAGGGAGGATATTGCTAGGACTAAGCACCTCCACATGGAAATAAATGTTTCCAAGATCTTTCCAGGCATAATGGGAAACATACTTGGTCTCTACAATCTTAGAAAAGAAACAAAAAATCTGTACTCCAAGTGGTAGGTTGACCTTTCAATTACAGGTAGGAGATAGTTTAACCTAAAGTAAGAAAAGTAGAGATCACACTGTTGCTTTTTTTACAGTCAAACATTGAGCACCATCTCTTGACAGTTCCAGCACCTGAATTTATTCTGAAAAAGCAACAACTGATTCTCCTATAAAATCGGTATTTCTATTTTATGGAGTGGTTTAGTACTAAATCTCATGCATCATAAATAAGTCTCAGACAGTTGATAATGATCTCATTTTTTATTCAAGCAGAAGTAGTATGCCACAGTGATGGAATTATATTTTGTAATTGGATTACAGCAGCAGTAGTTAAAATATACAATTGGGGTAAAAAAGAAAGATGAAAAATTATGGCCTTACTCCTCGGGTTTCTATTGAGCAGGCAGATTGTCATCCTGCTACAAAGCTGTTAATATTATCACTTAATTAACTAATGCTAGTATCTCCATAATGAGTTTTATACTCTGATGGGAAAATTATACAGCTTACATATGATGCTAGTATAAAATACACAGAAAATATTAACACAAAGATTTACACGTTATCAGATTTCTGGAGGCAAGTGTAAGATGCAAAATAAAGTCTGTAACAGCCATACCTAAATCTCCAGCAGATTTGATGTCAATATTATCAAAACCGCTGCCAATTCGGACAATTATTCGAAGTGCTTTAAATTTCTCCAGGTCTTCTCGAGTTAAAGTTATAGTGTGATACATCAGTGCACCCACTGCTTCATTTAGTACCTATAAATAAAATGGAAGAAAAAAAAATACTTATTTTATCTTTTTCTTTCACAGCATCTCAGCTTAATCTTGTATATACATGTATTTTCAAGAATAAAAGACTGTAAAAGCATTAAATACAGATTCAGGGGTTTTTTTAAATGTTATTTCTCCAAATGTCTCCCAGCCTCTTGGTAAGTCTTTTTCAACTGAAGTCTCCATTTTAGCAAACACTGCCCACAAACAGTGAGTATCTCATGCTTAGGCAGCTGATATTCAGCTTTGAATGGAGTCACAGAGCAGAATCTCTCCACACACACAGAGGTGCAGGCATTCACTGCCTTATTAAAGCGTTTGATACCTGAACAGAAAACATTCAGTGATCATAAACTCCTCTGACAACAGAAACTGAAATCGGTCAATTCACACACAAGAACAAAAGTGTTTGCCCTTCTCTTTACTGACACTGCAAAAAAGCTGTCACTGATGGAAAACTGGATGTCACAGAAAGTGGTATTAACTGGGATGCCAAACTTGACATTATCCAGGAAAATCCAAAGCCTCGGAGAAATACGAAATTGCATGAAAGCAAAAATGCTGTAGAAAAAAACCCCAAACTTGTGAGAGCACCAAAAAAGCAAAAATAAAAGATAGTCAGAAGTCCCTGACAAGTTAAATGATGTTAAGAGTGCATCCAACGTACTCAAGAGCACTTAAGACAAAGGGGTGTGGAGAAGGGAGAGGGGGAAGGGAAGGGGTGTGGAGAAGGGAGTCAGACACGTCCAGCAGTTTTGGATTCTGCTACCAAACAGTGACACTGCACCCCACACAGCTGATATATTTTCCAGATAGCAGAGAGTATTCTCCTCTTTATCTGCACGATTTTACTTCTTCCAAACACTTCCCTGTGTTTGTGCCTGCAATGCACTAGCTAATATCCTGATCCTTCTACAAGACATAAAACATGCACAAATCATTTCAGTAGCTAAGCCAGCTGTAATGACTTCAAGAGATTCCTATGACACACTTCACATAAAAGTTCTGCAGAGGCTCTAAATTTCTTATTCAACAGACTTTTGGGTCTGGTACATGTACAGATTCTGTCATCTGAATTATTTTTGCTCATATGAGCATTTCCTAGTGCACTGCAAGGTCAGTAAAAATAATCAACATACATAATTTTAAAGAAACTATTGCAGCAAAGCAGAGTCTTTAATCACAAAGGATTACAATTTCCAGAACTGAGGATCTGCAGAAGTGTTTAAAAATACATAAAGAAAAAATTTAAAAGGAAATAAAACCAAACTCCATAAAAAAGAATGAAAAGCACTTCTGACTGAATACTTCACAAAATTATTTATGCTATTTCAACATGTGTTTCTGGACTGAGAACTTCAGTTCTGACTCAGATAAAGACCAGATTCCTTTGAGCAGAATTTGCATTTACTAGTAAGAACTGCAAAAAAAAAATTACAAATTACACATCCTTCAAGAATGCAGCTACAACATAATTCAAAGACCAGCTGTAGGCTCTGATCTTATAAAATGATTACACACACACAAAACTCCTTGATTTTAATGGTGCAAACAAGTCCTTTGGAGATTACATCCAGCAGCACCCAATGAGAAAGCCTGCACTCACCAGAATGTGTTACCTTGAGCTTAGACTGGGCAAATAAAAACCCAACACATTTTATTGGGTTTGCTCATCCAGTGACATCACAGCTGGCACGGACCAAGCCTGAGGGACCCTACACAAGAAATGGCCACCTAAAATGCCCTTAGGTTATTCCTGCTCCCACTAGAAGCTGAAATAAAACTGTTCAAGGAACTCCCAGCCTCAGTGATGTGGAAATTTCTTCAAATTCCATTGCAGCACTTGTTGCTTCAAGCCTCAAGGTTATGAGATCCTGGTTGTCTCCAACAAGCCACATCCCCAATTCTGTGTTGTATCATTTATTTTCCCCTGTCCCTCCCAAAGTTGTTCTGGATGCCTGTGCTGTAGGAGAAAATACCATCTCTGTAGCTGCCAGATGAGCAAAACATGAAGAAGTTTAGAAGTTCCAAGGACACGTCCCTAAAGCTCTGTGACAGCCAGAGCCTCCTCTCCTGGAAAAGGCCAGTGGTGGGTGTATTTCAGGGGGCAGAGCTGCCACTGCTTCAAGGACTGCATCCAGCAGGGGTTAAAGCACAGCTGAACTGGCTCAGACATTTGTGTTTTAATATCAGAGTGATCCACTCTGGGAAGCAGATTTTCATTTCATAATCATGCATATTTCATTAACTCAGCCAGTCAAGACTGGCATTTGGACTCTAAGAGCACTGGTGTGGACCCATTACAACACATTTTTTGGGCCCATTTAAGTTATGGCTTGGCACTAGGAGGAGACAGAAAAGTACTGGAAAGCTTGGGAATGTGTTCAATAAAAGGGAAAATATTTCCTAGCTATAGCTTAATGCTGACACTAGCCATTTCCAGAGGCAGTTATTTACCCATCACACAGGATATGGAACAAGCAAATGCAAGTGACAAATCTTTTAGAATTTCTTTTTAGTGACTGAGCCTCTCCTAGGATTATGGGCTAGTTAGCAAGGAAATTCACTGCTAAAAATTTAATACCCTGCAAGTGTTTTACCACATTAATTTAATAATTTAATTATGTTACTGCTTTTTGCTACTGGACGTGTGATTGAAATATGCCAAAAAGGCAGAAAATAACAGCAGAAAAATCTGAAGTTAGAAACATTCAGCATTGGTGAATGTTAATAACGCCATGTAGATTAAAAAAATAGTGGAAGTTTCTGTATTTTGGAGTTATTTGCATAAATTATATTTTCAGTCATTACATACATTAAATGTACACAAGGAAATTTGACAAGTTTTCAATGCGTAAAATCAAAACTTGGCCTAAATCTGAATATAACACACAAAACTGACATCCAGCATAAATATCAACAGCTCCAGAAAATTGAATGATCTTTAGAAAAAAGTAACTGTGCACAGGAGTAATTCACTGATGATTTAACAGAAGAGACGGATGAATTGAAAAAATCAGGGAGAATATGTGATTTTTCTCCATCATCTTCCATAATGAACTTGAATGGAATCTTAAACCAATCCAATAACAATTTTATTATTTTATTACAAGGAGATCAAACTTGTGAGTGAGATAGCAGGCAAGGCAGAAATTCCAGAGCAGCCTGAGTATGTGGCAGTCAGACCATGCTCTTTGATGATTTCTTGTGAGGAAAGGCAATGGAAAAACCTGTCAGGAAATGAGCAGAGTCAGCTGTGTTCCCCCAACAGCCATTCCTGTTCTCATCACACTGTGGTTGTGCTCTCTGGGAAGAAAGATCCAAGGCAGAAGCTGACACAAGGGACATGAGCTGGCTTCCTCCAGTTACCAAATGATGAGGCAGCTCACCTATGCCTTCATTCTTCCTCCCAGGTGAGCTTCCAGCTCACTGCTGAAAGCCCTTTTCATTCCCTCTTCCACGAGCTGACAGCTTTTCCCATCACAACAGCCTGGACAGGGCTCTCTGCTGTTCTCCAACCTCCAAATGACTACTCTGCTTTCACCTGCCAGGTCACCAAGGCTCTTAGGGAACAATGACACAGTAGTAGGAGACATTTCTACTTCCAAAAGTTTAACAAATCCTGAGTACTGACTACCCAAGGTTGAAATCCTTCCAAATGTTTTTCCATCTGCATTTTCCCCCCTTTCTTTCAGTAGCACACTGTTTTAGCTATCATGGCAAACATCACACAGTCACCACTGTGAAACACACACCTCATTATTTGTGGAAGAATTCTGAGCACCTTGTTTACTTTTACAAAAATATATCATAACATGCTAAGAACTAAACAGCAAGGCTTCTTATTGGAGCACCTCAAGACACTTCTAGATTTGACTAAGAGAGGCTGATCCCAGACACTTATGGATCAAATCCAGAATATAGAAACATAACACAGTACATAAAATGCCAAACTACTGCAATGCAGAGACAAAAAAAAATAAAATTATAAATTACAAGTTGAACATGCCAAGGTATCTTAAAGACAAAAATCATCACTAGAAAGTGCTGTATTTAACCTGGTTCCAGAAACTACAAAGTGTTGCATTTCTTGGACTCAAACTTTGATGTGTCATCTCTAAAAAAAAAAAAAAAAAGTTCCAGTGTCACCAACAGACTTGAGATATTTTGCACATTTGGGTGGAACACATGTACTTCACCAAAACCGAGTAGGCCTTGCCTTATTTAACTTGCAGAAAGCAGCAGCACGCTGAATTTGTAACCAATAGTCTGTCACATGGGAAGGCTGCAGAGACTCAGAGCTGCTCTCAAAGCCTCCCCACAACACAAAGGGTCCATGTGAAACCAACATCAATAAAGCTAAAAAGAAAAACCCAGTGTGCTCGAGTGTATTTAGTGACTCTCCAAAGCTCTGTTATATTGTGTTGCCTTTTACAAGTTCTTGCTTCTCTTTACAAGCTCTCAGCTCCCTGTTAGGTTCCTATGATCCATGGTGCTGTCAGTAACCCACCTATTTCACATAAACTTTACTCACAGCTCGGATACTCTCTAGTGAGGACCCTAAACATTAATACTTAAGTTTATGCTGTCCATAAATACAAGTATAAATATTTTACACAAACATAAACAAAACTTACTTGCAGGTTCCTGAAAACACACTCTCTAAAAGCCTATATATCCATACACTACATAAACTACATATATATCTGACATATATAAATGAAAGTGTATTTCTAGTCTTCTAAAAATTAACATTAAAAATATATACATACAAATAGACACACAACTACATAAATAACCTGCATAGTCCATACACAACTTCCTTTTAAATACTGTATTGAAGCCAGTCTTTCCAAGCCAGAATTTACTGGCCATTACATGCAGTTTTAGAACAGAAGTCAATTTGAGAATATAGACCCTGAAAGCAGTTTTACTAAATAAAAGGCTTCAATAAAAAAATCTTTTACAGGAGTTCTGTGTGTTTGTTTGTCTATTAATAGGGCTGAATTGTGTCTATTCATAAGGCTGAATTCAGGTCAAATCTATCAGACACTCCAATGGATTGAACATCCATATACCAAAGGATATGATGGAGTTATGGAAGTAACTGGTGATAACCCAACCCTGTTTTATCCAGTCTTTCATAAGGAGTCTGATCCAAAGCTCATTCGGTTTCAGTGCATTTACAAAGTTTTGGATCAGCTCCGAGGTGACAACTTACCCCCAAACAGACATTATTGTTTAGAACAAGGCTGCTTCCTTTCAATCTGTGTTCTTTGAGAATTTAAATCTGATGGAAAACTAAAATGCTTCAACTGCATCATGAATATAAACAGCACTGATGGTGTAAACAAAAGCTTTACTGCTAAACAAAGAATGGGAAGCTTGAAAAATTCTCTCACTTAACCATTGCTGTAACAGGGACAAATCAAAGAGCTGAACCACAGCACCATTCTGAATTTGTTTGTATCAGTTTCAAAACATTTGTCACTTTTCAGCTCCTCTTTGAAATGGTCTCTGATAAAACTGCCAGCACTAGAACTGTTTCTACATTTAATTCCTATGTAAAAGTGTGACTGAAAAATTTCAAGTTCTGTTAAACAGGAAGTTCAGCTTTGAATTTTTTTTAACTTAAAACTACGAATATGGAAATGTTCAAAAGGGTACTTCCTTTTGAAAATTGTTTCATGTTGTGCTCAGAGAACAGGAGTCAAAGGATCTGAACATTCTACCCCAATCCCTGCTCAGGCTGAGGCACAGGTTTACCCAACACTCTGTTCCCATCTCCATCCAAGGACTGCTCACTGCTCCCATCAGTGCTCTGGTCAGCTGGGTAAATGCTTGGAGCTGTAAACTCAGCCAACCACACACTTCATTCTTCTACCTGATTCACAACAAGATGTAGGAAAGCACATAATTACAGAAAATAAGAGAATGAAAAAACATACTCAGCTTCAAATAAACTTTTCTTTCCAGCCTGTACATTTTGTTTTAATGGCCATTCCTGTCTTTTCATCTGGGTTTGCAAGAATCACTATTTTCTCTCTTCTTGGTTGAGATATCTGTTCTAACTCTTGCACAGTGTTTACATTTATCCCTCTCAATCTACACAGCTCTTCCATGCTACACAACACACAGCAAAGGTCAGGAAACCAAAAAAGCAAAGAACAGGAACTCAAAAAATCTTGGGCAACACAAAGACCTCAAGGGTGTGCTTGAGCCTGTTATGCCTTTAAAGGTAGAGAACTGGAAAAGAGCAAGAATATTGCAGGAATCAGAGTGCTGGGGAGGCTGCCAAGGAGCCAGGAAAAGCAGCAAACTGTGAATGGCACTGAAACGAAGAGGGATTGGGAAAACGAGGCAAACAGACAGCATAGCATGAGACAGTGAAAAAAATAAAGTTGACCTGGAATGAGGATGGAAGCAAGCTAAGTGTTTTTAAGTAATTTTTTTGGATGAACAACTGTATTTTTGGCAGAACAAACCAAAACACTGTGTACACTTGGAAGCAGTCTTAGATAGTTACGGAGAGAACTTATTTACACATCATTAATTGTAAAATAAAAGCCAATTTAAGCACAGTGAGTAACTTTATTTATAGACAGTAATGCAATCTCTAATAAGAAATTGAAACACTGAAATCTTAAAATATTTTTACCCTAAATGACAGAAGTTTTCTGATAGGATGCAATGAACCGAACTCCCAGTTATGCCATGATAAGAGTTTGACAAACGTAATGCTCAACTTCACACAGCCATATGCAACATCTACAACAAAACAGAACTTAGGGGTTAAGGGATAAAAACAACTACTGCAGCCTTGCAGACTGCCTTGAAAATAAACTGCTTTTTCTAGGGAGAATGGGAAACAAAGAGACAAACCAAACAACAGCAGAACCTCACACATGATTAAATTTTTTGAAGAAGCATAATAAAACATCCTCAACCTACAAATTTATTTCAAAACATTGGGTCACACTCAGTAAATGTCACTGGCAGTCTGATTTTTCAAGGAGGGAAAGGTATCTTCACCACCCAAGTTGCTTTCCAAAGCAGCAGAACAGGGAACAAAGAAATGCTTTGACCTGAGAGGAAGCATAGTTCTATCACATATTATTATTTATTTGCAACTTTACAACTT
This sequence comes from Thryothorus ludovicianus, assembly GCA_013397245.1. NCBI lineage: Eukaryota > Metazoa > Chordata > Aves > Passeriformes > Certhiidae > Thryothorus > Thryothorus ludovicianus. Next base: position 218,877 of record VZTB01012680.1, read on the forward strand.
GTTACTTATTTTCCACAGTTTAATCTCCTCATCCATAAAAAGTGATTGACAAATGCACTCTTGCAGAAGGGAATTGCTACAGAACTGTAACTACAGAACAAGTTGGAGAACAATTTCTTGAATGAGCACACACAGCAAGGTATTTGCTAAAACTCTGCTTTTGACCCTGTACACAAATGGCATTCAAATCCTTGCTTCTTTTCCACCTTTGTGTTAAAATCTCTCAACGTGCTTGCTGAAAACCTACTTAGCTTGTACTCTGCTGTCTCACAAGCTATGATAAATTCCCATTTCCACTCTTATTTCCTTGAAAAACTGAAAACATAGTATTCTAAAACACTGTCTTGTTCCTGAAATTCACATGACCAACAGAAATCCCCTTCTGCAGGTTCCAAAATGTTAATTTCTCAAACTGACACCTCACACCCCTGATCAAGGCTCCACAACTGTGCAAGCAGAGTTAATATGGGTTCCTACTTTCCCAGACATCCCTCTGCTTTCCTTCACTCCTTTCCCCTCCATTTCATTCTTACTCTTTCCCCTGCCCTGTTACTGCCACCCACCCTGGAGTACTGAACAATGTCAACCACCTTTCAAACCCCATCCTAAATTTCCTCTGGCTTGCTCCCTGCAACTTCACATTAAATCTATCTGTATCTGCTTGCCTATTAATTCAGTAGCTCTTCTTAATATCTATTATCAAAATCTGTACTTCAACCAACAGGGCAACATCATTCAGTATGGCCACAAATGTGCATTCATAAATACATGAACATTTTTCATCCTGCTTTAAATATGCAACTCTTAATTTTAAAACCTTTTGTGAAAACAACTTTATATTTAGCAAAGCACCATTCCCAAATAACAGTATTATTCAAACAGTACTAAAATGCAAATATTCCTCTAAAGATAGGTGAAAAAAAAATCATTTTTCACTGCAGACAAACTGTGGACACTTCACACAGAAGTGAACAGTGCTTAACATCATGAGACTGATCTCTTGGTCTATGTTAAAGAACACAACAGTGTGATAATAAATTAAGGTTTGTGACTCTTGTAGAAATTTATTACCTTGCAGACCCAAATGTTTTAGGACTGTCTCATCTTTTAGACAAGTACACTACCTGTACTGATAGGTAGTGAAAATATATTTTCCTGATTTATTACTGAGATCATTGAAAGTTTATTATTTTAGTATGATAAAAAGCAAAAGATGCAACCTTTAGTATAATCCCCTCAATACAGCAGTGTTGTAAAGATCATCAACCTATTACCTATGTCACTCATCAGTTATTCAAACACTTTTCCAAATCTGGAATTTGAGAGACACAAAATCCACCTCAGGATCTGAAAAGTTCATTTATTACATATCACTGCAAACAGAAAATATCCATTGCTTTTATGCATGGCATTCATGGCACACAGGATTCCCCAGTCTTGATGCACCAGAAGTAAATGATGTTGATTTTAGTAAGCAAATCATAAAACTATACAGATGGTGCAATAGCCAACACTTCAGTGCTCACCCAAAGAGCAGACTGCTCTTATCTACTAATAAAAGTAGAACAGCATTTATATTATTCTTCATGTGTCATTTAGTCCTTGTAAATAGAATCCATATACTAACTCCTAACAGTGGTATGAGGCAGGAAAACAGCAAAGTAAAAGTAACTTCTCAACATGATTAGAAAGAAATACAGAAAAAAGGCATTCTATCACATTTTAATTCTCGATATGTAATAAAATAAAAAGGAATTGAGAAAAAAAGCTTGGATTTCCTTTTAATAAAAAAAGAAAGATTTATTTGAACCTTATAAATTTTGTTTTATTCATTAAAAATCTCAACAAACATTATGAATGAAGACCAAGAACTTTTCAATTCCTTGCATGTATTCTCAAGTTGGGTTGACATTAACCACATTTTCCTTGCAAATTTTGGGTTAGCATTTGTTTTGAAACTCTTCTGCAGTGACAATTCTCAGAGCACAAGGCTGCCTAACCCAACCCACACAATTTCTTGGCTAAACAAAGAAATCAGAAAGTTACCCACACAGACAATCCAATACTTGAGATTTGTCTTTCCAGGCAGAGGCTGAGCAACAGAAACGTTTCAAGGAGAGTTTCAAGATACCATGCAGCAGGATTTTGCCTAGAAATAACTCTCTCTATGAACCTAATTCAGGGGGGAAGCAGAGGGACAACACCCAGCCAAGGACACACCACAGCACAGCCCACCACAGACATTGCAGTGACACATCACGGCTGACACAACGCTGCCCCAGATCACTGAAACACTTTGCATTCCCTACAACACCTCATCTGGCCCTCTTCAACATTACCTTTTCATGAATTTCTTGTGTAGACTGAGCATCACAAAATGCCACTGTGGCTACATCCTTCAGAATAGGCATTTCTACTGTGCAGTCCCTTCCATCCAGCAACGCTACCAGAGGGCGCGGGTGCATGGGCCCATTCATGATCGGAGGTCGAATGCCTGCAAAGGAACACAGAGCTCTTGTTATTCAGGCCATGAAATGTGATTAAAAATAGGTTAGAGCTAGTCTTGTTTATTCTGATGGCAGAAAAAAGATTTCAAGGACTGAAGCTGATAAAACAGGAAACAAGTTTATGCTCAGCTGTCAACCAAACGCAGAAGACCTGACAAAGAAATTCCGTGGGGGTTCAGAAGGCTGAACTTTGAAAGGATGGATAGAACTGCTGAGGGAATAGTATAATTGTTTTTTAAAGATACACCCTTACTGCACTAGTAACAAGTGTCTGTGCAACCTTATTTAACCCTTAGGTTTTGATTAGATTCCACAGCTTTGTGAGATCTAGAAAGAGTGAGAAATATCTTGCCCAGGCTTGCAAGAAGAGTGGGGCTTATGGAGTAGCATAAGCAACTCAGTGAGGATTTGAGTATTCAATTTACATATATAATGATGATTCTGCTGACACTAAAATTTAACTTAAAAAAAGCCTACAACAGCAAAATTTTCAAGGATCTAGTGTCCAAGTTTATAGGCAAATTGCTGATCTGTGTAGGTCTGCTTAGACTTAAAAAGTTTCACCAAACAGTTCTAAATAGCTAAGTCAAACACATCATACTTAATCCACCACTGAAAACTTAGAAAAAATGGAAAAAATGTCCCTGCCTAAACCAACGTCACACTCCAAACACTGTGGAGTGACAAAGAAGTTCACATCAAATATCTGGGAGAAGGAAAATCAATCCAAACTGAAGACTTAATTTACATCCTCTTTACAGAGTCTGGAAATGGAAAGTAAGATATTTAGAGAGCATCTCTTTAACAATATGGATGCTATAAATACACAGAAGTACTCAAGGGAATAATATTAGACCATTACATCTACGAAAAATAGTTAAGCATGGGTGGGAAAAAGGACTTCCTGAGGAGATAATGAAAAGCAAAATGAAGAGTAAAGTACATGATCTTTTTTCCTCTTTTAAAATAAGAAATTTTAAGCACTGCAAAGTGATTCAGGCTAGACATTCCTTGTATACAAATTTCAATACGTATTTTTGTTGCAGTGTGAATTTTAAAACATTGCTTATTTGCTTGATAATCCAAGTTAGTCCAACACCAATGCAAATGACTGAGGCACCCCAGTTAACTTCTACAAGAAATCCCTGCATCTTAAGTCCCAGCTTGTGTCAGGAAGCAAGTCCTGAAACAGTTTTCTGCATTTCAAGTGGATGGAGAATCAGCAGAATCCCAGCTGCACAAGGTATCTGGTGAAGAAAGCCAGCTGCTGGGAAGAGACATTTTCACAACTCAACAAAAACAGCACAAAACTTCCCCCAGGGACCCGGCTCAGGTCTGGGGCTGAAGGACAGCTCCAGAGACTGCTGCCCTTGCAATGGCCTAGCCTGAACCCAAAAATCCCCTGAGCTCTCCTAACCAGCTCGGGGTAGCCCAGTACCACTGCAATCTGCCACTGAAATTCTTTATTCAAACACTTTTTATAACTGCAAGCTACATTTATAACTGAAGTCACCACATTTGGCTCTTTTCTAGTTCCAGCATCTCCCCACATCTGATGATACCAATGGACTCTGCAGTCCTCTCACAATTTTTCACATGGGAAAAAATTCCCACCATTGGAAAAATTCCCACTTTTTCCAACAACAAAACAACAACAAACCAACACACTGCTGCAAAAACACCCACTCCTAACCTCTACTATGATAGACAAGCTTAAAAATGCTTCTGGTACACAATATTTCAGTAATATTCAGCCACCAAAACTAAATGGGAGATATTAATATGTCATTTTTTAAAACTGTGCATCTTGATAGCTTACTATTGAAATTTGTTTGAACCAAAAATGGCCACATAACCTTCACACAGACATTTTAGTAAATGTACTACATACTAGTAACGTGGTACAGAACAGAAACACTAGAATATACAACATAAAAATAATTAAGTTATTAATGGAACCATTCTATCCCTTAATGGGAATTTAATTATAAACTCCACATTATATTTACTTAAAATAATCCTAGATTATAGCATGTTATAGACTTGTTCACATTTTTTAAAAAACAAGTATATATAAGAGCACTAATAAAATGCAATTATGTCTAGAAACAAATGCAAAAATGACATTGCAAGATCTCTTCATTTTGCCAAGAGTAACTGTGCTCACTCAACAACTGAAATGTTATGGTCATGGTGTTTTCAGTACAGCAAAGCCAGAATTTCAGTAACGAATCTGAATGCTAGCTAAAATTAAAAAAAACAACAAAACAACAACAAACCAACCCAGAGAACTTCAATACTGAAGTTGTTGCAGATGAATGAGGAAAAATATGATGTTATGGAAATTTAGGAATTAGAGATTCTAAAATTTTAAATTTCAAAAAACATTTAAAAATTTTTTTCGCTATTGTGTAAGGCTCAATTTATTTAGTAGATTATTTAACTATATCTCATTATTAACTTTGATTTTAGCTACACTTTTTTCAATATGGCACAGGTGATTCCCTTAGAGCAACAATTAAAGCACCTCTGTCAACAGCAGAACACATAGTCTAAACTGAAAAAAGTAGATGAGATTAAAAACTCTCACTTCTAAGAAACACTTTTTGACTAGAGCGATCTCAAAAAATCATGAAACGTTACAACACTTAAACAGAGCCCTTCCAGATAATGATTTCTCTAAAATACATAAAGGTGTGGTCTGTTTTTCCCCTTATATATATCTAAGATTTCAACCAAGCTGCTTGTGTACCATTGGTGCTAAGGGGAATGCCAGACCAAGCCTCAAAGCATAGGAACAAAAGTAAAAAAAAAAAACAACCAGAAGGACAAACCCTGCCTGAGAGATTTTAAGGCTTTGTTAAAAATCCCCAGAACTCAAATACATCCAGTGACCTTGACCATAAAAACCCTACAAACCTCTGCTTGCCAAAATCCTTTGTGAACTTCAGCACAGGCTTCCTGTTGCACAATCTTTCTGCCTAAATATCCTGCCACTGAATGGCAGGTGGGAACTCCCCACTAAAATTTACTGACAGGAACTTCATCACAGTGGCAGTCACTACTTAAAGTTCCCATTTGGGAAGCCATGGCTCCACCGTGAATCAGAACCTTTTGAACAAAAAGCTTCCTCTTCCACCATTTCGATACATTCTGCCTGGTTTTTATCTAGAAGTGTCACAAATGTCACACTGCACTGTGCCTTTGGCTTTGCAGGAGACCCTTGGAGAGGCAGCAGGAAGCAAAGTGCACTTCAGAGCAGTATTTTCCATGCCTGCATTTACAGTGAATAGTGCAACTCTGTGCCAGAGAGAAGTGACTGTAAAACGGTCAGAAGTGACATTCAACACGACAAATGTGAAACTGATTTAAAAAAAAATAATTTCACTTAGTTGGCTTATATAAGTATTATGGTACAGCATTTCACATTACACAGATAACAAAAATTATACCATCCACCCCCACATCCTATAACCTTTGTTATGGGAAAACAGTCTCAGTTTATCCTAACTCAAGACTTTCAGGAACCCCTACCAACCTGACATTTCTTAATCTGAGCTTGATTTCCAGGGTCATGAATTCGATTTCTCAATGCTTTACAATCTTCAGTATTCTGAGGCAAAATAGCAGCCTGTCATTCCATCCTCATTTCCATGTCTTTAATTTTTCTTGCAGCCTCCTGTAATCTTGAACCAAAGCTTTTATACTTCTTATCCACTGCAACCTCTGTAGCCTGGATGGCGTTCAAATTTTTACTAAAAATTAAACACAAACAATACATTAAAACAACGTTAAGGGTCTGACTCGTGCTCACAGAAGGCAGGAAACTCAAAGTTAAAGCTTCTCACTGCATCTGCACCCTTCCCCCTACGGCTGCTGGCTTTCCACCACACCTGCTGTGCTGCCACTGGCCATTAACATTCCAGGGAAACCAGTGGAGTGTTAAGACACACACGGCACCTTGCTCAGGACAGCAGGTGTACTGTAAATACACCTACCTGGAATGCTTGGCACCACTTACATGGCCGAGGCTTTGCCTGGGTGAGCAGGGATGCAGGGGTCGTGTGTGAGCTCCAAAATCCCCGTGCTGGAGGGCCAAGTGCTCCAGTGGGTACCAGACATGGAGTGAGAAGCCTTAACTCTGAACTTGATGCTTTTCCTGGGTGTAAGTCAGGCCCTTAAGGTTATCTAAATGTATTAAAGAAAAAAACTAATACTTTCCCAACAGTTCTAATCCAGCTGTTAGACTGGGGTTTCTGCCCTGCCCCCATGTGGAAATAATCTGGTGGGGAAGCTCTTATCCCAGTAACAGCTACTGTGCCAGTGGCTGCTGGAATTTTTCTAAATTAATACCAGGTATAAGGTGCAGAGACAGACAGAGCAGCTGTCCTCAGGCAGCAGCTATTCACCATGTGGCTCACAGCACAGTGCCTCTGCACAGCTGCAGTCTGGACTAGCTCTCCTGGAAAAAAAAAAACCTATCAAAACCTTATTCCAGTCCAGCTCCTATGGAAATAAACTTGGGAATTGAAAAACCAGTTTTCAGCTGCAGAACCTGAAAGGAGGCCAGCCCTGTGCACAACTGGCTGTGGGTCCCAGAGACAAGGGGATTAATGAGCTCATCATCCAGCTTTGCAACCACAACAGGAGTGGAAGGGCCCTGAATTATTTTACCTGCACACCTTTGACAGCATGGGGACCTACAAGTGATCAGACCAACCTCAGCACAAGATACATTTTTTTTAAACTGGGAAGAAGCTACCTAAGCAGGGTGGTGTCCTCCTCCCTCCCAAACCCAGCCTGCATCTCCTGCTCTGTGGACAAAGGTGCATTGTTTGTGCTGCTCCAAGGGGGAAGAAGCCAATGCCCGTAGGGCATACTCGGGACTGCAGGGTAACAAAGCTCTCCCTGACATAATCCAGGCTGTGAAAATGTATTTTAAACTTTTCGTAAAACAACCTCTTATGGTACAAACTGACAGTAACTGAAGCAAGCACTCTGCCCAAATACCAGAGATCTCAAAGTAGGCTGCCAGAGTTTACTGACTTTAGAAAATCTACTTAAAGCTATCAAGATTAATGATGAACAACGTCATTTTCACATTTTTCTACTGCTGATTAACACAACATTAGGCTGAGGAGTGCCTCATGTAAGGCATACACGTTAAAAGCAAAGGACACTGTCAGGTTTGTAGGCCTAAAACTTGACCTACCTTTCATTTCCTTAAATCTGTTTGCAAAGTCCATGTAATTCTTTAAATGTGCTTTTCTTTGTTCAAAACAAATGCTTCAATCTTTTTTCTGAAAAATACATCAATGCCAAAAAGCATAAAACTCATCAGCGACCCTATAACCACAAACCAACAGGCAAATGAAGTGGAGGAGAGCAGCCTGGCAAGAGACTTTTCCTTTCACTGGGGATTCCTACAAGTGAAAAGATTAAATAAGGAAGAAAAATCCCTTGACAATGTCTTTTTCAAAGACTTTGTGGTAAAAAACTTCCTTCATGCACTTTTAAACATTGAAATGATTTACTTTTTTAACAAAATGCAAACTACTGAAAAATCTCATCAATATTTACAACCACAAGACCTGAGGATGACAGGTTGGACATTCAACTAATTTATAGTCTCACACATGTAACATGAGACTAACCCCTTTGGCATTTACCTTTATTTTATATTCTTACCTAGGTGTAAATTCAGTGAGAGCTGTCACTTATTTACCATAAAACCTCACAAAAATTTGCATTATTTTCAAAAATAAATGCTAATATTAATTCAAGGAAAGAATGAGTTGTCAAAATAAAAAATATCCTCCTCCTAACATGAATACAGAAACTGTTATGAATTAGATTTGCCAATATGCACTATTAAAATTCCTACAAACCTTATACTTGAAAAACATATTTTAAGGTTCCTGACCTAATCATGCATTTTTGCATTTCAGACTGTTTTGGCAGACTCATTGTTTTGTGCACCATGAACTCATGTCCAAGGTATTGAGATTCAAGGTAGAGCAAAACTCTTAAGAGCAGTCAATTAAAAGTGAAGTTTAAAATACAACTCAGGTACAAGGATCAGTGAAATGGATGAAAGAAAAAAAAAAAAAGAGCATTTATCATCCTTCAGTATTTTGATATTCAGCATATTTAGATGCTGAATATGCAACACAAAAATCTCATGATTCCACCAGAATCTGAGCCAACACTTTTTGCTGCTGCCTTCAAGATGAGCAGGATGCAATTTCCTATGGTTTGGGATGCAGGATTGGAGGGAGGCACAGAGGAGAATACTTTTAAATAAAGAACATCAAGAAGGGACAAAAAGGGACAAAAAAGTCACCCTCAGAAGACTGAATTACATAGCAGATTAAACTTAACCTCCTTCTTCTTCTCATCTCATTTAATGGTTCTAACTATATTTCCTAAGATTTTAGGAGCCTGCTGTAAGGCTTATTAAAATTTACAGGTGCAATCCCAAACTGATTTTTAAAGTAACAAGCTGGACTTCACAGTACATATGCAAAACCAAACTGAGCATAAGCTGCACTTAAAACACGAGTGGAAGCCCCCAGGGCTCCAAGGGCAATGCTGAGCACACTGGGACTTTACTGGAAGCACACAGGGGATGGGTGCTGCTGGTATCTGCGCTTTTTATTTACCTGAACTCAGTAAGAACAAGTCATCTTCCTTCTTTTCTTTTTAATTTGCAAGAAACCAAAAAAAACCTCAAGTGGTTTCCTGTGCTGTGCTGACCCGGGGGTGTGCAGAGCAGTCACACCCACCCGGCTGCATCCTCCTGTTAATTGTGAGGGCTGAAATGTGCCCAGAGCTCTGCAGGACACTCTGCTCGTTCCCTGACACAAAATGTGACCCCAACACCACCCCTGTGTAATTCCCAGCCACAGCCCTCCATGTGTGTAAGATTTCTGCACACATCACATCATTATTTCACTACCTGTGAGAAATGAGCCTGGGCACCCAAGCACTCACTACAGCCTCAGCACAAACTATTTGACACAACTTTCTTGCTGGTTTTTCTCTTTTGGAACATTCAAAACAAAATAAGCCAATGACTTCTGTTTAGAAAATCACCCCATTTCCTTGCTGATACCTGAATCTGAATCATGATTATTATTTTTCCATACTCACACAGCAAGTAAACTTACAATTCTGAGGACATTATTCTGACAACCACAAGGACACAGGGTTTTAGCTATGTTTTTTAACAGTGATCCCTAACCAGTTTGTTGTGGTTTTTTTTTTTTAAATATAGTAATTTTGCTCTTATTTGTTTAACGTGTGTCAGTGTGCACACAAAATCCTAAGTGCCTGTCAGGTACAAAAAACCAAACATCCCACAAGGCACATCTTGAAAGCCTTTGATCACAAATAATATTCTGTTAAGGAGAAACAAAATAATCTGGCAACATTTTCTATTACTACACATGTACTTCAAACATCAGTGTGAAGACTTGGAAGTATTTCACATCTGTCAAAAAATTACTCAAATTACATATTTGGAGCATGCTGTAAAGATATGCTTAATCTTAACTAATACTTTTCAAAATAAGACTGAAAACAGTATGAATCACACCTATTTAAAGTAAAATAAACAAGCATTAACAGCACTATGCACTATGGTAAAATGTTTTAATTTTCCATCATCATTTAAAAAGCAAAACAAATGACAATATTCAGTAACAACTATATCAAGTATCAAATAAAAAAAAGTCTAAGTATCTGCAATTAAACACACAAAAACTAACATTGCAGCAGTGGTGTTTTCAAGCAACAGATACATAAAAGCAAATTCCAGAAAAAGGAAAACATTATAAAGGACTGAGATCTCCTTGGCTGTGCAACATCTCAGTGCCTGTGCACAGTGAGTATTTACCTGCTTCAAATATTTTTAGCTTTATTAAGTAATGAGTGAAGGATAAATAAATGGGCAACAGTGGAGCCATCCTAGCTGAGTTCATTCACACCAATCTCAAGCTTTTGAGAAATTCTGGCTAAGGCTGCCAACTCCTGTTAGTTATCCCTCAGGTTTTATGGTGCCAGTGGAATGCTCCTGCCCACACACGCTGTGGCAAAACCCACAAAAAACTACTTGGTCACTTACAGGAATCACTGCAGGAATCTGGGGACAGGACCTACAAATTAAGACCCCAATGAACTTGAGAATTATGACTCTCAGCAACCACATCTGCCCACAACTATGGGCATCACTCTCCCAGTTACTGAAGGGGCAGCTTCTCCAAATTCCAGAGCTGAAGGCATCAATCAAGCCTGCATTACAGACCTTCCCACAACCCATCATATGCTGGGTATGTATCAGAAGATATCTGCACTTTCCTCTTCCCCCAGGACAGTGACCATGGAGCTGGTTGATTATGGCATCTGGGGGGGTGACCCACCCTAACAAGCTCCCAAACCCTGGTTTAAAATACAACTGAGCCTGTATTTCAGACCATAAACTTTATTGGTGGGTGGGTGTGACTTTAAAAAA
>VZTB01012680.1:229920-249843 GCA_013397245.1 Thryothorus ludovicianus
AAAAAAAAATTCCTGCTGGCAGAAACTGGAAAAACAATCTGTTTCAACAATTGCACTAGGAGCAGAATGATTAACTCCCTGAGCCATTCCAGTAACAATACAGATCATGCCAAGATTTATTAAAACATTTTCCACGGAAGAAGTGGTACTGGAGATTTTTAGGGCAATACTGAGGATAAATAACACCAGAGTAGAACAGGTTGGCAAAAGAGGGCTGTGCTGCACGTGAAGTGCACCAGTGGCCCTTATGATCACTCCTTTTTCAACAGAAAGCATGCAACCATTGCCCTTCCATTTGAAATCCAGTTATCACAACTAACATCTTGGCTGTGATTTTGATAAAAGTTCAACAGTCACACAATGTTAATTTAAAATGCAATTCCCTCAAGGAATGAGTCTTGATGTGCCCTGACATATGTATTTGAACTATGAAGGAAAAAAGAAGAGAACTGATTTTTTCTCTCACCCAAAAATGTTACTCTTACAGCAAGTTATTTTATTCCAGCAGGTTTGGGGTTTTTTGTTTGTTTTGCTTTAAACCACTGCCTGAACTGGAAACATGCTTTGGGAGAAAACACCACTTTTTAGCTTTGTCATTGCAACTGCTTTCAGAGTATTAATTTCACATTATGCTTTAAAGGCACTGCCAAGAATTTATTACAACATAAAATTTCTGAATGTAGCCTGTGCTAATGGCTACGCTCCCTGTGCTTTTCTCATATTTTAGATGTACAGAATGCTGTCTCTGAGAAAGAAACCAAATAATCCAAGTGGAGCCAACATCAAAGGCTTCCTTTATTCTGATCCCAAACACCGAAAGCAGTTTCTCCAACAGCACACCTGTACTTTGACCCAAGAACGTTAAACTACTCCCTGGACACTCCTTATTTTCCCTATCAAAAAGTCTGAAGATAAGCAAGTGTGAGGCCTTGGATAACCAAATTATTTTCACAAGGTTTGGTTTTTTTTCTTGAGGTCAGTAGAACACACTCAGATAACACTAAAAATAACTGTATGAAAATATTTTACATATTGAACACTGACCTCTCCAATTTCTTGGTAACTCCTTAACTTCTTTTTATTTTGGGAAAGCATCAAATGTAATGCACTATCCTCTCAGCTGAACATCATGATGCTGTGTGTCAGCAATCCTTACAGTGAGACAACAACAAAAAAAATACTGTGACTTGTTCAGGGATGGGAAGCAGGGAGGAAAGCTGGAAACTTTAAGACAGGCAGCTAAAAAAACTTCAACAAATACACACATATACACACACATATACATAGTCCAGACTGCTAAGATGAGCTTAATTAAAACAGGTCAATTCAACACAGCAGTAAGGATTCTGGTAAATGAGGATAATAAAATCCCTTGAGTTACACTTTATCACATTCTTCTGAAAACCAAAGCAACTCTGACAAACATGGAACCTTTGCAAAAGGCTCCTTTTAAAGCTTTTTTCCCTCTCCCTTTCTGGTTCCACCCACAGCCCCTGACCTCTGCTGTTCTCTGTCAATATTAAGAAAATGGCTGATGATGATGATTACAAACTAGAGACCATTGTTGATGTAAAACCGAGAAAATTTGGATTGTAGTGAAATCAAAATCCTGCACCTCCCATCCAGGGTCCTCTGCAGCTTAAATAAATAGCTTTTTCTGAAAAGATACTAATTTTGAAGGTAAGCAAACAGGATGTATAAAAAATGACAAGCTCACTGAGAACCAGCCAGTAACAACAGTCAAAGTGCCAAATAAAACAGGCAGTTTAAGTCAAAAGCAGGGTTTATGTTATCATGTTACATTTAATCATAATATAAGCAAAGAACATGATGTAAGAGAGCTGTTCTACTGAGTTTTTCTTTAAGCAGAAATCTGAGTTTCAATTACAAAGGCTCTGGTCTCAACAACACAGTTAAAGCTGCACAAAAAAACAGTTCAAATTGGGAGTTCTTTCCATGACTTGATGAGAGAAGCAAAATATTTCTTCCCACACAAACCACATGCTGAAGGGGTTTAGGGAAGGTTTTAAGATCTTTCTGATGGTGAAAAGCCAGAAGTGTTTAAAAATGACCCACATTTGCATTTTTTTACTAGGCTGTATAGTTTCTTTTAGTCTCTGCAGTTTAACCATTTTCAACTTGCCCGTTCACAAAGCACTAAAATGCTTTGCACATAATAATAAATTTTTCAAGGCACAAATCATGTTCTGCCTCTGTAAATTGCATAAAACATTTATCAGTGCTAAAAAGCATCAGTTACAGGGTAAGTATTATAGAAGGAATTATTGACTCCATTATTAAGAGTTAGAGAATCTTAAGGCAAAAGGGCACTCATCATTCTCAACATAGATTTCTTGCCACGTTCTCTCTCTGACTCTGTATTTTTGGTGTGATCGAGCACTTGTATTTTGGAGAATACATTCCCTGTTGCATTTCTCTGTAAATACAGTTAACATGACAGTTCATAGTTTTATTCCAGCCTGTGTGGCTTAGCATAAAAACAAACTTGCTCCAGCTCGTGTGTCCGCCAATGTGCAGGCAGAGACATTTACAAAATCTGCCCACGGCACATCTGTGCGTCACACAAATGCCATCTCCCCCTCTCACAGTGACAGCCTTCGACTTCTGCAGTGACACACTTTGTGAAAAACAGACAATTACAAAAAACGGGCCCCTTCTGAAACAAAATATAGACTGACAAGAGTTGGAGAAACAATTACATTGGTCTGGTTTCCATTCGATTGGATAGTATTCGATAGTAAAAAAAAAAAAAAAACCCAAAATAAGAAACCTTACTCTATGATTTTTCTATGTTTTTGAAGACAGAAACAAGAGGGATGTCAGTAGCAGGATAAACAGCAGCGTGCTGAAAGGCTGCAGGAACACTCTTATTTTTGCAAGCCAACAGGAAACACATTACTTGGAATTTTATCATTCAAAGATAATCAAACCATCACTGAGTTCACGCAAAGTAAACCTGAAACTCATTCTGTTGCTCAGAAAGTGGACATGGCACAGGGAAAGATGCTGGAAAACGAGTTTAACTACTTCCTACTGGCTGTGATTTCTGAAAAATTGGGAGAAAATGACAGCTGAGAGCTTCCCCAGTGCAATACAACAGCTAGCAGATAACTCCCAGAAACCATTCTGACTATCTTCCAGAATTATCACAGAACACGAAGCCTGAATCCTTGAACTTGGGATTGAGACAGTAACAGGTCTTCACAACACCTTCTTTTCCCTATTTTCTGGATATAAAGAAAACCAAATTTGTGCAGATGGATCACTGCAAAAGTGAAAAACCAGAAGTTATTACTTCTGCTCCCTAACTTTGGTTACAGCCACTCTCCTTTTGCTTATTAGGTATTTTGACAGCACAACAATTATTTCAGAAGAAACTGTAGCTTTTAAAACATTTTCATCAGTCTTTTCATTCATTCTGTCCCTCTGGGTCAGGACTGTCACCCCAGTTACAAAAGGAAGATGAAAAACAAGTGTGAGAATAACAAATGAAATCTGAAAAATAACTCTGTGATGAAAATTGTACACCCAAGAGTAGCCCAAATGAGAGTCATTTATTTCATCTGCACTGTAAACCAAATTAAAATAAGATACATTCAACCAGTGATTAAACAGGAGCTGGTCAATGAAGTAAATGCTTTAAGAAGAAACTCCACCTGTGCTCTTTTTCTTTGAATAATCAATTAGCCTTAATTCCTTATAAAGTCCACACCATCACAATACATTGTGAAATGTGACCCTCAGGCTGAGATAAAATTCTCAGTTTAATCAGAGCTATACATCCCTTAAAGCTTATGTTAAATACTTCATATAATTAAACTTTTATGTAAAAACTATGTATAGGAAAACATGACCAGTAGCTTAATTTGCTGGGAGGTCTGACAAGGACTCATAGGAGAATATGGGAGACCTTTCCATCATACAGGAAGCCTTTGATTTCAGTGAACAGTTTACCCATCTCTGGATAAATGAATTTGAGAAGGGATACCAGCCACACTCAACATCTGATTAAAGAATGAAAAATATGTAAGAAGAGGCTGTGATGGTTCCTGAAAGTTTAGTTCCAGAAAGAACATGAAAAGAAGAGTTCAATCTACACCAGAAACAATACAATTCAGTATGGGGATTAAACGAATTAATAGCAGGAGTTTTATCCCATTGTGGGTCTCTGCAGCCCTTCCTGGGCCAGGAGTGCCATCAGGCTTTGCAAGGAGAGATGGGGAGGGACAAAACCAGTTCAGAGCATCCTGTCACCAGTTACTCTGCAGTACACAGACTGGTGTGGGACCCATTTGCTTTTTCAACAGATGTGTTGAGAGAGTGAGGGTGGGGGGCTGAGAGGAGGAAGGAATGGTTTTATTCTGCATGATGAGATAGTGTCACACAGGAAGCAGCAAGGCCCAACTTCTTTTCACAGCTGCATCATGATTAGTGAAAATCTGGTCTGTAACTGCTGCAAAAAGCCCTCATCTGCTGTACTAAAACTCTCCCAACCTCCACAAAAACCACTGGCAAGCAACTACAAGAAAGCTCTGAACAGTTTTGGTAGAAGAGTTTGGCATGAAGCAAAATCTTCCTTTTCCACCAAAGTTATTTAAAGAAAATATGAAAAGCAAAAATATGGGGATTGCACCCATAGGGATTGGTTTGTTTTGTTTTACAGGGTTTTTGGTTTTTTTTAACTGTCCAGAGAGAATGAGCAATATGATTGCTGAGTAATACCATGACATTCATAACAGGACAAGTGGCATGGACAAAATATTTCTAACCTGCAGGTCTGTAGTGCTTTCATGGAAATTTGTTAAATACTGCACAGACTTAGAGCTTTGAAATTAAACTGTGTGTACTTTAACTTAGAGAATAAAGAAAAAGCTGTTCAGTACTACACCCAAACAGGCCAGATGAACTGATTGCTTATTAAACATGTAAAATGGAGTTATGAGCAGTACCAACTGAATTTGTTTTGCACGATCCCAAATAAATGGTTAGTGAAACAAAGTGTCTGAAGCCTAGAACAGGATGGAGAAGAATGAGCCAAAGTACATGAATTCAAATCTTATTTTTATTCTGCATATCCAATCTGTACAAAGCTCTTCAGACAAAGATCTGGAGCTGTTAGGAATGAGATTAAATCTCACCCTAAAAAACTTGAAAGCAACTACAGTGGAAACAGAAATTCTGCAATTGCTTATAGCAGATCTTAAATTAGGTACTTACCAATAGTTAAAACAGTATTTATTCAGATTAACCACTCCCCATGAAGATGTGTGACAGTGGTACCTGTTTTTCACCAAACAGCAGCTGCTGCAGGACACCATCACAGCACCATGAATATTGCTCCAATAACTATAAAAGAAGCCCAGAATGCAACTTTTGCCAGCATCGAGGAATTTCAGAAACTTCAAACTCCTCTAACTAAAATCACAAAATATCACTGGAATTATTCCCTTACTTTTGTCAATACTGATCAAAGCAAATTACTAACTTATTTTCCCAGTGAAATGCAGTGAATTCCTAAAATAGGAGTTCAACAGAATGCCCTAAAATAGGGCATTCTGCCAATAATAAAAAACAAAATAAAGTGCAATGTCATTAAACACATTAATGAAACCAAAGCTAAGGTGGTGTCATTTTGTATTATTAAGAAGTGTTGGGTACTTTCTGAGCTTAAACTAAGTTTTGATGTTAGTCTTTGTTTCATTGCCAAGGTCTATGTATAAAAAAAAAAACTTAAATGAAATACTGTCTTTCTAATACAGTGCACATGATGCAGTAATTTTTTTTCTCCTTTAAGAATACATGTTTTTCCTGTAAGACAGAAGGCAAGATAATTTACGCTGCATTGGAAAGCATGAACATATTAATGATGGGGAATGATGAAGAACATGAATAGTTTCCATTTTCACATTCAAAAACAAGTACCTGCAAATTAATGCTAAAAGCAACTGGCCTATAAAGGAGCCCTGTTTCCATGCCAACTGATCACAGAAAAGACATATAATTCAACCAAAAAATGAATAACCTACAAAACAAGAAAATAAAGAGCAAGTAGAAGTGCTGGAAATCAAGATCCTGACCATACCCAACTATTTTACAAGAATAGCAAAGAACACAACAATTAAACTGCAATTTAAGATGTGAATGGTGTGCAGCTAATGGCACTTCATCATTACAATACTTCTAAAAGCTGTCAGTCTCTAGTCGAGAAAAACAGGATCCAGAACACTTCTTTTAAGAAGGAGGGGACATTTGTACAATTCTTATGGAGGTCTCATATGGTGGCATAAAAGCACCAAGTCACTCTTCAGTGCACATCTTTCATCAGGATTTTATTTTTTTTTCCTTAAGGCCTCACTCACAGAGTTGTTCTGAGGTCCTGCAGTCAGAGCTGGCTGCAGAGCAAGGCTGTTGCTACCTGAGTGTTCATTGCAAAATCAGGCACATCAGGAATGGGCAGATAAATATCTGCACACATGGCCATGTGCATGTATTTATCTGATGCAATTAAATTTTTCTATGTGTATGAGCAAAATTCAACTTCACAGATGATAAAACCGTGCTACCACTAACAGTACTATAGCAAACAAGTAAATTCATTGATAAATTTCATAAATAAAATCATGGGATATACACTCCACTTTTGTCATTTTCTATATCGACAAACCAGACTTAATTTAAGCAAGGAAACTTAGAAATACTGAATTGACAAAAAAGCTACTGATCTAAATACAACTAGTTCCAAGATACCAACATTTACATGCAATAAAACCAGCAGTTTGAGTATATGCTCTTTAAACCTCAATAAATAAATAACTCCAACTAAAAGGTCCATAAACTCTGTGTTCTAAATGAATACAAACTGAAGACAGGACAATAAATTTCCGTTTCTTAGTACTTTATTTTATTTAAAGCAACAGTGCTTTTCTTTCTATTTAGCTCTTAAAAACATATTAGAAGTCATTAGATGTTTAAAACAGATAAAAAATTATGGCTACAGAACTGGGAGCTGGAAACACCACCACTAATGCATTTCAGTCCATTTGAATTTTACTGTTTTCTTGCTTTCTGCATGAGTAAAGAACAGAAAATTACAAGTGCTTGTACCCACCCAACTGACTCCATATTTATGTGAACACAGAGGTTACATGACAATGGGCCTAAACACTGCAGGGAAAAATGCAAAGTTCACAGAAAACGATCTTTAGTTTCATTTATGAGCCTCAGCCTGCGTAGGGACTTCAATGACATCAGTGGATGAAAGAAAGTAATTATAAAGCCATGTTCCAGCTTATCCAGATAGCATGAAAGATTAAGGGTTTCAGACTTTCTTCCTCTGTCTATTCAGAATTTACTAAGAACTGAATTTTTAGATGTAACAGTTGCTTGCTGCCCTTTTAGACAGAAAAAGCTTTGCCCTTTAAGGGTAAAAAGTATTTGGATTCTAGTAGAAAAGATCTAAGCTTAAAAGTTTTTAAGTCATCACTAAGCTTTTTTTTTTTTTTTTTAAATAAAAAGTGCTTACATCACAGCTCAGAAAACTATACAGTAAGCATTCGGCATCCCTGAACTTTTTTAGGTCCCACTTCATTTCTCCAACCTCTACCTAAGGCTGGCCAGAGCCAACTGACTGCATTTCTGCAGTTCTTGTACAAGCTGAAAAATGACAATTCAGCTGTGTGGAGAGGCCAGGATTTCTGCATCTTTCTTCATGTATAAATTAAGGCTCTTAGGCTTATACACTAAATTCCTGTGTAGGATCCTTGAAGAAAAAAAGCTAATAAAAAGAAAAATCTACACACAGGCTCAAGATACACCAACTATTCCCAGCTGATAAAACTCCACCTGTAAAGTCAAGTATGTCACACTAACCTTTGTGGCATGCCAACTCTTCAGAAACTCCTAAAGTACAAAGATATGAATTCCAACAGGGAAAAACGTATTTTAATCAATCTCTATCAATGTGTTATATTACAGAAGTTACAAAACAGCAGCAGCTGAAAGCTGCCTGTGCTGTGGCTGGCTGACAGTACCTGCACTCCCAGCTCCACGCTTCCCTGACAATTAATTCCTGCTATGTTTTGGAAGGACCAGGAGTGGCAAAGCTGAGTTAAGATGAAAGGTCAGTTCAGCTTCTCACACCTTCACCTCTTTTTATCTATTGTCAAAGAATCTCTTCTGTTCTACAAACACCTTTCTATTTTTTGGAGCCTTCTGAAAGTCAGTTTTATACTGATGACATCGTTTCACTACCATGGATGAAATCATCCACAGAGCACATGGATTTTTCACACAGCACTGCCTTGGGCAAGATCTTAAAAGGCAACAGAGCAGAAGACTCCAAGTTATTTAAATATGAAGAGAAGAACAATAATGAAATAAAGAAAAAATAAATCATTTTCAACAGAGCAACAACTAGAAGGGCAAACAGCAACAATTTCACGTTCAGCAACTCTTCTTAGCCTTGGCCAGCACTGTCTGTTTATATAACTGAAAGAAAGAATGCTGCCCTGAACTTGCCCATTATCCCACAGAAAAGGTATTGTGGGAATGTTAGCTTTTACCTGGCTAACTTCCAGATGCTGGCAGGAAAAAACCACCCTTTTAAAAATTTAGTCAACTGAAAAATACTCAACATTTTTCTCATTTTACAATTATTCCAAGTTATGCATAAACTAACATAGGCCTTGAACTAAATCCATATAAAATGGTCATAACAAGATGATGGACTGCTGTGCAAAAGAAGGAATCAGGGGGTCTCACAGCCAAACCAAGCAGCCAGTACTGTATTTCTCAAAGCACAGCAGCTTTGCTGAAAGCAGGCACATTTCCAGAATAGCAGAAATGTCTGCAATGTCCATAAGAGCACTTGCTGGACAATGAGAACAGGAACCAAAAAAACAGTGCCATCCCAATTTCAGGAATGCAGCCCAACGCTGTGATGCTGAGCTGGCAACGTGTGACCAAGATGTCATTTGAAGCCTGCATTCTGTCATACAGTTAATGAGAGAGAAATGCATCTTGCTGTGCATCTAATACCTGCATGGAACCCACGACAGAAACTGCAACACAGAAGAATCACAGAATCATTTAGATTGGAAAAGACCTCCAAGATCATGAAGTCCAACCTGACACTGCCAAGGCCATCACTAAACCAAGTGCCACATCTACAGGTCTTTTAAGCATTTCCAAGGACAGTATTTCTACCACTGCCTGGGCAGCCTGTTTCAATGCTTGACAACCCTTTCTGTGAAGAGATTTTTCCTAATATCCAGTCTAAACCTTATCACGTAGGTGTAACGATAAGTAAAGTCTCACCTCAGCCTCCTTTTCTCCAGGATAAACAACTGGACACAATTGAGCACCTCAATGTCTTTTTTTGTGTAGTGAGGGGCCCACAGAAACACAGGATTCAAGGTGTGGCCTCAGCAGAGCTGAGTACAGAGGGACAATCAGTGCCCTGGTCCTGCTGGCCACACTCCTGCTGTCACAGCCCAGGATGTCACTGGCCTTCTTGGCCACCTGGGCACATGTTCAGCCACTGCTGACCAGCACCCCCAGGCCCTTTCCCACTGGACACTTTCCACCCACCCTGCCCCCAGCCTGGAGCTGCAGGGGGTTGTTGTGACCCAAGGGCAGGACCTGGCACTTGGCCTTGCTGAACCTCAGACTCCCTCATCCATCCTGCCCAGATCCCTCTGCAGAGCCCTTGTGTCCTCCAGCAGGTCAACACACCCAACTCATCATCTGAGGACTTGCAGAGACTGCCCTCAATCCCCTCACCCAGATCATCAATAAGAATATTAAATGGAACTGGAGAGAACCAAGCACAGTAACTGTGGACTTGAGAAGACCCCAACACAAAATGAGCAAAAATCCCCTTTCTGTTCTAAACAGAAGGCATTTTTCTTGCTCTTTTCCATCTGGCACTTCAAGTAGCTGTCTTTTCTTAACAGTCATCTTGAAGTTTTTAATAAGTCACACAATGTGCAAACTCAAACTGAAAGAAATTACCCCTCACTTCTTCTCTATTCTAAAGTTCAACTGTTAAGTAAAAATAGCTCACAATCATGTCCCTGCTCCAAGCCTTTGCATCCCAGCAGGAGCAAGGGTGCTCAGTGCTGACACACCATCCCCAAATTCCAGTGCACGTGGAGCTGCAGCCTCCTCAGCCACCAGGACTCTGCTGGCTCATCTGCATGTCCTGTCAAGCTAATTGGCAAAATACAACTCCCCCATTCAAACGTACAGGAGAGGGTTTTGCTGGTTGAAGAGGAAGAGCTTTAATGGTGGAAATTACGTTTTTAATTTGGAGAAAGCAAGCCCTTCAGTCACAGTGGAATGTTTTGCACGGTGCTGTGTTCAGTCAAGCCACAGGTTGTCTTTTTAATAAGTTCACAAATGGAAGGTCACTGCCTCCCAAACTCTGTGTGATAAAACAAGATACAAAAAAGATGGACCAAGCACCCACTCAGAGCACCATTAACTAAAGAACCCTCATCCTAATTTGGTGCCATTTCCAACAGATCCCAGTGCCTTCCCAGGTAAGCTCACAGTCATTTACATGCACAGAATGGAGGACAGGACTGGGCACAGAAAAATTAAGTGAATTATCCCAGGTCACTTCAGAGGCTTCTCACAAATGTGACAGAACCACCATGACCATCTGGGCCATTCCACAGCCACTTGGGACATCTGCTACCACTGCCATCTCTGCTCCCCTCTCCTCCAATTCCCCATGCAATAATTAGACCACATTTGCCCTGGAAGTCAGTACCTGCCCCTGACTTCAGTACTCAACTAGTAACCAGAAACTTCTACAACAAAGAAAACAAACCACCCAAAAAAAAACCCAACCAAAAAAACAAACCAAAACAACAAAAAAACCCACAACAATTTCAGGGAAGTGATTCAGTTCTCATGTAGGACATTACATTCCTAGCACAGGTCCTTCAGTGATGTTCCTTTCACAGAGGTACAAATCCCACACAAAGCAGCTGTATTTATGCTCAAGCGTGCTTCCAAACTAGAACACACATGCCTAACAATGTAATTGCAAAGTACAAAGTAATTTGGTTTTCCTGATTCCTAAATATCAAATGTGAAATAAGCTTAGTACACTTAGTCCCACTTTACTTACTTAAAAAAGAGTTCAAACAGGCTTGCACCACCTCAACTAACTTGATTTAAAATCATACTTAAGTAAATGCAAGCAGTTTCCCAGGTATTATATGGCTTATTCATGGACTACTTCTTTCACTATGCACTCCTGTGATCAAAGGTATCTTAGATGTAACAGGTGAGGTTATTTACTATTTATAAAAACCAACACTGTTTAATCTTCCTTTTAGAATTAGTCTTTTAAAATGAAAATTAATGTTTATTAATTCTGTTTGAAAATTTGAGAGAGAAGTAGAGTACTTTGGACGTAATTTTTTTCTGCACAAAAAAAGAAAAATCCCCTCCTGCCAATAAATCTTTAGGGCACTTCAATAGCTGCTGGAATTGCGTAAACCACACTTTGGAATATTCATCATTTCTATGAGAGAGTATCCCCAGGACAACAAAAAAACCCAAACTTCATTTTCAGTTTCTCAGGAGGATTTTTCCCCCCCTGACTGTGGGTCTAGGAAAACAATTTCTATTTATGTATTTGTTAACAGATTTTTTTAATGTTTTGTTTTTTTTAAAAAAGCCACCAAGCTCAGAAAAATCACTAACAGAATTTAACAGACTTAAAAAACAGTTCAGAGGGAAGTTATGAAAATCAATGCAAAACTGCAATATTCACAGTACTTCAAGTTCTCAATTACCAGCTCCATGCAAGACACTCTTGTACTTTCTTTATTCACAGGACTAAGAAAATAAGAGTCATGATTTTGGAGAGTTCCCATAATCCTGAGTCTTTCAACTGAGTGGCAGAACTCGTTCCTCAACTACAAGTAATGAAACAAACCAATCTTTGAACAAAATGTTAGTGGAAGTGTTATCCTGCAGTAAGTCAGGTTTGGTGTGGAGGATGTGGGCAGAATCCTTTCCATTTGTGAGCCCACTCCAGCTCCCATCAATACCAAGCAGAAGCTGAATAATTCAATGTCCTGCAGGATCCAAATCTGCTAAGACAGGAGCAGTTGTGCCTGCAGCTTGCTATTCTCCTAATTCCTACTAAAAATATTTTCTATTTCTTTCTCTAAGGAGATGATTCTCACTGCTGAACACACAACTCTGGTTTTAAATTTTAGGTGGCTGCAAGGTGGTCACGAGACAAATGCCAAGAGTATTTAAGGGCATCTCCATTTACAGTAAGAAAAAAAATCATCTGGATTCTGAGATGGAAAATCATCTGGATTCAAGGATTCAAAACTCGAGATATTTTGAACAAAGACATGGTAAAAGAAAGCCTTGAACAGAAGTCTGCCAAATACAAACATACATAACCAGAGCCAAAAGGCAGTGTATTGTGAAATCTTTCAAAACCATACAATACTATAGGAATTAAGTAAACTTAAACCTCCTCTGCAATACTCTCGTCATAGCTAATTTGTGATTTCCTGTACGCTCAGTACTAACAGCACAATGGAGCCTCTATTGTGGGCCTCCTCCCAGAAGCTTTTAAAAAATGCAAGACATTCTTTTTATGTAGACTGGCGTGGCTAAAATACATCGAGCTCTACATAGATAAATGGAGATAAATAGATTTTAGACGCTGCTTCTGCCCATAAAAATAAAAAAGTGCTGCCTGGTGGTGCTGAGTTTAAAGTTCACAGAGGAGCAGAGCATGGCTGACCATGGACCTCAGGAAGGGCACATTTGGAAGCCACTTTAGTTTTAGGGTACCAAGAGAAGATTTCACATTGAGAACTCCCTGCAAATTCAACACAATTCAAATTAGTGCTGAGAGTCTCACAGGAGCTGAAAAAAATGAATGAAAATTTGACAGAATTCATGGGATAAATCAACTGCAGTATTCACTGCAAATCTTGATTGAAGGTGAAGGTAATAAGTCCTTTAGGTGCAAGTAACTAGTTCATGGAGGTACTAAAAATTGATATTGCATACTTTTTATCTTGAAGGATCCTGAAAGCTAACACAAACCAGCCAAAATGAACAAGACTTTCTGCTGGTAGCAGAAATGAAAGACAGTAATCCTGGCACAGGACAGGCTGGGAAAAAAGCACAACCAGCACAGACAGACTTTCAGAGAGAATTTGATGGGGATGCAAAATAAATGCAAAATAAAACCTAAAATGCTGCAGTGGCTTTGATCAGCACCTTAATGACCTTTCTTAGTAAAAAAGAATGCGTTAAAATAGAATTAGCTGCCCAGTTCCAGTCAGCATGGGAACACACATGTTTCACACTGAATTACTGAAGATTACTTCTCAGTAACCCTGATTATATGAATGGGAAAATCAACGACATGAGAAGGGCTGTGATACACATTAATACTGCTCACTGAAGCACCAGACACACATTAAGATGGTTGGTAGACCACAAATGCGAAAACGCTCATTACCCGCTTGAAAATAAACAGTTTAACATATCTGGTACAACACATTAAAGTGAAAAAATATTTAAGTATCAGTTTAAGAGTTTGAAGACTGGCTTGTGGTTATCTCTGCTAAACACTTTTGTCCTGCATGACTCTGCAAAGACTGAAGCGACGCACTCAGCAAGAGACAAACTGGCTACAACCATCTAATGAAATTTGACTCATCTGGGAATTCTGATGAAGTGAAGTGCTCCACACCACTGCTTCTGCTAAGCCATACGTTTTCCTTGCAGGATTGAGAGTCCTGCAAATATGCAAAAAGCAGCATCAATTTTGGACTGTTTGGCTTAAAATAGAAGGTTAATTCTGAAAATCCATATTCAGGTAAAAATACCACAGGAGCTGATGGAAACTTTGCAATTATAAATTAAAAGCCAGGGATCTGCATCAATGGCACAGTCTTTATCTCTGTCAGCCCCCAGCAGCAGCTCTTGCTGACTGTAAGTCTGACTAAGAGCTGCCTGGGGCAGCTCTCTCTTCCTACAAACCCTCCTGCACATCAGCCCTATCCAACTGGAGAGCACACATCCTGGTACAGCTCCTTTCTGGCTCATTCTCCCAACTTCTGACTCACCCAAGTGCTATGATGACATTTTCCAGAGTGAAAAAAAATCTATGCGTAGTAGCAGATGATGAAAATTCCCTGCAGTGCTGCTTCTCTCCTGGCTTTTTCCTGAGCTCTGCCTGACCTGTGCATGCTGCAGGAGAGCCCACTGGCCATTCCTCTGCCTGGCCAGGCATTTTTTAAATGAGGATACAGCTTGATGGGAGTACAGCAGGGACAGCCTTGGCCCCCTCCCATTTGCCATTCCTGCTGTCATCACGTGGCAGGCATGGGCTGATTCCTATTGATCATATTTGGAGGGTGGGAGAGAGGAACAATCTGCCTCACAGCAGCAGCAAGGCCAGGCTTCAGAGGCTCTGACATGAACAAAACTGAAAGCAGGACCACTCTCTTCTGCTGCCCAAGAGCTCAGCCATCCTAAACCCCTATCTGCTGTGGTTAGACCCTGCTGTGACTGCCCAACAACCCGTGGGTGAGGGCCTAAATCCTTTCTGCACAAAACCAGACACATTCAGGGAAATGTGCACAACACTGGGCTGCCCACCAAGGCTCCCCCAACCACAGACATTTCTTCTTTCAGGAGGTCCCAAGTGAACCAAGCACAGAAGGTGCCAAAGCAATGCCTGCTTTCAAAGGCAGCAGAAGTCATGCTCTTGTCATGCTCTGCATGGCAGCATGATACTTCACTGCTATTAAAGCTTTCAGCACATCCCACTGGGACAGAACTCCCACTCGCCTCATGACAGGGTGTGCCTGTGTCCCACAGCAGAAGATGGAATCTATCAAAAAACATTGGTGCTGTTCAGGAAGACTGTTAGAGCACATCCAACAATACAGAGTTTGGGCTGCACACAGGAATCTGGAACTGTGACTCAAGTCAAGTAAGAAATGTTTCCCTGCTTCCTTCCTTTTTTTTTTTTTTTTTAAATGAGTTGGCATCAGAGCTCCCCTAAATAGACCAAAAGGAGAGGAGGGGTAACGTGGTGAGCTCTGGCACACACACAGGCAGAAAGCATGAACAACTTTCACTGCAGACTTATGTAACTTTGCTGGTGGTGACACAACTCACTGAAGGGTGGTTTAGGCACAGATAAGCAACATCCACTGACCTGTAAATAGAACTGTTAAAATATGCCTTAAAATACCTCACGTAAAGCAAAATTATATAATCACATTACCTCCTGCTTTAATACTGAGACAACAAAGGCTTCATACGCAACAGAAATAAAAGCTTTCTATTAATACCTCAACTTCAGAATTAGCTGAACAATTGTCCCCAGTCCCCAGGGCCAGCTTTTTCTGCTTTCTGCAAAGAATCCCTTCTGGCTGACTATGCTGGCAGGTATACTGCAAGGAACTTCCTCTAAAAGCCTCTTGAAAAAGGCAGGTATAAAAAAAGGTGAAAATGCAAGGATGAGCAATAGTAGTCCTAAAGAAATATCAGCACAAAATATGCTATTGTATTAACTACACTTAGCTCAAAGAAAAAAAAATAAAAATTAAACAATGTCAATTTTCAATTATGTTGATTAGACACAAACTGGATAATTAGTAAATAGAATAATAATATAGGAAACATGATACGTTTGAAATGAAGTGACAAAAATATTCCAGAAGAGAGAACAAGCTAATTCATAATCTTCCTCAAATATTAATTACTCATTCTGCTAAAACAAACATAAACACTTTATGCTTTGCACATCAAAAAACAATTAACCTATTCGTCTAAGGCACAGATGTTTTTCAGGAGAGGTTCTTTTGAGCGATACTTTTTTTTGGTGCTTAATTTCACCTTGTGAATTTATTTTTTTTAATTATTATTTCATTACTGCTGGAACGCCCATAAGGGTAAAGACTCAGGTTAAGGCAGGGCTCCATCCCTGGTGTTTGGTGGGCAGAGCCCACGGGTGGGGCTGGGGAATCCAGATCCAGATCCTCCCATCCCAGGGTGCAGCTACCAGGCAGCACAAATCAGAGGAGCCCAGGGACTGCCTCCTGTTCCTCGAGGAACCAGATAGGTCTCTGGTCATTTTCAAAAACAATCTGAAGTTTTTACCCACTTCAACCACCAAAGCAAAGCTGAAAACCAAAGGGTCTCAAAAGCACCAAGAAAGTCTAACCTGGGGACTCTCGGCGCCTTTTTTTCCATCACCAACAGTTTGGGATGGTTGCTCCGTTTCTCCTCCCCACGGGAGGCCACACAGCAGTTTCAGTCAGCCAACACTCAGATGCTGCCAGATTCCCGAGAAGATGATGTTAATCATTTGGGGAGATGGGCTGAGGATTACTGAGCACTGGGAAAGATCCCGTCGTAATCAGAGCCCAGAGATCCCAAACCGCCCGCCACGACTGGGAGCGCCGCTGCACTTCCCCAGCTTCCCAGAGGAATGCTGGCGAGGGAGCAAAGGGTTACATTTCAGCAGGAAACGTTAATTTTAGATTTATCTGCAATGCATGTTTTCCTGATCAATTCATAGATAAAAATGAATCATCATCATCTTTGCTCTTGAGGCAATAGGGGAGAATGAGACCCAAAACTACAGCTGGGAATTTGCCTTCCTGAACTGTAAATCCATTGCTCCGCTGCCCGGGACTGAGAAAGCACATGCAGCTGAGGAACTAAGGCTAAAGGGCTCTGTACTACAACTTTTATCCTCACCTTAAATTTTAGGACATGTATTAAAAGTGTAACTTCATCTCTACTCTCACACTAAATAAATAATTATGGGGCCAGGAGGTGAGGGAGCCTCAGAGGAGGCTGCTATGCTGCTGCACTGCCAACTGCTCTGGGATTTGAAAGCTTGACACATGCTGGAGTATCACCTCATCAATGTTCCCAGCTGGCTTGGGAGGCAAAAACCTGACTACTACTCTTAAAGGCGGGTCTCTCACACACGAGCAGCCAAGAGCTCCAGATAAGCTTCAAGAAATACAATTATTACAAATGCACGGTGCATAAGTCAAAACAAAATGGCAACAAGCACTTTTAGCCCAAAACATCAGCACAGTTTCAAGTTTAGTGTTGCGTGTCGCATAAGCAAATTAAAGATCATGTTGCTTCTCAGCATCTCTGCTTAAAAGACACTCAAATCTGTGCCTTTCTACACACTTACTGCTGTTCAAACAGTTTTCTGGTAAAACAAGCTTTTTTGCTTTCTCATATTTACAGTATTTACGTAAAAAAAAGGCACTTTGGGAGAAAGTCAGTTTTCCTCCCAAAAGGGATGACCCAGCCTAGTCACTGATGCCCAGGAGATGTTCTTATTTGATAAGGAGGGATTGACTTTGTTTCAAAACGTTGGCAAGTGTGCTACTGTATCTGTGTGATAACACCTCACAGTGTGCAGCCCTGTCCTAATCTCTCGGATCACACTTTTGGCGAAGAGCTGCAACCCTCTCTGTTTACACTGCAAATAAAACAATAGCTCTCAGAAACAGGGAGATTAATAAATTGAAGGATCACACATTTTTAACAAAAGGCAGACACTATTTTATCTTTATGATGCAGAAGGACAAGTCAAGAGGTAACAAAGCTGACAAGCATAAGGGCACTTGTAATTTGTTTTATCACGCTATCAGAACTCCACAGGATGACAAAGTATCACAGCATATACAATATTTACCACGGGGAGCTTTCTACACGTAGTGTACCCTGTGCTCGGAAGCTGCACGCTCCAGCTATTCCTGAACTACACATGACAACACTCAACTGCAAAATTCACAAAGGTGACTGGAGTACTTTCATTTCAAAATAGCAGTTTCATTGACTAAACTCTTCTACTGAGCACGACTACAGCAGTTCCCAGGATTATTACTATTTTATTTGCCAATTCAGTAATGAAACAACACATTCTCTGATGGAGTAACACTGAATCTGTGCTATTTGGGGGGGTATTTACAGAAGGACAGAGAACACACCACTGACTCTGCACCAATTTACACCCTCAGTGCCATCTAACAAACAGAAAAACAAAATCCATGTCCCAAATACTATTCTATATTAACAATGACAAAAATGAGGGAGCAATTTAACTCTCCCGCCTTCTCATCTGTTTACAAATACACACAAATACTCATATAAATACACATTTCTTGTTCAGGCTGGAAAAGAGGCAGGTTGGGGGCAAAGGATTGTTTGCTTCCTTTTGGTTTGAAATACACCAGCCAATTGCCAACGGGTACAATATTTTGTCACTACCTCACTCTGGGGATGGCTGACATAATAATAAACTAAAGAGGATGCTATCTGTCAAACATTAAGGAATTCCAATATTGAAATCTTGCTGCCTTTGGGGGTCAATAAAGAGCAACATTATAAAATACACTAAAGTTAGCAGTTTGGGCTGCTAATTTTACATGCCTGCTTCACCAACGCACAGCTAAAAATAGATAAACAGATATGAGCACAGAACAAAGAGATGCACTGGACAATTACCTTTCTGCTAGCAGTCTAATTTATACTCAGCTTTTTAACCCTTCTTATTCATAAAAGAAACAGAATTTCAAAGTATTACTTAATGCAATCTCAATATAAGGGTATTAAAGAATGCTTTATTTTTCTTAGTATTTTCTTGCTCCCTTCCTAGTGGGACAGAATAATGAGATTTAAAATATTTTAATAAGGGCATCAGGCTACTTGCCAAGGGGCTCGAATACTAAATAAGAATATTTACATCTTTTAAGACCCTGGAGGAGGAATCAGTGCAATGCACTTGAAACACGTACACACATTGCAAATATGACAGTTAATTTTAATTCACTGGAAAATAAAGTACACACTCACTTCAGTTTATTAGGCCTCATTATTTTCAATGAGGCTAAAGGGATGATTATCTTTAGCTGCTCCAACGTGGCCTAAAAGCAAACATTCTTCCTGATAAGGACAACACTTACTAAAATATAAGGCACCATGAAATTGTTCAATTTAAGTTACAATCGGTGAAATTTTAAAAACCAGCACTGCTAACAATATTTTCTACCATTATTCTGTCCAGCTGGGTTCTATGACTTAAATCCTGACTTTTGAATTTAATTCTTTTGAGGAAAATAAAGCAGTATAGCAGTCTGATGCATATCTACACTGTAAACAGGCGTATTCTATGCTTTGTAGCCTTCTTTTGGTAAAATTTGCTTACAAAATGATAATGTTTGTAAACAGAATCGACATTCTGTCTCCTTATGTCTGGGGGCAGGAAAAAAAGAAATCACCTTCAGATTAACATGACAATTTATGCCAGGCAATTCTGGAGGCATATCTGTAACATCACCCTGCACATACTATTCATGTTACTTCAAAAAACAACAGAATAAATGCATGCTTAAAAAAAAAGAAAAAAATAAATAAAAAAAAAGAAGGGGAAAGAAAGAAACAGAGAATTGAGATTGAGGGTGAAGAGCCTTACCTCTGACACACAACCCGTCCGCAGCTCTGCCAAAACCATCCCACCAGCCAGGCCTTAAGCACTTTTTTGCAGCAATAAAACGCCGCTTTTAAACTTCCTGTTTATCCAAACACCGGCCCAGCTTTCTCGGAGCCGGCACCGCGCACCCCAGGAGCGAGAGGGGGAGACCCAACACCCCAAACCCTGCCCAGGGTTTCAGCACCCCAAATTCTCCTGGGGGACCCAACACCCCAAACCCTTCCCAGGAAACTCAGCACCCCAAATTCTCCCGGGGGACCCAACACCCCAAACCCTTCCCAGGGTTTCAGCACCCCAAATTCTCCTGGGGGACCCAACATCCCAAATCCTTCCCAGGGACCTCAGCACCCCAAATTCTCCCGGGGGAC
>VZTB01012680.1:252066-297956 GCA_013397245.1 Thryothorus ludovicianus
AAGCGGAGCCGCGGCCGTTCGCTCGGCCGTCCCCACCCACAGCCCGGCCCAGCCCGGCAGCGAATATCCCTTCTCTGGGTTTTTCCAGAAATAAAACCATCGTTTCCTGTTTCAGCGAAGGGCCCCAGCATCCCTCAGGGACCCGGAGCCCCTCGGATAAAGGACGGAGATTCCTGGGTAGCAAAAAAGAGCAATTCACTGAGAACGGACAGGGCTGTAGATTTCCCCCCGGGCTTTTTTGGGAGCTGGTTTTGCTATGAGGGGAATATTTGAACCCAGAGGTTATGAAGGGTGGTTTCAGCCTCCGAGTTGTGTGGATTTCAGGAATCCGTTCAGGGCACAACTCAAGGATTTTAGCATACAGGCAGCCTTCAGCAGCTTGGCTCCAGCTCACTAAGAACTTGTTTTCCCCCGTCATTTCCCAGGTAGTGTATTGTCCCTTTCATGGGATTATCCACCGGGACTGGGAGGTAACTCCCAGGACAAGTTTATGCCGCCTCTGATTTATCTTCATTTTCCTCCTCTATTCCTGGGAAAGCCTTTTGTGGCTCAGCACAGACGTCTCAGACATCCCTCAAAGAACAGTTTCCCTAAATTCTCACTGTGCATCACTAGGGCAGCATCTAGCCAAGCGCCTCATGTGGGATTTGTATAAATAAATTTGGGTTTAATCACTTTAAAGTGGCTAATCGCTTTATTGCCATTTATAGATGTTAGCAAATATAAAAATACATACATATCAAAGCTCTAAGGAGAAAATCATTATTTTTTTCTCCCTCACTGCTTCAGTTGCCATGTGGCAAAGTATCAGGAATGAGCATTAGGGGGTCAAACACTCTTAAACCACAAGAGAAATATCTGTGAATACCAATATGGATATGAAAATCTCCAGAATAAAAAAAAAAATTACTAGTGGAAAAGGAAAAAATCAAAAACGAAATTAAGAATTCAGTTGCATTTTTTAACAGAGAAACATAAACAGATCCAGGCACTGAGACCATGTCCTCGGTGGGGTTACATGACTGGGCAAATGTTTAGATCCAAACTGGAACTGCTGCTTCGGGGAGGGAGGGGAGTGTGGCGCAAAATATTATGACAAGGGGAGTGCTCTAAGTGAGGATAAGTTGGCATGATGAACAGATGGAGGATTCAATAACAGGAGGTTATTAATACTGCAGTTTGGTATTCTCTCCGCTACTTCGTGAAGGGATTCATATGCTTGCTCTTTTTCCTTTCTGATTGTACACAGACCTAACGAATGCACACGCTGGAGGTAACACGGGGCTCAGTTTCCTCCTGCCACACCCACCACAAGTTTGTGCTTCCCAGGAAAACATCACGGGCTGGATCCTCAGCTGATGCTGACTGGACCACCCGTGTTCCCCCCAGCAGCAGCAAGCCAAGGTGCACCTGCTGAAGGAGAGAGGTTATCTGACCCCATCTCCCCAGCCAAAAGGTCCCTCCACCCTGCTCGACAGCTGCCACAAGGCACCTGCTCCACAGAATAAACTATGCAGACTCTCAGGATGGAAAAGAACATGAAATCACTCGAGAGAAATTGAAGTTTTTCTTCAGAACACAATGCAGTGCTTTTTCTGCTTAAGAAAACACAACTCATTTTTCCCCAAATTCAGCCCTCCTCCCCTGCATGGCTGTCAGTGGCCTAGGTTTGGACTGGACATGAGAAAATCCAGGAGAACACCAGCTCACTCCAGCCAAACCTCTGGTTGTCCCCATCCATTTTGCTTTCTGCTTTCTGCAGCAGCTCGCCTCTGGATCACCTCACCTTCAGTCATCCTCACAACTTTTCACTATGGCTCACACAGCTACGATACAATTCCATCTTTCCCAAAGCCTAACAATCCTCATCCTCTTATTGCATTTGGGCACTGCTCTTACTGCAGCTTCCTTTTTCAACAGCAGTGTAACACAGCTGAGTGTCCTCTGCACTAAGAATTATGGCATTTTTCAAAGGCACTGAACTCTTTCTTGGCTTCTTTAGAGTCAGCTGGAGGAGCACATGTGCTGCAGAGCAAATACATTGTTTTAAGTGTATCTGTTAACAGCCACATGGATAATTTAAGTACAAGTTTTATTCCCCTCAGAACGGGCAATCATAAGGGCATGACCTTGGGCTTTCACAAATTCAGTGCATTAGGGTTCACTATCTTTAGCAGATGTGACTTTGAAGATACTGAAAGAGGAAGTTTTACTGTTTTACCCCCTAAGCAAAGAGCCAAGATACATGTTGAATGTTTTCTGAAGTGAATAGTGAGGTTTGACAATTTTCTTACATAAAGATACTGCTATTGTGTGCTTACAGATTTTCTTTGGTTTGCGTGCTGGTTCTTTCATGCATGATTTTGCTTTGTTATCAAACAGACGTCATTCACTGTAACAGTTTTTAAAGCCATAAATTTAAAACCTTTATGCATTTTTAATCAAAATACAAGATTATGTTTCAATGGAATATCTTAAATTTTGTCAACAGTAAATCTTGCAGATGCTATTAGGAGATCCTACGAGAGATTTATGTCAGAAGAAAAGAATGGTTGGATAAAGCGGGCCCAACACTTAACCTTTATCCTAAAACAGATTGTTTAAATGTATAATCTAATTAAGTCAAATCAATTTATTTAAAATCTGGAAAGAAAACTTTGTTTGGATTTAAATATTTCCCTAATTCTTTCACTTAGATCCTGAAAAGATTTGTTTATATAACACACACAGAGATCAGCCTACTTTGATTTTTAAAATTGCGTACTTTAATTACAGCTTCTATTTTTTTAGTTTTAACTTCATCTGTGCACAACTTCCCACTTCAAGAAGTTAATGCTTTCTGGTTCATGTGAAAGTCAGTTTGAAGAAAAATCTTCAGCAGGTTCTGATGGAAAAATAGGAAAAAAGGAGTAACTGACTAAAGAGAATCACCTCATCTTTGAGAAATTGTGATCATTGCAAGCATGAAATAAAATAGAGGACCTTCATCTACTGTTAGAAAGAAGGTGAAGGATGAAAGTAGTAAAGTTCCACTTAATGAACAAGAAGTTCAACTGTGTCAAACATTCAAAGTCATTTTTGAAATGCCAAATGTACATTGCTCCTTTCTCAGAATGGAACAGGTCTACTAGCTCTATGCTGGAAACACAAAGTGAAAAAGGTTGTAGTGAGCTGAATGAATGGAATAATAAATTCCCTTCAAACCACTGAACACAAAAATACTCCTCTGATGTTATCTGTATTAAGTGACTAAGGGATTTTCTTCTTGATCCCACCCTCTTCATACAAGTGCTAAAAACATAAGAACCAGGGTGGAATTCAATCCTCTGCATTTTCTGATTGTCGTGAAACGAGACATTATTTCCCACCTAGCCAGGAGGAGTTACCAGCCCATCTCCAGGATGCTCTGTGTTCTGGCTGAAGAGAAAAAGAAGGCAGAGATGAACAGCAGAAGAAACCTCTCAAGAACCATTCATTAGTGGATGTCAGCCATTGTCCATCTGTTCACAGTGGAATAAATCCAGACCTGAAGGAACAACTGCACCCTGCCCCATATGGCTCTGTCCCTTCTGCGCTGGCAGGGCTGCTCTGGGGATTTGACATTGGATGAGGTAAAGGAGAAGCAGCACAATCTGTGTGCCCAGGAATGAACAGCCAATTAACATGAAAGGACAAAAAATGGGTTAGTGACCCGGGGAAGGTTTTCTCCTCCTCACCTGTCTGAAATCTTGGAGCTCATTCAAACTGTGTAAGTTGCAGAGATATTATGCTGAGGGTCCTGCTATTAATGAAATCTTACAAATGTACATTTAGCTACTAACAAAATTCTGTGGAGAGTGGGTATCTCCCTCACTTGGTGAGATCACAGATCCAGTTGTCTCCCAAAGTGTTAAAGAAGGCATTTGGAATCACTAACTACACTCACATTCCATTAAAAATTATAATGTGCTATGCTTTCAACATAATGAACCAGTGTAACAACATTCTGCATTTACTTTTATAGAACTGGATTATTGAGTAGTAATTTACCTCTCAGGTTTTAAATCATTCTGGGCCGGGTCATGAGGCAAAGTGCTATTTTTTTAGATGATTAAGGGAAGTAGGCTCTAGCCTATGCAGAATAGTTTTGAAATCTGACTGTCTCTTTAGAATTATAATAAGAACCAGATACTCTTTATGATGCTGAATTCTGCATGCAAAAACTGGGACCTACATATTAAGGCCAACTGAAGGAAACAAAACCCACAAGTCTGTAGCAGATTCAATAACCTGTTTGGTGGTGGTAATTTCACAGGTAATATGGAGAATAATGAACCATCCAATGGCCTAAACAGAACCAGTGGATGTCCTGAGTGAACTTGCTACTGTGGGTGTGTCTTACTGGCCTGCAGTGTCATTTGCACTCCACTCTCCTCCACCTCCTCTTGAGTTCTAACACACTTGGCATCTTACTTTTATCCAAGTTGCTACTTTTATCAAAGTAGCCAGGGAAAAAAAGCAAAAGTTGTATCTATGATAGTTTTCTAGTTTCCCAAACAATTATATTTGCATTTGTGACCATCATTCATTCACTAGGTGGCATATTAAGCATCATACTTCCTTGTTTCAAACACACACCACAAGACTGAGGATGCCCTCAAGAAAAGTTAAACACATATGAAATCAAAGCCACATCTCACTAAGAATTTAGCTGGAGACTTTGATCTGAAACTAAGCACAAGTCTTACCCATCTGAAAAACCACCAAGGATACTTAAGGATAAAAAAAGCAGAACAGTGTTACATGAAAACGTCCATTTGCTCTCAGGGACATCAAGCACAACCACACACTGGGATTATGTACATTTATGGCATTGAAATGAACTCTCCTGCTTTGTCAAATTAACTCAGGATGATGACAAGTTGCTTGAATTTCATCCTCTTCCAAACTGAGCACTTGTACCACCATGAAATCCTGCACTAGCAGCACTCCACTATCACCTACTGCTAAGATAAGAGAGTTGTTCCTTAGTAAGAAAAAAGTGACCTCTAGTGAATCCCCACAGCAGCTCCTGAGACACACAGCACCTCTCTGGCTGTCCCTGACTGACCACATCCCCACCCAATTAAAATCTGATCATGCTGCACCCCATCAGTGAAGCACTTCAGGTACCTTCAGCAACCCACACCGTGCACAGCAGCTGTAAGAAGCAACAGAAGACACTGGCACACTGAAAAACCTCAACACATTTCTCTGAACACAGTAAAACCTGCCCGCTGGTAACTGTTAGATAATTTAACAGACTGCAACAAAACATGCAAGCTCTCCCTGGAGATGAAAATTGTTTAATTAAATTTAATTTAAAAAGTAGCATATCCAGAGATGTGTAAATAAAATGAGAAAAACATCCTATTAAATATGTAAAAATAATACCAACGTTAGTGATCTTTGCACTCTAAGAAAACAGGAAAATTAGAGTAGAGAAGAGCAGTAAGCAAAGAGATGGGCAGTGAAAATCAATTCCATATTTACAACATATGGAACAATATACAGGCCAGGCAATCCATTACAGTGAATGGTTGATGGTTTTAGAGCAGTGAAAAGAAACTAGCAAGGCTTCATGTGGAAAACACATATCCCATTAGCCAAAGAAACATATTCCATGTTCTCCATATACTTTCATATACCTGGTGACACACCAATATTTTTAACCTTTTCCTAACATAGATATATCCATGTGTCCTTTTCTAACAAACATCTATAGGATATTGAGAAGCCCACACTTTTTATTTTATTAAACCAAAATACTCTTGTGCAGCTTTTTTACTTCCTATTCTCAAGACTTAAAACTGAAGAGCTGAAAAGTAAACTGCAAGAAATCCTTATCCCTATGCAAGACTCCTGAGATACAACTGAGATCCGGAAGGGACATCAATTTATGTGATTTACAGAGTGATGTGGGAAAAAAATTGAAATATATTGAAACCACTCCCTTTGTATGGCTGAATAATGAGAGAGCAGCGTGTTCCCCTAGCAGGAAGATCACACTGCTTACATTCACTCATGTACCACAGAATCTCACCAGAGAAGCAAAGGCGATTCAAAAGGTGATAATCAGTATCAGCAGATTTACTGCTATTTGAGCTGATCTTTACTGCCAAATACCCTGACTTACAGACTAAGGCAGCACTGAGCATTATCATCGGATGGTATTATTTAAAGATTAATGGATAAACTTTCCAAAGGCCTTATCATATTACAACAAGAAGATAGTGCACAGGGAACACATCCCATGAAAATGTTTGCTAAATCATTGTCTTTTTAACGGTTCAACTCCTCTGCACAGGAAAACACCATCTGACAGAGATGTTTTGTTCAATTTGTATCACAGCACAGCACAACTCTGGTCCTACAAGTGTCTTCTGGGAACTCCATCATCTCACAACAACCACTGCAGGATCACTGGTGCAATTTTAAACGCAGCTCTTGTTGTGCCAGGCAGGCATTGGCAAGGTGGCCGGGCTGACACATCTGCAGCTTTTGTGATTCACGGTGGCACTGTGGAAAGCCCACGAAGAGCTCACCCTGAGCTAGCAGCAGAATTGTGTGAGATCACTGACTGCAGCCACCGTGACACCGTGTCCCCAGTGCCACATCTCCGTGTCATCTGAATACCTCCAAGGACAGTGACTCAACCACTGCCCTGGGCAGGCTGTCCCACTGTTTGGGCACAACATTCTGTGAAGGCACTTCTCCTAATTTCCAATCTAAACCCCCCTGGCACAACCTCAGGCCACTTCCTCTTGTCGTGTCACTTGTCCAGGTCCTTCCCTCATCCCTCTGTGATGTCACCCTGTCCCACAAGGAGATGGGGTTGGTCAAGCTCCCAGATCCTCCTCCTGGCCCTTCTGGTGGATGGGGATGGAGGTTTGCAAACCTCCAGTGCCCTGGTATGGCCCCAGTGAGCCAGGACTGCTGGTAAATGATAGAAAGTGCCTTGCAGAGCAAAACAAACGGCATTCAAATAAATTCTATGACAGTTTTGAAAGGTAAATTTCCTGGAACAGAATATTGAGTAGAAGAGGACTTGGAACATTATGTACCTTTTGAAAGCAATTTCAATTAATGCACACCATGTTGCATATCTTGCTTTTTTTTTGGCTTTTTTTTTTTTTTTCATTTATTTCATCAAGACAATTACTTGGTTTCCTAACATATGCTGCCTTTTTCATGAAGCAGGCTATCTTATACTGCTTTTATGTAATGGACTATTATTTTTCACTACACTGATGTGCCATCTGATCACAAGTAACACAATAAACATTAAAAATCTACAACACTGATGCAATCAACAATTTTTAGGTTTCCATTTTTACCACATAATTCTAAGGAAGATCTTAGGTATTTAAAGCCTATTTTCCCCTTTAAATTCTTATGGTTTCTTTGGGTCCTATATAATTCTATGAACAGCTGAAGAGTCACTGATATCAGAAAACCCTTTATTAATTTGTATTATTTTATGTATCTGGAAGAATGATCACAGTACAGGCTTGTACATCACCACAGGAAGAAGAAAGTTCAGCAGACACAGACAAAAAGGGAAATAGTTCCACGCAAACAGATTGGGTTCTTAATTAAAATGATTTGATACGCATTATGAACAGCGCAAGTTATATCACAGATGATGAAGTTACCTTAGGAAAAATGTACTTTAAATTAACTACTGGAGGCTAAAGACAACTGAGCTGTAATAATAAGTAAATGTATATAGATAAGGTATAAATAATTAATTCTCTTTTCCTGGAAACAAATGGGAACGTGCTGTGTTTGGCTGTACTGTGCTGATCTCTAACTGCAGTGGCTTCCGAGACCCGTGACCCAGAAAGGTTAAAGTTTGTGTCTTTCCCAGAGGCTGCACCTCCATGATTAACATTACAGAGAAGCCCACATCAGAAAGAACTATCACAAGAGAGGAATGAACAATAATTCATGGAGATAATAAATAGTCTAAGGAGAAAAAGAAAAACAACCCTACTTTGGTTCTATGAGTATTTTGAATGTTTTTCCTTTTAAGCACCATAACTGTAACTTTTACTAAATACCAAGTACTGAAGGAGATGATTTGTTCATTTATTGATGGTTTGTAATCACAAGCAGAATTAAGTGTTCCCAGTCTATTCCTGAATCTTTCCTGACAAGAGATTTCCAACTGTACTAAAATCTATGGATGTTTTCAGATGCAGACAGATGTCTGAGAGGCCATAGGCTGAGGTCATCAAACTCATCTCATTTGTGACCTAAGCTTAGTCTCTAGGCTCTCTTAAAAAACATAAAATAAAAGGAAGCAGGGAGAAGGGAAATGATGGAAGGGAAAAGACACCAAAGAAATTGCTTGCTAATTTATCTAGAATTTTTTTCTAGTTAACTCTTAATCTAGTAGCACACACACAATTCAGTAACATAAAGCCAAGATGATGCACATTCAGAAGATATATACTTGGTCATCTGTCATTAACTGCTCCTCACAACCTAATTATTGTTTATGGCATTATTAGCAGTCAACTGTCTGTTATTTTCTGCACATCTAACCAACCAGATTTTCAAGAACTCACATTTAAATCTCATTTCAAAGGCCATTTTACTGCACTGAGTTAAATTGCTTAAATTTCTATGTATTTTACATAAACCTTCATTTATCAACAAACAGTTCAATTTCTTGGTTCTTGAAACATTCAAAGAAAAAAAAGAGTACCATGCTGATGCTGACATCATTTTGGCTGCTTAAGGGAAGATAAAATTGGGTCTCTCAAAGCTGCAGGCAAAATACTACAATGGATAACAAATATTCCTTGTGTATACATGATTGGAACGGCTGTCTCCATTGGGCACTGACTGTACATTGTGGAGCACAGAATGGATTCAGAGAACATTTCATTGTTAGAGTCAGTTCATGTGGACATGCAGCATTCAAAGAGTTTATTTTACAGTCGCTGCTACCTGCTCCCTGACCCCAGAGATGCCTTCGTGCTTAAAACAACCATCAAACCTCCAAAACACTACAGAAATCCACCATGCAAATAAATAAATAAATAAATTAACTAACTAACTAACTAACTCATGGAACAGGGTCTATTTAGAAAAAAAGCAAAGATTCAGTGATGGCAGATTTTCTGAATCTTTCTCCCTCTGATGGCTGCAGGGTAGTTCTAAATTTTTACATATAATCCACTGTTAGGATCAACACTCTTTCTGTTCTGCTTTTTTTTTTAAAAAAAGAGGAAAGGAGAAAAGAGGTTTTGCACAGGAGCATTAATAGTTCCACTTGCCCTGTGGCAAATGGGGAAAATATGTCAATGTGAATTACTGTACTGTCTCCATGGATCAAGATTTCTCTTAGTGCTTTCAAAATTCCACTAACAGAAACAATTGCTAAGAGCATTTGCTACTTAGCCTGCTACACTGGAATCAAATAAGACCCTAGGATCAACTAATGCTAAAATATTATCTTCTGTATTGATTTTTTTTCTCCCTGCATTAACTGAGGAAAGAAACAGCTAAATAATTTCAGCTGGAAAGAACAGTCTATTGCTTTCACAAGGACATCCAAAGAACTTAAATAATCAAGATAATTGCAAAATGGATTTTTGAGCAGCTTACACTACCAGAAATGTAAGAATATCACAGTATAATTCTACTTCTTTCTGACCCAAACAAGTTGTACTATATATATGACTCACTACATGGTTAAATGCAACATCTCTCTCCAGAAACCAAGCACACCCACACAGATGCATTAGAAAAAATAATTCTAATTGTGAGCAGTTGTGCATGCACATTCAGATTCAACGGAGAGAGCCAAATATTAATAAATACATTCCAAGTCCATTTTCTCTACTGAAAGGCTACTTTATGGGGATTTATTAAATTCTTTTTTCTAGTATCTTTTTCCTAGTACTAGATTATGGTCTCAATTAATTAATAAAGTACAATTGTTGAAATTCTTGAGCCATTGGGCAGACCTGGTATGAACATTTATTTCTAAACTCGATCTGGCCAACAAGAATGAATAACTAATGAAATCCAGACACTGTGTACTTATACACTGTTGATTATTTCTACTAAATAGCAAATTATGTTCATTAGAAAGTAATAATCTTAATTCTTATACTACATTCATCACCAGGATTCATAAATATCTAACAAATTCATTTAAGGCAACCATGAAGATGCAACAAATGAGAGCTTTTCAGGATGTCCAAGCTAGCCCTACTGACATTCTGGTTTAAGAAGTTACTGCTATACAAGGCTGATAAAAACTAACACATATTAAAAGGATTA
The DNA here is from genome assembly GCA_013397245.1 of Thryothorus ludovicianus. Lineage (NCBI taxonomy): Eukaryota > Metazoa > Chordata > Aves > Passeriformes > Certhiidae > Thryothorus > Thryothorus ludovicianus. Next base: position 262,384 of record VZTB01012680.1, read on the forward strand.
TGATCAGTTATCTTAGGACACATTTGTCAGTGAAAAACTCTCTCAGTAGACATGTTTCTAACGGGTATTTGTCGTCATCTTCACAAACAATGTGGACATAAATAGGAAATCTTTGCAAAAAATTATTATGAACATCATAAAAGCAATCATAACTGACTAAAAAATAATAGCAAAAGGGCAATCACGCAGTCATTTTGGATCACAGATAAACAAAGAAACAAAACATGCTTTAATAAATCCAAGATGGAAAGCTGTGCCATCAGAAAAGAATACTGTCACGCTGACAGGGTAGGGAGTTAGAGCCTTAAAAGGGAAGTGCAACTGTGTGAGTTCCAGGAACCACACCTCGACATGAGGAAGTCATGTTTTCCTTGAAAAAAATCCTTAAATCCAAGTATGGAGGAAATTTTTGCCGTTGTGGACAGGATTATCAAATAGTAAACTGCTGTAAATAGTAAATAGTAAACAGCTCTGACATCCATATTCTGTAGGGGAAAAAGGCTGCAAAAATAAAAACTCAGTGCTGGAGAAAAAAATGCCTCGAGGAATACCATGTGCTCAGATTGCCAAAAAAGCCCTGAGAGATAACATGATTACACTTTGCAGGGGGAAATACCAGACACTAAAAGCCTGCCTAATCTTAAAGGAAGACATAATAACACCGAGCAGTTTAGAAGCTCATTCAAAAGTCTGTATTTCCTAGCTTATTTTGTTGTTATTATTCAAGTGGATGTTACTGACTACACTACAAAGGTTATGGTCATGTCTTTATCTCCTGAAAAGTTGAAATTCCTTTCTGAAAGAGCGCACTAATAAAACATTTGGGGCTGAACTGTATCAGGTATGTAAATGATACAAAGAGGGTTTGAGGTAATCTGGTAATTCCTTCCCAACCCTGCACTTTGTGGAGTTCCAGCTTCAAAAACTTGAAGTTGACTAATGGCTGGTCACTGCTCCACTCCCTCTAGGAATCAACAGAACAGATGAGCTGTCTCTCAGAGAGCATCATCTCCTGATATCAGTCTCTCCCTGCTCCTGATGTCCATTAACAAGAAGCAATTACTGCTGAGAAGTTGTGATGAAGAGGGATGTCTTCCCACAAACCAGCTGATTTCCAGGAGAGAGCTGGTGGTGATCCCACTGAGAGCAGCACAGACAAGAGGAGAGACATTTCTACAGGGCTTCAGTGGGAAGCCCCACACAGCATGGGAAACACTGACCTCAGGGACTTCCAGTTCTAAATCAATAACAAGTTCTTTTTACTGCCATTAAATAACTGAAATAGTTTGGGGCTCATGCCTCTGTGAATCCAAGTGCACTGAAATGGGATTTCTGGAGACCAGCGACAAATGAACAGATCACGGGGCCGGGTGCTCCAGGCACAGCCTGCAGTGAGATGGAGTTTGTGGCACCTTCACCACCCCACACAGGGATGCTGCTGGCAGAGGTGTCCTCCATCAGGTAATGGCAATGAGTCCTGAAGGACCAGCGCTGCTGCCTTGCTCAGGTTTAGCTCACTCAGTGCTTCTCTAGCACGTTGTCTCTCAGCACTGCAGGAATATTCTTGTATTCTGTCAAGCAGAACTGGATGCTGCCCATCAATTTTTGGTATTTAACTTGCTGACATTCTAACTGATGACACAGCTTAGACTTTTCCGTTCAGTTTGCAAAAAGTTGCACAAGACAGAGCCTAGAGGAATTCTGCTGGCAGTTGTTTTGTAAGGGAACAGAGGCGCCTCAAATCTGGGAGAAATTAGAAGGATTAATGCACCAGCCATGATTTGGGAAACACACAATCAGTTCCTGAGTCTGTCACCAGTCTCCTATCAACCTTGTGATGCTAAACCACTTCCCTTCTATGTATCCAGGTTCCTCATCTTTAAAATATGTACAGTATTTCCTTATTAAACACTCGTGCTTGATGTTAGAGCAAATCTCTAAAATATTCAGATATCCCACTATAACTGAGGAGTCATTCTCCATATGACTAACGAGACCAAGGACAGGCACACATTCATCCATGGTGCTGATCTCAGCTGTGTCAGCAGCGTGCCATCTTTCTGGTTTTGCAGCAGATATGGTAAAGATTAGATAGGGCTGCCCTGTAAAGAAATATCCTATAGCAATCTGTAGGAGACTGGTATCTAACCTGCAGTTTGCACTCCCCCCACTCTGTCTCACGTCCATGAACACAGGGCCCCCTATGGCCAATTAACTGAAGTTCCTACTGCTAAAAAAAAAATACAATATAAACTCGAAGGTCTGTAAAATTACATTTGTTTTAGTACAACTACCATGTTTTGGATGATCACATCAGCCTCCCACTGAATCATATTTTAACACATTTTTTGTTGACTTCTACTAGAGCTGAACATGACATGAAGAACAGAGTTGATGAGAGAGGATTGGTCCTTCCCAAGGAAGATAAATCTGGCAGGTCAAGATTAAGAAAAAAAACTTACTTTCATTTTAAAAAAAAATCCAATCAGGAAGCTAAACTGTAAAAATTGCGATAAGAATTCTGCTGGGCAAAACCTTGAAAGATCACCAAAGCAGTAATAAATTAATCATGGAGTACAGAAAGGAGACATTAAGATCAATAAAAATTGTATTCTTGTGTTGCTAAAGCATTTACACCACCAAAAAAGCTACTGCTGTTAGAATCAAAAGACTGTCAACACCAGTGTGGTTTATACATTTATTTTTCAGTGCCAGATAAACCTGTGTTGTACAGAAGAACTAAACACAGTGGGTGTAAGACAATCCTGCCTCCTATGAGATGGCTATCTCAGCTCTGAGCTTTTAGCAATCTGTGTAACTGTACTCCAATCACAACCATATCCATCAATAATAGATGTCAGTGCCTCCATCTGCCTGTGCTCTTCTCTCATCCCTAATTTTTACCCAGCAAAGACCTGCAGGTGTTTAACTCACCATGGACATCCCACTGCTCAGGTCCAGACACACAGATCCTCTGAATCCACCTTAAACCAAAATCTGACACAAAGCTGACTCCTCATCCTCCCCCACAGAGCTACTATTAATTTTATTTTATTAATTTTACTATTATTTAACACTTCTTGGATTAAAAAAATAACCAAATACTTTCCTGGGACCTGAGAAGCACAACACACACCACTTCTGCAATAGTTATGGCACATGAAGTAAATGTGAACTGTGCACAGGTCTACAGTTTCCATAAGCAATTTTTCTGTTTTCCAATATATTGGGAAAACGGAGAAGTCTCTTTTTCCTTTATGGACCAAGCCTTGATGTTCCTGAAATCAATGAAGATTTGCCATCCAAGTATGCAAGACCTCCACATGTTAAGACTGAATTTTCCAATTAATCTTTAACAATTCACTACATAAAATGACATTAACACAAGTTAATTTTTGTTTTTCATAGCTCTTAAAATAATTATGAATATGAAACATAAATATCACTGTTATTCAGACTATAGTTTTCAGGATGTTAAAATGAAACACTAGAGGGATTCAATTAAAGATTTAATGTAGAAGACAATACAGTTGAGTGTGCCAAAATAAACTTCAGCTCACAGCTGTACTAAAACTTTGAAAGATTTTCAGTAAAATAAATCCATATTTTATTAAAATGCTTGTTACAGCTATTGGAATAACATATGCCATCATAAAATAAATGTTTAAATCAGTACTGTACCCTGCCCTGGATAATGCTTGCCTTAAAATCACCTGTCTTGGTAACTCATTCTGAATTTTAGCAAAATACAGATAATAAGAACAACCTTTTACCACACATTCTCTTGGCTAAACTTTCTCCCCCAGTATAAATTAGCTATAGCGATGATGATAGGGAAAATATGTGAGCTATAAACAGGTATTTATAGGATGAAGAATTGGCCTCTTTGCTGACATCAGTTGCAGAAAGCAGAAGGGGATGATTTCTGCCATAATCTTAATCATAATCTGCCATAAAATTTCTTGCCAGGAAAATCCCTCTGGACTCCTGCAGCCAACCTCCCACCAGGATTTACCCATTTGCCCATGGTCAGGTGAGGGCAGCACAGTTTGTGGACTTGTCCCATCTTTCCACAAGAGCTTAGAAGAGCTTGACACCTTGCTTGCATTTCAGATCTTAACTAATGATTGGTTAATATAAGCTCTGTTTCCCTGAATGTTGCCAGAGCTTCCAAGAGAAGGGTGTTAATAAGTTTAATGGGGGGAATAAAATCTTTAGCAGGCTCAGTGCAGACCTGCTCTCAGGGAAGGCCTCTGGCAATGAATGCAATGGAGAATTGGCTGAGAGCAGCCCTGGGAGAAGGACTTTGGGGTGCTGGTGGCTGAGAAGCTCCACGTGGCCTGGCCATGTGCACTCACAGCCCAGAAACCACCCCTGTCCTCCTGGGCTGTATCCAAAGCAGGGTGGGCAGGTCAAGGGAGGGGACTTTGCCCCTCTGCTCTGCTCTGGTGAGACCCCACCTGCAGAGCTGCCTCCAGCTCTGGCCCCCAACACAGGCACAACATGGATCTGCTGGAGCAAGTCCAGAGGATGCCACAAAGGTGATCAGAGGGCTGGAGCTCCTCTGCTGTGGGGACAGCCTGAGACAGCTGGGGGTGTTCATCTCCAGGGAGACCTTGGAGCACCCTTTGGTTACTAAAGGGGCTTCAGGAAATCTGGAGAGGGACTTTTGAGAAGAACACGGAGTGACAGGACACAGGGGAATGGCTTCAAACAGACAGAGAGTAGGTTCAGACTAGATACAAGGAAGAAATTCTTTACTGGGAGGGTGGTGAGACACTGGAACAAGTTGCTCTGAGAAGTTGTGGCTGCCCCATCCCTGGAATGTTCCATCCCAGGCTGGACAAGGCTTGGAGCAGCCTGGTCTAGTGGAAGGTGTCCCTGCCCATGGCAGGGGGTTGGAACAAGATGATCTTTACAGGCTTTTCAACTCCAGCCATTCTGTTACTCTATAAACTAAACAAGTGAAAAACACATACAAGTTTTGAAATCTGCAGATACTGGTTGTAGTCAAAAGCTGCAGTTCCACTCCAGTATCACTGCCTGCCTTCATCTGCTATTGTTAAATAAATAAGATCTTCTAGCACGACAGATCCTCCTCCACTTGCTATTTGCCTCCAGAAAATAAAGAGAAGATGGCACTAAACACAACCTCTGAGCCCCATCATCCAGCCAGAGCTTTACCCCTCTGCTTGCCCACCTGACACGGCCATCCCACCACACACCCCCAGCTTGGATAATCCTGTGCAAGTGCCAAAAAGCCTTGTTCAAACTGAGGAAAACATTATTATTGTCCCCTGATCCCCAAATGCAGCCAGGTTCCCACCAAAGTGGATCTGCCTACAAAGCAGGATCTATCCAGGATAAATTCATGCTGACTGTTCCCAGTCACCCTCTTCTGCATCATGTCCCCAGAAACACATTCCCAGTCCTCACACTGCCCCTGTAGCTGTAGAAGCTTTTCCTTGCCCTTGATATTCAAGTCTCAACGTGAGCTTTGATTTTCCTGACACCATCCCTGCATGCCAGGGCAGTATTTCTAAATTCCTCCGTTGTGGCCTCTCCCCTCTTCCACTCATACAATGCCCTTAGATTTCCAAGTTTACTGGAGGCTGTGTAACAACTCTGCAGATCCAATTTACACATATCATTTCCTGAGCAATTTAATCTAATGATTTGCTTGCACGTTTCATTCAAAAAGAAAGGTTTTTTTTTTATTTTTAAACAAAGCCAAACTTAAGGAGCACTGACATCTATAATGGGACTTAGAAGGCAGCATGTGAGTAGCATTTAAAAGCCTACTGGGAGCAAAATTACAGCTCTTAAGAAGAGTGTGGCTTCTAAAATTTAATTTAACTGTTGCCTAGGCCTCTTCTTAAATTCTTATCTGGGCTAATCACTACAAACAATGAGGTGACTATTCAGAAAAATACCCATTTTTAGTATTTTAGGCGCAGTTTGGGCAATTAAAAAATACAAACACCCAGATTAAGCAGTATTTCCTAGAGCATTCTCTTCCAGCATCCACAGAAATATCATCTTGTGGTACATTTTTGTAAATGTGATTATACAGTCATTTATATATATGACATTTCAGCAGTAATTGTATGAGCACAGCTAAGTAATTGTACTTGAAAATTCAATGATGGAAACAAGTTTTTCTTTCCTGCATTCATCACCACTGAAATGAGAATGCAGTGGGTCTTTTAATAAATAATAACCTAATTTCTGGATGTTCTAAGTACAAACCTTGCAATTTAAATATAGCTCAGTCTGCTAAATGTTCCTATGAAAAAAAGACAATTTAGACCTCCATCAATTATAACAGATGGCAAACTGATTTCTGTTTTAGTAAAAAGTTTGCTTGGGTTAAATAAAGTTCTAATTCATTTTTTCTATGTTTTGTTTTATTTCATTAAACTGCTCTAGAGATTAAAAACGTGGTCAAGTTATCGAATATTTATCCATAAGTAATGCATAAAAATACGGTCAATTCCTATTCACTTATTTTAGATTATTTTTTGAAAGTGCATTCAATGTCAGTGATTTTGATGTTCATCATCTCAAACCACATGGACCAAATCACAGGAGGGCAGCCCAGAAGAGGTCAGGTTTCAGATATAAACCCTTGAATTGAGCAGGGGAATGTAGCAGGGCACTGTGCCAAGGTGGGATTTGTACCTGAAACCACTACAGCTGTAACTTTAATGTGCTGAGATTGCTCTTCAGAGGAAAACATTTGAGGACTTTCCCCCCATTCCAGCCAGGGCCAGGCAAGGCATTAGGGGCAGCTTTGAAAAGGAAGTCCATGAGCTTGGCCATCCTCCCCTGAGTAACCACGGCTGCTTTCTCCTACTCTCAAACTCCCTCCTGCTGTTTCCCACATTGAAATTCTAATGGTTTGCTCTTCTTCACTTTGATGGTTAAAATGACCTAATTTTGCAAATTTTGACATCTCCATGAGATGATGCAAGAGGAAAAGAAAAAAAAAAATCATCCTGTGGAAAGTAACATTTCTATGTCCTACTTCTGATGCAAGAGACCTGCTAGGTCCTGATGTTACCGAGTTGGTTTCATTTGTAGTGATCTGCAGTATCAGACTGAAAATTCTCATGACATTTCTCATAACTCCATACACAGATTTATGCTGCCTACGTACTTTGTGATTTGATCACTTAAAAAAAAAAGAGTGAGGACTTATATAACAAATTCATGAGTTAGAATCATAGACATCACAGTTACTCTGGAAAATCCACACAGATTTCCCTCAATATAATAAGAAAATACCACAGTCGTCTCACAAAAACACCCTCCAAGTTTTGAAGTGCATCCTAAGAATAACAATATCTGGAATTTGATCAGAAAAGGAGCAAGTTCCAGAGTTCAGGACCTTCTGCTGGCTCTTTTCTCCTCAGCCCTTTGGTGGCTGCTGGTGTCAGTGGGAATTGCTCACACCGATCAGTTACAAACCAATTTCTACATTCAAACTGAACTTCATCCAAGGAACCCACTTTCAAACTTTTCTGCCCTCCCTCCTCCTGCTGTTTAAATGTAGCCTTAACTTTGTAACACTCTCAAGAAAACTGGAGCAGAAAAGTCTTTAAGCACAGAAAAGCATTCTCTAGATCCTGCACGAAGAACTAACATCATTTCATGCTCCCTAAACCCCTTACTGGAGCATCTCATCCCAACATTCAGGTCCCAGATGGATGCAGGGTCGTGCAGGGCAGCACCAGATCAGCAGGACACTTCCACTGCCCAGTTGAGAATAAAACCAATTTACAGAGGGAGCTTTGTCTGCTTCCCCACAGAAAGCACTCAGCCAGGTGTCATGGGCTGCAGTGTAAAATATAACCAGGGTTATTCTATGACCATCCCTTGGAACTGGGATGGGGGAGTGATGTGATCTTCTGTTGATAAGCCAGCTGATAAGAAACCATCAACAGCAGTTTTCCTTACCTNCTTTTCCACTGGACTCCCAGAGGAAGAACAGGCCCATCCATCCCCACTGCACCTTCAGCAGAGGCTGCACCTTTCTCCAGGATCACTGCTCCAGCAGAGCCACAGCTGCTGCTCCAGGAGGGCTGCAGCCACCATTGCAACTGCACTGCTGCCAACACCCTGACCCACAGGGTGTCAGGTTGCATTTTGACTCTGGCAGTGATTTTCTTTTTCCTTATTCCATGTATTTTGTTTCACTTTTGTCATATTTTCCCTTTTCCTAATAAATTGTATTTCTGACTTGGAGTCTGGGTTTTGCTTCTCAAACCAGAACATCAGGCAAGCTCACATCCATTGCTGCCCGAGTGCCTCTTTCACCACCACATCCCAGACAAGGAAAAGCTGAAGATCCTGAAGACCTGCTGCATTCTGGGTCTGCACCATCATATTTAAGCCCATGTAACTGAGGTTTATTAATCTCCTGGAAAACAATAACACACATTCCCACTCTCCTGTTTATGATATGTACTTGTCAACAGGATTTTCGTCATTTCTGCCTTCAGTTTAACAGCACAAATATTTTGACACGAAAGGTTGCAAAGAAAATGAACAGATTTCATGTCAACATGGACCAGTATGAAAACAACAGACCCTTAGGTCATCAAATTTACTTGAGTTTTCTGTTGGGTGTTGAACAAGGAGATTTCTTCCTAGGAATGGCCATTTCATGTTCAAACTAAAGGGAAGGCCAATATAGCTGTTACTTGGTGGAAAAAAAAAAACCTCCAGGAAGTAAGTATTTACTCTCTGCTGAATAACTGGCATGTTTGGAGCTTAAAATAATTTTAAATGGGAGTGATCTGTTCAGAAGGTATAACCAGGCATCTAACAATAATTTATATAGTAGCTTTGTACAGGCACAGGACAATAGCAGACCCCAAAACAAGAACATGAAACATTGTGTTGAATGTTGAGGACAGCAAGGAGGAAAGGAGAGTGACCCTGCAAGTGTTCAAGGCCAGGCTGGATGCCTCTTTTTCCTCCAGCTGGAAGGTGGGAAGGTATCCCTGGCCATGGCAGGGATATTGGAATGAGATCTATAACGTTCCTTCCAACCCAAACCATTTCGTGATTCATTCTATAATTCTTAAATGAATTTTCTATTTCAGGTAAAGCTTTGTAACTGAAATATAAAGCCAAATAGGAAGTGCTTCAGACATTAAATAAAAATGGAACAATAACAGCAAAATGGTACCTTTCAAATCCATCAGGATTTGAGCAGCTTTTTCTTCTGAAGATGGAATATTGGAGTAGATGAGACACTCACATCCACTAACTCCATAGAGCAGATGAAGTGGAACAGGCCACAGACAATATATATGCTTACATTTGTGTCTGTGACAAGTCAAAAAACCTCTCAGTGTGTGGGTACCGAAACACAAATTCAATGGGTGCAGCCAGGCCACCTCCAGGATGTTTAAATAGGTGTTTGTGAGTCCCATATGAGGCAGAAGCATTATGTTTTAATTGCCAGCCTTTATAACCATGTAACAAAATACTTCTAACAACTGAAGGCACAAATGTGATGATTAAAATATAGTCAATCTTGCTAAGTAGTCCTCTAGTCGAATGCAGGGAAGTAATTCTTTTCCTAAATTATTTACAAAAGGCACTTTTGAGAGGCTACGTGCCCATGTTATTGCTGCTGCAATCTTTGTTTCCTTCCTTAACTTAACCAAGGGAAAATGAAGAAGCTAAACTGACAGGGTACAGAAAAGGAAGAAAATAGTGTTTGCAAAACAAATACCACAGTTCTCCCCTCTGGAACCTTATGGGGTGTCAGTGCTGTATTATTTGGAAAACTGTAATTCATCAGACCTTTCAACACGTGTCTTTTGGAGACACACACCCTCAGTGCAGCCTTGCCTGTGCTGATGCAACACAAAGTGCAGGTGGCAAACAAAAACACAATTAATCTGTCAAACAGCACAATGAAACGTTGAAATACACACTTGAAACATTCAAACTCTGAATCTCTTCTGACCAGGATGCCAATTTTCCTCTGATTGGGAACATGAGAGGCACAGAAGGTTCTAGAATATTATTTTTATCTGCAACATCTAAATGTGGATGCTGCACAGAGTAATTCTGAGCAACATTCAAATGGCAGAGCAGGTGGGGGGTTAAGTATTGACCTGCACACATAAAACCAAGCAGTTTTTCTTTGAAGGAAATAGGAATTACGGAGATTTCCTCATTAGAGGTCATACCCAAAGCTAAAAATGCTTCACCTAATTATGTCTTCAATGCTACTTCTACTATTTAACTTTTCAGTATTGCTAATGGCCTACATGGTCCGTGAGTCCATCAACACAAAAATTCAAGAGCTGATAATAAGGATTTCAAGAAAAGTAGTGCTGAGAGTATCAGAGAAGAAATTTTGTCTGTTAAATAAAAATAGATGAAAGGCAAAACAATTTTTGAAAGCTAGAAACAGATGGGGTAAATAGCATCAACACAATGTAACTTCTGTATTTTAAAAGGGTAATGAGAAGTTAAAAATTAAATATTGAATATGCATTTTATTAAATTATTTAAAAACAGGATTTTGCATGTTATGTAGAAAATAAATCACTGGAGTTCGTACATATTCCAAACTTTTGAGTACTTTGACACAAAGTATCTATGTGAAAAGGAACTAATTCATTCACAGAAAGATAATCAATGGTTTCCTTGCCGGAGGCAAAAGTTCCAGAAGTGCAAAATGGTTTTGTCATGAATTTTCTTTTCTCGAATCTGCTGACTGTGACAGTGCAATACAAGATCCATTAAACTCTTCCATCCAGATTTTGGTAGGTGTGAAGCAAAGAATGCTGCCAACCCAACACACAAGTTATCAATAAAGCAAAAATCACAAACCCCAGAAACACCCATCCTAAGATGCTGAGGGAAGGAAGAGGAAGGGAAACAGTGGGAACACTGCCACGAAGATTTAGGGGGGAAGAATCAGAGAAATGTGTATTTTTAATGAGCCCTGAACAAGTGCTCAGGGCCAGGCTGGGGCTTTGAGCAGCCTGGTCTCGTGGAAGGTGTCTCTGGCAATGGCAGGGGCTGGACTTGACCAGCTTGGAAGGTTCCTTCCAACCCAAAGCATCCTGTGACTGTAAGAACAGCCACGAAAATGGCTTTAGAGCCACTGCCAGCTGAAGATCTCTAATGAAGAAGGGCCAATAAAATAACCAAGGACCATCACATTTACAGAGCCACTCTGTTCCCAGCACTGCTGGCAACTCCAGCCCCCTCCCAAAATCCCTTCTGCCCTCAGTGCCTGATCTCCATCCTGCACGACTCTGGAAAACCTTTAAATCTCTAAAATAAAAACTTGGCAAAAGAGCAGTATTTTTAACTTGTCATTTATATGAAAGTGTATCTTTTAGGTGTTTCATCAGCCATTTGACACAAAAAGGGTTAGGATAATTCTGCACTGTAACACAAGAAAATTCATGGTGGAGTGGAGGTTGTTTCTGTACACACTTTGTTTGGTTTGTTTTTTGCTTGTTTTTTTTTTTTTTTTAATAATGACAGAGAATCTGAAATTCTACTTCTTTTGTCTGGAAAAGGAAAAAAAAAGCAAAGAAAAAGAAAAAAACCCTAGAAGAAAACAGATTGAAAATTGGCACAATGAATCTAATGCAAATTAAGTGGAATAAACAAAATCCTTTTTTTTTTTTTTTTTTTTTTTTTTTTTTTTAAATGGAGTCAATAACTGCAAGAAGCCAGATGACCTCTGGAAGAAACCCCAATATGTACTTACAAATAATAAGTTTACATGTGATTTTGTTTTACTTACTTAGCTCCTACTATCTGTTCACCATCTGTCTGTACCCAGGTTTTCTTCTGGCCAGCTGAGTCGTGAGCACAATGCAGTGGACAGGCTGATTTATTTGAGGTGGGTTATGATGAACAACTTGGCCATCCTGACAAATGAGATAAAAGTCCTGGCACTTGTAGCTTATTTGACTACAGGGAAAGTTACAGTAAGAAGTAAAATATTGCTGCTATTGCACATTTCATTTCTTTTTATTTTGTTTTCTGGTAGCAACAACTTATCTTAAAAGCGGATGCTATTCTGTTTTATTTATTATGAAAAATGTGTATGTTGAAACTGCTACAGGTATGCAAAAATACATTTGCTGTGTTTTCAAACACATGTAATTTTTAACATTATTCCTGAGTTGTGGTGTTGGTGCATTGTGTTTAGAGTGATAGAATATTTGCAGATGGTTAATTCCAAACCAGTTTTATATCATTTATACATTTTTGTACTAGTTTTACCTCACTTTTACGTTATGTTCTTACAGCAACAGTATGAAGTACAACTGTAAATCAAGTTTCGCTCTGTAAATTCTTTTGTCTTTAAAAGAATGAAAAAAAGGTTTGTATATACAATAATGAAATCTATTTTACAAGTCACATTCAGACTTTACTTTTAAACCACTAAGGTACAACTAAAGCTTTTGCTTATCTTGAGACTGTAAAATGCCAAACACTACTAAAACAAACTTTCTGTTAAATATTTTGAAGAGTGCTAGAGTGAGTACTATATTTAGTAATGGTGAAACTCAACAGCTTCTTGAATTTCTTGCAGTGAATGCATGCAAGACTCAACAACTGCTGACTGTACATTACAGATTGAAGTTGAAGAGACACCAAATAAGCTCCAGATGGGGGGGGGTGTTGGTGTTTCTCATTTATTAAATACATTACATCTCATATGCACACAATGATAGCATGGTTCCCTTTCTGAGCCAGAGCTCATCCAATAAAAATGTGCACACGGAGGTTTTTGGGAGGTACACATAAGTATGAATCCTGTGTCTGAGAGAACTGAAGCTTCTGCACGCAGCAGAAGGCACTAACACTGCAATGGAACCAAAATTAACTTGGAAACCTGCTGAGAGATAGGGTATCTTAAAAATTTTCCAAACAACCTATCATTATCCCTATTCTGGTAACATCTAAATGGGCCAGATGAAATCATAGCCCCATGGCGTGAACTCAGAATGAGCAAATGTCTCCCATTAGAGATGGAGGAGATAAGGCAAAGGGGAAAAAAAGGCACAGACAGTTGAAGTGACTTGGATGATGAAAACAAATCCATCACTGGCCAAGCCAGTAACATGAAGCCAGTCAGCTTTCGACACCAGAACAGTCTAGAATTTGACCCCTCAAATTGGTATTTACAATAATACACATCTAGGTATCACATTTATTTGTTCACAGAATTCCCCCTCCTTCCTTACCCCAGAGCCAGAGGACACTTGTGCAAAAACTAAGGAGAAAAACACTTGATTTGTGTCTTTGGAAACCAATGATTAGCCTGGGTTTTTTATGCTTTTCTTCATTCCTTTCCCCACTCAACGGAAAATAAAAAGCATTTTTGTAAAAATAAAGAGCAATAACATTTTCTGTGCTTTTTTTTATCCTTAACCCTTTAGTCATCATGGCCCTCCTCACACAACAATCAGCACAGGCAGGCTGAGAGAAAAAGGCAGCAGTGAGAAATTGTAGAAGCTTTTCTGGTTCAGATAACTTCAGTTCACAGCTACCTCCTTCCAACTTGGTGAGACAAAAGCCCTGCACGTTATGGATCTCTCTCAGTCACCATTATGGACCTAGGCACATTTGGAGAGGGGAAAAGTCCAAAATTAAGTTGCCAGAATATAACTTACGTCAGTGGGAGAGAGAAATAAGAGGGAAAGAACCAGTCTCTTTTTTATTGAGCACAGATTTATCTGTGGCCTGACCAGTGCAAATAAAAAACTGACAGCACATAGAGATGCACATTAAAGATTTAGAAAGTGCCTTTCATGCACAAACTCTCTGAAAATCAGACTCGAAGCACGTCAGGGCTGCTGCCTGCCTAGGAGGGGAACAAGGCAGGGAAGTGGAGCTGGGTGTCAGAAGCCCAAGGCTCCCCTTTCCCTCCCAGAATTTCTGACAGCCCATTGCAGCTGATGGGAAATGAAAATGTCTCTGAAAAGCAGCATCAGCAGGGCCTGAGTAAATCAGTCTTTCCTACAACTGACGAGAAAACCAGAATATGTTACACTTCCAGCTCTAAATGGAGAAAATCTACTGACTTGGAGTGTGATAAAAATATTACCATGTACTGTCACTTTTTTCGCTGCCTTCAATTAATTTTTCTCTCTGTCACATCCAGATAAATGCTGGCAATCATTACTCCTCAAGACTATAAGCTGTTTTTCATTTTTGATATTACAAAGTCTATATAATATGTGTGTGAGAAAGACTGTGATTTAATAGTAGTGTAATACTTTAAAAATGCATTAATATGTAATAACGTCTTTTATTTAATCCAATATATTTTTTAAATTAAAAACACATCAAATAAAAATCCATGGGACTCTTGTCCAAAATTACTCAAACCACACAATAAATCCATCACAAAACTATCTTTGTGTGGTGAAATCATAAAATGACTTTGTCAAGTGCACATGTAATTGTATATTTCAACCTTTTGAGGAATAGTAAAATTGTTTAAAACGAACTTACTACATAATTTTGAGAAACTGTGGCTCTATAAATCTAAACATTAAGTGCAGCAAACTACTTGTAATTAAATATATGAAAATTAACCATCAAGCCATGAAGTAGAGAAATTAAAGTGAAGCTATGAAAGCATCTAAGGGGAAGATAAATTATTTGTTTAAAAAAAAACAAAACCCAGCAGCATAAAGGTATGCTTCAAAATATTTCCCAGTTGTGCTTCTTGACCTGAATCTGAACTCTTTGTTGCTTGTCTTCCTCCCTTTCTGAGAATGCTCCTTTTTTACAGATGGTATCTGCTCTGATTAAACCTGGACAAAGTCTTGTCCTGGGCCAGAGCAAACCCAGCCATGGCCAAAGGTGGATGCCTCACAACAGCACGAAAATCAAAATACCCACACTGTGATATTTTTCCAAATGTGGAATAACTTCCTGCTCAGGGACCTCCAAAGCAAGAGCTGATGGCTGGGGGATTAGTAACACCCAACATATTTCATTTATTCTTGCCCAAATCGTGCCAGATTAGTCTGGAGCTCCGTTCCACACCAAGATGCACCTTCCTCTACCCTCAAGCCCCAGCAAAGATCCTCGGTCACAATTCACACTTTATCCCTGGGGCTGAAAGAAGGAGCTGAGCATTCCTGGTACCCCAGTGATGCATCAAAAGCACGAGGAGAAAACACAATTACCTTCATTCAAAGCCTAAGAAGTGATCCAGATTCTTCAAGCAGAGCAAGTCTGATACTTACTAATAAAATCTGATAGTTAAGAAAGATAAATTGCTTTGGCTAGTAAGAAGTGATTAGTTCTGGAAATATGTACAGTTAGGCCAGGAATAAGGAGTTTAAACATTATCTGGTCAGGATCAGGAGGACAGACTGGGAGGTGCTTTAATTGCACAGATGAGGCAAAACCAAGGCCAAGAATTCAAGTTATAACAGATTTTTTAAAGTTGAATTATTCACCTCTTACAAGTCTCTCACTAGAGTCTGTTTTGTTTTCTTTCTTTTCATTATCACACATTTAAACAAGAGGTTAAATAATGGTGAAATTAATTGAGCTTAAAACAATTTTTAGAGCAGGACTCTACACAGATAAAAATCATATAGCCTGGAAGGCCAACTTTAATAATTTTCTACTCTAGGGTTTAAAGGAACCACAGCACAAGACAACAATCTCTTCACCTGGCAGTAATACACACATTAAAAAAAAAAGAATAAGGCGATTGTCTTCCAAAATTTTCTGGCTAGACCACAGTAAATATCCAACGAGAAAGGCCTGGCTAGAGATTCCTGTGGAGATTGCGTAGTTGCTTATTTGATTTACAAAGGACTCAAGAGATTTAACACTTTACAAGGCAGACGTAAGTATGGTTGAAAAGTGTTTTTTTCAAACCTGACAGAGGTTTTTACTCATTTTTGCCTCCAGATCTGAGCCTGTTCTTTATGTAGGGCTTTGCCTGCTCACCCTGCACTCACAGAACCAAAAGGAAGGTTGTCTCCTTCCCAGAAGGATGAATGAATTCAAAAGCCTAAAATCCCAGTGTTAATGTCACAGGTGTTCTCAGAGCAAGCTATTAATGTCAAAGATATTTAAAAGAAAATGGTTTAGAGATTGAAATATTGAGATGTTTGATTAAGGTTAAGTGGAAAACTCCACGGCTGGCACCTCAGGTTTTGCACTTCCTACACATCTGAAAGGTCACATCAGTGGTGTTGGAGGTTTTAAAACTCACAAATACACAAAACTTAAATGTATTTGTTTGTTAGTGGACAAAGGAAGGACTAGGGTACCAAGGGAGCTGGAAATTCAGTGCTCAAAACACAGCCTGCAGCAACCCTGTGGACGTTCCACCATCCACAGCTGCTGAATTTGGGGCTGTTGGAGGATATGTCCCCACCTCTTGCAGGTGGTGCCCATGGATCAGATATCCAAGAGCTTGTTCTGCCCATTTTTCAGTCTGTAGAGCAGATATAATCTAACTCCACAATTTCCCAAGGCACCAAGGTCTACATGTTCACCACTTGCTGTGAAACTCATTATTTCATTATTTCATCATCAGGGTTTATGCTGGTCTCCCATTGGATTCATTAAATTGCTCCCCTGCTTCAGTATGGAAGGATTTGATGGAACAGCAGCTCTGCTCTGACATGTATTTACTGAGAATTGTAAAGTGTCTCCATAAAAATTGCAGATTATGAGTCAAAGTTCATATTGCAGAAATTAATGCTTTTAAGAGGAGCTGCTGCACACATGGGACTCCCAGAGCCATACACCCCAAAATCACTGCAGCTTGCTTTCTTCAAGCAAAAAATATCCATCTCTGGAGAATCATACACTGTTTCTTCCAAGTAACACTGTACATTTTAGGTACACTGGGATTCAATGACAATTCAAAGAATAACACATTATTTCCAGCCAAGTGTGGGAAGGGGGTGTGTGCCTATTGCTTTTCCCCCAAGTATTTTCTGGTACACTACTACTTGAAATGCTCTTTTGTAAGGAACACAACTTTAGATATTTTCATACCCATTAGTGATGGCTGTGGAAAGGCAAGTAAATTTAACAAGAGTACAACACAGTTTGCTATTTTTAAACCTGGAATATTTTATACTGGGGTCTTTTACCACATTAAAACACAATGAAAGCTAGGCAGCTAATTATCTAAGAGGTAACAAAACTTTAAACTACACACAGATGTTGAGCTGCACTAAAAGGACAATTATTTGCCAAAATCACTGCCAAATTAAAGTTCCTATTTGGAAACTTTCACACATTTGTGTTTGGTGCAGCTGCAGCTGTTTAACTGCACATAAATTTTGTTTTCCCCTTTCCGATTGTTATTCAAATGACATTAAAGAGCAATTACAGCAGAATGACAATAACTAGTCCGTTAAAAGTTCAAATTGTAGGAGATCTGTTTTAATTTAAAGTCAATAAAGTATTAGAATAGCAAAATAAATGGATCTCTCTGTACGCACATGAATGTTCCTTTTCTTTCTCCACACATATTCAATATCCACAGGGGCACCAGGTGTAGCCCTGGCTGCTGTTATTTTTAGCCCTGGGCTGGTCCATCCTCTGACTCCCTCGAAGGCAGGCAGACCCTGCAGAGAGAGCTCCACAAATGGGAGGGCTGGGAATCACCAACCATGTGAGGGTCAAGCAGGGAAAGTGCCGGATTCTGCCCCTGGCATGGGCAGCCCTGGATGTAGGGACAGGCTGGGGAATGAGGGGCTGGAGAGCCCTGCCATGGAAAGGGACCTGGGGCCCTGTCAGTGGCAAGCTGAGCATGAGCCAGCAGTGCCCTGGAGCCAGGAGGGACATCCCTGTCCTGGGGACATCGGGCACAGCAGGGCCAGCCGGGCAAGGCAGGGATTGTCCCGCTCTGCTCTGGGCTGGGGCGGCCTCACCTCAAGTGCCGGAGGCAGCTTTGGGTGCCACAATCAAAGAAAAACATTAAACTGTTGGAAGTGCCCAAAGGAGGGCAATAAAGATGGCAAAGGTGTTGTTAAGGTTGAATGAATTACTGTAACCTTAGGAGGGGGTTATAAAGCTGGGANCAAGGAATGGCCTGAAGCTGTGTCAGGGCAGGTTTAGGTTGGATATCAGGAAAAGGTTCTTCCCCCAGAGGGTGGCTGGGCACTGACCAGGCTCCCCAGGGCAGTGGGCACAGCCCCAGCCTGGCAGAGCTCAGGGAGGGTTTGGACAATGCCCTGGGGCACAGGGTGTGACTCTGGGGATGGTGCAGGGACAGGAGCTGGACTGGAACATCCTTGTGGGTCCCTTCCAACTCAGCTTATTCTGTCATTCTGTATATATATATATGTGTGTGTGTGTGTCTGTGTAAATACTGCAGACATCTATGGGTGCCCAGGTAACTCCCACACAGTTTTTTCCCCCTGGTTTTGCCCAGGCTGGGGCTGTGTGGGCACATACCTGGTGCAGAGCTGAGCCTCACATGGCTCACTACCAGGCATTTCATTTAGCTGACTGCACAAATCTTCAGACCACAAAACTCTGCAGACTTCATCATTTCAGTATTTATACTGCACCTAAATACTCCCAATGGACTTGATTACCTCTTGTACAAAAATCCCTCTTAAAAAATTGGCCTTAGAAACAGATCGAGAGGATATAAATCAGCACAACTGAACCACAAGAACAGACACCACCAAAACACATCCTGGTACAGCCCCTAAGGGTTCTCCTTATCAAACTGGGCACAAAAAACAGTTCTGTCTGTCAGAAACCTAATAGATTTTATGAGATTTCAGCTGTAGAACAACATCAAAGCCCACCTTAAGGGGGCTTATAAAATGGAATGAGAGATAGTGACAGGACAAGGGGCAATGGCTCTAAGCTGAAAAAGGGCAGGTTTAGATTAGCTTTCAGGAATAATTTTTTTACTCAAAGGGCAGTGAAGCACTCCGAGATCCTGCCTAGAGAAGTTGTGGATGCCTTATCCATGGAAGTGCCCTGGCTGCTTTACTGGCAAATTAGCTATTCCATGGCCTGGAAATAAACGTTTTACCTAAGCAATACCAACTCATTCCCACCTCACCTGTAATCTCCCACCTAGAGACTGATGCATCCTCAGACACCTAGTAACTTACAAAATGCATCATTTAAACAACTGGAATAATCACATCCTTATGGGTGAAAACTATTAAGTATAGCAAACCAAATTCCCCACTCTCCGATTCCTTAAATTCTCATCTCCATCACTGATGTCAAACCCTGAAGGAAAGAAAGATTTCCCATTTCTTCTCAGCTGAAGAGGATTGAAACCCCAGCAGCACAGCTATGAGCTCTCATCTGCAGTATGCTATGGGCTACTCTCCCAGCTCATACTCAGATGAATTATGGGGCTTTAAATTGAAATGCTTTAAGAATCATTTTTTCAGGCTCGGCATAAGTTCGGCAGTGTTCCAGTCCCTGAGAAATACTCTGAAGTCTGCAGATAGCAAATCATTAACATTTTGAAGACTCAGTAAAAATGGAATCGGAAGATTTATCTGCTGAAAATTGGTCAATCTAGTCCACATCCTGACTCTGGAAGTTCTCCAAGCACCTGATGTTTGAAGAGAAAATTTTCTGCAAGTAAGGAAAAAATATATTTACTTTTGACTTGCATTGTCAATCCTCCTCATCCCATCAAACTGGAGGCTTTCATCACTCCTAAAATTTTCATTTGCATACTCTGCTTAATTTTTCAATTGTAAATTCTAACCTGTTTTATTCTAAATGGGCACTCATGAAGCAGCTACATTTTGAGCCCAGTCCTTTTCATTGACTTGGCATCAATGCTTTTAGTGATGCTAATAACGACCCAGCTCCAAATCTTCCATCCCTTAGTAAACCTGCTTTTACACAAAACAAATCTAGATGCTTCATTCCCAACCACTGCAAAAACTCTCTGCCAACAACTTTTATATTGTGGTGTTGACATAAAAATATCAGATACCTGTACTTAGAGGAATTGTCCTTCAGGAGCTACAAACTGTTCCCTACAAATAGAGCACGCCCCTATATGAAAGCAGGTATTCAGAAAATCAGCAACTTCTCCCAGTACTGAGTTTCATAAAAACAGCTGTCTTATAATTCTGTCTGATCTTGACTTTATCTTGAAAAAACTGGGTACCTAATTTTCCATGGGAAGACAATAAAGCATCTAACATTTTCCTGTCCCTTTCTGAAGCCAAAAATTTATTTAGCTGCTTCTTGTGAGAACAAACAGAGCGGGGATACAGAAGAGCAGAAAGAAAAAAAAATTGGGGAAAGAGGAGAGTACCTCATTTCTTTCAACTCTAGGAATCCTGTATGTGGCCTTGAGGTAATGTCAGAGGAAGAGTCAAAGCAAGGAAAACGTTCTTCTCCTGCACTAACCTGCCTTTCTGGGTATTCTCTGAGTAAAGAACTGAGTCAAGATTAATATCTAAATTGCTTTTCTCTTCTGAGATTCCAGAGATGTGATATACCAATAAGCTTTTTAAGGTCCCAGCCCAAAAGCAGTCACATCTTTCATGATAAGCACATCCCTCAAAGAACAAAGCAAGCATCAGCTCTTTTTTATGTATTATGAAATATTATAACCTAGAAGATCCTTTTGTCAGTACCAGTGTAAACAGAGGCCTTCCTTTGCTGTTTGCTCCTGTTTCAGAGCTTGAAGAGATACACAGATCACTTCCTTTCCTTCACAAATCAGAGGCGCCAAATCTTGTGACTTTATACAACAAATTCACCCAGACATTTAGCAGCACTGTTCCAGGAAGAAAATAATCTGATTTGACTAATGAAGTCATTAACAACTGTACTTTGTGTGCAGGCTTCAAAACCTCTCTGTGAACAGCCAAGTAGAGAAAAGACTGAGCAACACATAAAAGAGCAGTGATTTTACAGGAACCTTGAATTTGTCCACCAAGAAGTCCAGCAGCTCTCAAAAGAGCAGTGGCCACCAGGTGTTAGCAGAGGAGCACCTCAGGCCAGAGGCAGAAAGAGGAATATTGTGCTCAGTATCCATCTCAGTGCCACCAGCTAAAAAACTAAATCAAACCAAAAAACAAACAAACAAACAAAACCCAAACAACAACTAAAAGAAACCTAAAAATCCCCAGAAAAAAACCAAAAACAAACCAAAAACCCCCCAAAGAAACAAAAAAAAAGAAACCCACAAAACTGTTTTGAAGCATAATGCCTCAAAATAAAGGTGGAAGAAGTAAGTTTACTTGGAAGGAGGAAGAAATGCTGAGAAAACAATTTTATAAATTTAAGTGGATGGACAGCTCACTTTGGACCAAAACTACTTTTCTGTTCACTTCCCTCATTTCTGTAGGACTATCAGAGGTGACTTCTAAACAGCAATTTCTCTTACATGACTTACTAAGTATCTATCCATTGCCAAATAAATTATCATCTGAGGCAGAGTTATAATCTAATCTAATCTAATAAACAGGAAAACATCACAGAGAAAGTGAGGCAAATCAGATGAAACCAGAAATTATGAAAGATTATGCTTTGATGAACAACTACCCAGCTTTCTGAAGTTACAGTATTTACATATGAAAAGAGGATTGCACAAAGTTCCAGAAGTCCATATATTATAAGCTCTGATGTTCCATCCACCTCCCATTAGAACTAATTGAAGGATGGGTGCTTTTGCCCCGAGGCATTGGATGGGAGATAAAAGGAAAGGTGAAGTGCAGATGAGGCTACAATGGTTATGGCTAGAGAAAATAATGCCAACCTCCAGCAGACAGGGACAGCCAGTGTGAAGGATCAGTTCCAGAGAGCAGCTCTCAGTGCCAAGGCCCACCAGCACCATGCCCAGGGTTGAGAAATTTGATTCTATTGAGGCCATTTATCTTAAAAATTAAATAAACAGATTTGGGGAAATGGTGAAGGCAATCAGAATGCCCAATGAAAAATTTTGCAATAAGTGTTCTTCAGACCTCAGTTGCTTTAATGAAATAAATAAATTTCATTTCATTTTTCTGAAATAAGTGCCAGACTACCTGAGACAGTTTTGGGGAACTGACAGTTCAGACCTCCATGATTTCTTCAGAAAATCTCACACTACCACCAAAACCCCACAACTGACTCTTTGTGTGCCTCCTGACACTAAAAACACACTTTCTGCTAAAAGGGCTCAGCTAACTGCAGCATTTGTTCCCACTCATTTTATCCTGCTCTCTGCCACAGAGCTCGGAGGAGAAGGAGATGGAACATTTTTCACAAACTGTCATGCTCTTGCAGATCAGTGGGTTAATGTATCAGCCTTTCACCTTTGGAAACCACAGTTCAACAGTCTGAATTACTATGGTAATAAATGTAGTATTGTTTTGGTTCAATACAGATTTGTGTTTGAAGAACTGTAACAAAATATTTTTATAGCCTTGTGGAAAAGATAAGAAGTTGGCAATTCTCTTTTATGCCATAGATTTCATCTGTAATCTCAAGCAAGGTAATTAAACCCAGCCTTTCAAAATAATTAGCTGTCTAACACTGATTTTACTAAGTCTGGTTTAAATAAAACTACTTTCTTTGATAAACTAAGCTATGATATGAGTTAAGTATAAATAATTTCCTTAAAAAGGTTCACAGCAGGTAATATAGGTTACAGGCCAACAAAAGAAAATATGTACATCTAGCTCAGGTAAGAGCTAAAAAATGTGTTTCTTTTAGAAATAAGAAAAAAAAAAACTTTGTTAAAAGTCAGATTTTCAGCTTAAACCAGTTTCCACATCTCAATACTAAAGCTGTGAAAAATAGAGCTTGTTAAAAAACAACCAAGCCCACGCTGGGATATCTTACAATTGGTGAGGACTTACTCAGCAGCCTTGTGACAGCTCTATCCAGCAGGATACGTATCTCCATGGATTTTAACTACAGATTACTCATGACTATAGACATAGTAGAGCACTGTGGTTAAAATGATCTTTATAACCAGCACGTTTAAGGGATTTACAAAATCACATCATCCATCCTTCCCAAAAAGTGGATGGATCTTTAAATTATTGTTTCTAAGAACGCAGAGCCCCAGGCAGGATATATTGTTCCTTAAAAGAAAGGCAAAGCCCCCTAAACCCAAACTCACCGCAGACAAGCACAGAGCCAGATAATTTCCTGCTTTTGCACAACTAACGGGCATGTTAATTCTTTTACTGTAGCAGGGATTATAAAAAGGCCCTATTCTATTGATTTTAATGGTGCTGTCACTGTAGCAGAATAATGCTTTTCCAGTATCACTTTGCATTACTGCTTCAACCTCTGATGACAGATGAAAAGTACTGACTCTTGGCCAAAAGCTGAATACGCCATTATCTCCTTTAGCACAGCTGTGCAGACATACCCTAACACAGACCAGGGCCTGCTACCATTTTGTTTAGGGCTTAAAAGTAAAATAAATTAAAAAAAATAAAATAAAAAAAGATCCCATATCCCGAGGGCAAAGACAACCTGAAACTTTGCTCAAAGAAGCATGAAAGCACGATTCCTTTGCCAAATGCACCTCAGAATGTCACATTACCATACGTGGAGTTAGTAATGGGCAGCTGAACTCTGAAATGCTGCTTGGGTTTTATTCTCTGCTTGTTCCTGTCAGTTCAGCAGATTCCAGAAAAGGGATAAATAAATGCATAAAGGTTTATATTAACTCAGTCTAAGTTATAATGTAATCCAGATACTATTGGGACTAGAGGCACCTAAGCCTGAACAAGACCTTTTGAATCACTGACTCCAGTTTTCAACTACCATTCACAATTAGTTTTTAAAAAACAAATCACATTAAAGTCTGAACACATTGTTGTCCAGACCCACTGCGTCTGTCAGAGCAATCACTCATGGTCAGAAGCCTCCCAGCCTCAAGCCTGAAAGCAGTAATTGTCAGTTTACATCAATTTATTTCTTATGCTAATGCTGGCATTCAGCTGAAGGAACTCCTCGAACTCCCTCCTCCTTTAATTCTCTGATATCCCTGCAGACAGCAAACATACACACACTCTCAGCCCACATTTTGCCTGCTGCCAGCCACTGGATCCGACCATCCCAGGACACACGTGCCCACATTTTCCTCCATCACCTCAGCAGATCTTCCCTGCCCTGTCCTGGTATGAACTCTTAATTTGTGAATGCAGTGACAAGAGCAGCACACTTTGGGTCTGAAATGGCACAGAAGCTCGATTCAGTGGCATTAAGATTTTCCTCTCTTCAGTGGAAGTTTCTCACTCAGAGCACTGCACTTGGCCTCTCCCATGGCTCCATTTCATCAGAGGCTGGCAGGTAACCTGCACCATCCACCACAGCCACCATCTTCTCTTCCTATGTCATTTCCAACTGCACATATCCTTGCAGCTCATGGTATGAAACTGAAAACTATTTGTATTTTACCCATCCTCATTATCTTCTTCACAGATATTCTGATCATTTACTACACACTGGTAATTCTGTCCTGCTCCACAGTCTTGGCATATAGCATTTGACCACTCTTCCTGCAAGATCTCTACTGAAAATATTAAATAAAACACAAATCAAGACCAATTCCCACATCACTAATATTCTTCTTTCTGTCTTAGTTCTTAATATCAAGTCCTCTATCACACTCACCATCTAAATAATTTTAATCATCTCCAGTTTCACTAACAATTTCCTGAAGTGATGCTCATTAAGCACTTCACTGAAGCCCAGACTGATCAGAAGTATCAGTTACTTATTTTAGTAAACTCAGACTAGACTTTATGACATTTCTATCTACTAGATCAGAATCTATTTATTTCCTCTAACCCCTTCCAAAGGATGTGAGCAAGGTGTGACTAACAGGTCAGCAGCCCCTTTAATGGGCTTTGCTTCTCCTGTTAAAACTGTGGTTGTATTTTGCAATTAGTAATTGCTGTTTCTCTGTCCTTTATGTCATTCGCCATCTTCTCCAAAATCAGCCTGTTGAGAAAGGAAATAGGCATCTTAGGCATAACCAGTAACATTTAATCTCAACTTCATCCAGGATTAAGGTAGACTCACTTTTAGATTAAGGCAGTTCCACTTAGATTTTCTTGTATTAGCATCTAGTTGTCATTTAAATTTACTTTTGCAAGATAAGTCAGCATAACTTTTAGTTACTCTCTCTGAATCACTACACCTCTAACATGCCACTTTTTCCTCATCTGCCCTTGATTTCCCTGCTTAGCCAATTTATACATTCCAGGGGGGTTGCTCATTCCAAATCCCCTTCTGCAAGTTCCTTTTCAACTCTGCCCACCCAGCACATTTCCACTTTGGTTGAGAACACAAGATCCAAGTAGCATAATTTATAACTCTGACCTTCAGACCCTCTACACCTCCAAATTCAAGTCCTCAAGCACCTGGGCCCAGCTGACATGACCAAGTTACTCTTTTATCTGAGCTTAAGATCTCACACTACTAAATTTAACACAAGTGCAATCAAACAGGCCAGAAGAAATTAAAGGATTGTGAAAGACCCTCAAGTCAAGGGTCAACATGATTGCTATTATAAATTACAAGGGAACAGCAATCTTATCTTATTAGCAAGGCTAAATCAAGAGTTTTAACTCGAGGGTGGGATGTGTCTCCTTACACAGCAGTGTCCTGCCCTGCTGTAGCACAGCTGCCTTCGTTGGGGACTGCCACAGCACTCTGCTAGGACAGCAGAACTATTCCCCACAAATCTCAAGTGTAACCTGATGAATTGTTTTCTCTGTTCAGGTGAGGAGGGATGGAGAATGCTGCCTGGGTGTCAAATGGCACAGAATGAGGGGCAGTGTTTTGTGTAAAAAAGGAGAAAAAAATGCAAAGATAAATTAACAGAAATGAAGAATGTAGTGAAGAGAGCCTGAAAAGCAAGGTTTTGAAAAGTTTCTCTGTCTTCAGAAGGTCTTTTCTAAACACCAACTCAGCCTGCTGGAATTTGCTGTGGTACAATCCAGTATCAGCTTCAACAAGAGACCTGGGACAAAGGGGAATGGCTTTAAACTGCAAGAGAATAGGCTTAAATTAGATATTAAGAAGAAATTCTTTACTGTGAGGGTGGCGAGGAACTACGACAGGTTTGCCCAGAGAAGCTGTGGCTGCCCCATCCTTGGGGGATGTTCAAGGCCAGGCTGGATGGGGCTTTGAGCAACCAGGTCTCAGTGGAAGCTGTCCCTGCCCACGGCAGAGGATGGGACTGGATGAGCTTTAAGGTCACCTCCAACCCAAACTATTCTGTGATTCTGTGATTCAAGCTGAGGTTGGGTAAGAGGTTCCATATGAGCTCAAGACTCTGAAACTTTTGGTAAGGTTGCATATATATCTATAAGTGATCCATGTCACAAAACAAATGTTATTTCTGTGACTAAAAGACAGTACTGTCACCTCAAGAGTTGCTTCAGTAATTTCTTAGTTGTGTAACAAGAGAATAAAATCTAAATTCACAGACAGGGAGGAAAGTGCAGTGTTTGCCATGGTTTATGGATGAGAAGTCCTCTGCATATCTGTGTTCAGCCACCTGCCTTCAGCAAATTATAGTACAACATACGTGTACCCATACAGAACTAACTGCTCCCAGGCTAGCAGCAATAAAATATCACCCAGTGACATCTCTGACGATGTCTAAGCACACAGTGCATTAAAATAAACCTGAACAATAGGCTTGAATTATATAAAAAAATCTCAACAAGCCTCCTGTTCTTCATTTTATGTACATGGCAGACAAATTCCATTCCCTTTGTGCATATATATAATCTTATTCTGAGCAAACTCTTTCATTCCCCTGAAAATGGTGTTAATGTTTCTGCTAATATTTCTGTTAGCATTTCTTTACAC
Source organism: Thryothorus ludovicianus (assembly GCA_013397245.1). Lineage (NCBI taxonomy): Eukaryota > Metazoa > Chordata > Aves > Passeriformes > Certhiidae > Thryothorus > Thryothorus ludovicianus. The sequence continues at coordinate 289,210 of VZTB01012680.1, forward strand.
AATGAGTGGCCATAGAGGTGAAAAGCTGTCAGAAAAACCCTGAACACTTACCACTGACCTAGCAGAACAGATTTACAATTAAACCTTCTCCTTAGAACAAAATGTATTTTCCTACTAAAAAAGGTCTCCATTTGTAGCTAATCACATTAAAAAATATCATACTGATTTAATCAACTGAGACATTAACAGGACAGTATTTATACTTCAAATTTTCTGAAAGTCAAACTTTTCTAGAAGAGAAACCTGAGTCAATCCTTTTCCACAGGCATTGTTATGCACAAGTAGAGCAGCAAAATATTTACACAAAAAAGTGAAGTCAACCTGAGTCCTTTTGGGGTGAAATGGTCATTATGTGAAAAGTTAGAGCAAGTGATGCAGATGGCTACAGGCAGAATGGGAGCAAGATTAGACAGATGGGAAACCATGGCACTGGACAAATACTGAGCATAAAAAGGGTTGAAGCCACGTCCCCTCCCCCAGCTCGGAATGAGTGCATTCAGGATATTTTTATCCAACTATTTATTGTGCTCTTTTGCTCCATCTGCCGGCTCTGCAGCAGCAGCAGGCCATGCATTCCACACCTATTATAATAACAATACCAGATAAAAAGGGAAGGAAAAATTATGAGTGACAAAATATTTACCACGGTCAATCTCATCAACTTTTATCCACACATTGTCCTCTGTATTTATAGATATCTAATTGTCTTGTCTTTTACTTAAATGAGTTACTCCACCTTTGTGGGGCATTTTCCCTGCTATATGGTATAAGCCTAAGATGTATTTTGTCATTTAAACTTTTATGCAAGAGAAAAATGTAATTCTGAGTATGAAAAGTTTTCAAATTCCTTTATTTCTCAATGGTACAATGAAAAACAAGAAGTGGAAGGATTTTCTTACACTTAAAATCATAGTAAATGATTTTAAGTGTAAAATAGTAAAATCATAGTAAATTAAAGAAGCACATGTGTCCATGTAAATCTATATATGGATAATCTATTTGTACACAGATACAAACAGATTATCCACATATAGATTTACATGGACACATGTGCTTCTTTAATAAATCAAATTCTATTAAGGAAAAGGGTCTTTCCAGGGTATTTTTATTACATCCCTAGAGGGAATCATATTTCACCATAGAATCAAAAACTGGGACTGAGTGGGAAGGAAAGGGATCCTTAGTGCATCTCCAACCTAGAGCAACACCCAAGCCATGCCTTTGAAAAACCTCTAGAGCCCCTAAAACCTCTCATTGCCAAGCTGATAATTTTTTGGCTGCTCAAAGTTAAGCACATGCCTAGCTGTAGTAAGCAGGGGATTGATACTTTTTATTTAAGTCTGGCAATTTGATTTTTCACTTGTCAAAAAGCACATTTAAATGTGACTAGATAAAAGCGTGGTAGGGGTTGGAAATTCTGGTATTCTTGTGAATGAGAGGCAGAGGGAAAATATTCCAGTAATGCTGAAATGTTCTTCCTTTTGTAATATGGATGAAGAAAAAAATAGGAGATAGAATAAAGACAGAATATAAAATCCATTTTGCAATTGGACCTTAACTGAGATAGTAGTAATTTTTATGATCTCAAGCTCAGAATTATTCGAAAGTTAGTTCTCCTTACAGTTCAGGGCTTGTGGAATGAATGCTTGCTCTACTCAGAAACTCTTCCCTTACTACCTGATCCCTCTCAGAGGCAAGGAACCAAACTAGCCAGGACTTTGGTTTGACATGGTGCTGCCATTCATAACATTTTAATGTTCAAATATAACTAAAAGTTTAAGGTTCTGCTTTTTTATTCAGATCATATTAATCAATGCTTTTCTCAGTGGTGGGGGAACATCTCTCACATCCTCTGACAGAGCAGTTTAAGATGCAGAAGCTGCCAAACAACGCATAAAAAACAGTAATGATGTTTTTTGGAAAGTGAAAACAAGCATTCAGTATTTCAAATTACACTACTGACTGCACAACTCAAATCTCAATGCATATCCAGGCTGTATAAGGTATCATGTATCTATCTCTATGGCAGCTAAGTAATAACAGGGAACATAAATCTAAAGAAATCAGAATTGTGTATCTGTTGTCAGTTTAGTGTGATTTCTGAAGAGACAAAAGTCTCTTGAATTTTATTTTTTAAAGCTAATACTGAGGAAAATACTATCCAACCCCAACAATTTTTTTTTCCATTGATGTTTTTATAATGTGCCTAATTTTACACTTTGACAGCTCCCACATTATTCATCTAAGGTCACACAAGAACACTGCAAACAGAAGAGTGTTCCAGAGGAACACTGAATAACTATTGAATAACAGTCAAAATGGAGTTGTTTAGCAAGATAAGAGAGTGCAGACGTGGCAGCACAACAGCAGAATTCACCTCTTCCTGGTACCTGGTGTGTAAAGAACAAAATGGGCTCCATCCAGAGGAGCATTCCCACAGCATCTCCTGTGCAGCTGCAGGAGTTCCCAAATCCAACAGTACATTAAATAACGAGTGATGGGGAGGGGCTGGGGAACTGTGGGTTTGTTTTTCTGTCCTTTACAGTCAGGGCAGCAGAGGGTCTGTGCTACCAGGGCCCAGCAATTCTGCACAGCGAGAGGGCAGGGAGGGAGCAGAGGGTGACCAACTTTAAAAAAATAGAGAGAATCACAGAAAAGCTTGGAAAAGGCCTCCAAGAGCATCAGCTCCACCTTTAGTACAGCCAAGGCCACCACTAAGCCATGTCCCCAAGTGCCACATGTCTTTTAAGTATCTCCAGGGATGTGACTCCACCACTGCCCTGGGCAGCCTATTCCAGTGCAGGACAACCTTTTCTCATAGAAATTTTCCCTAATATCCAATCTAAACCTCCCCTGGCACAGCTTGAGGCCATTTCCTCTTGTGCTGTCACTTGTCACCTGGGAGAAGAGCCCAAACCCCCCTGGCTGCACCCTCCTGTCGGGGAGTTGTAGAGAGCAGCAAGGTCCCACCTGAGCCCCCTAAGCTCAGGCTGAGCCCCTCTCTCAGCTCCTCAGCTGCTCCTCATCAGACTCATGGTCCAGACTCTTCCCCAGCTCTTCCCTGGACCTGCTGCAGCTCCTCAGTGTCTTTCTTTTCATGCAGGGTCCAAAACTGAACACAGAGATGTAAAAGTTAAATTCCAGTCTTCATTAAGATCTTTCATGTCTGTCCTCTGTTCCTCAGTTTCTCATGAGGCAAAAGGAAAGCTCGCAGAACTTTTTATAAAATACTAATTATTCAATACTTTTATTTATGCACATCCCTAAAATCCTTCTCTAGAATTTCAGCTGATGGTATTAGAGATGTCTGGCTTTGAGAAGTCAGCGAGACAGCAATTAGCTACAGGCTTAAATGAAGAGCAATGCATATAGATTCTATATTAATTAGAAACAACTCTAATTTCTACAAGTAAGGATTTTTTCCCCTCTTCCCTGCAAATATTTATGCACTCATTTAAAACCCGAGTGCAACTGTGTAATACAGCCAGTTTAAACAATACAGTTGAATGCTTGGTTAGAATGCAAAATGTGAAACTAATGTCAGCAGCACTGCAATCTAACACACATTTCAGGGGAAATGCAGTAATGTCATGAAGCACGACTCCTTCTCCTGGGCCTCAGTGCTAATTGCTTGTGGACTTTGCAAGATGTTAGAAACAGCAGAAAATCACAAAGTCTTTTCTCAGTGGAAATCATGAGAAAAATATCGTTTCTTCCGACCACAACAATAAATGCTTTTAAACACGCAAAGTCGTCAAAAGACTTTCTAAGCAACTCAGAAGAAATCACTTCAGACAGGATTACTACTTTATATGTATATCCAGAGCCCTGCAGGCGTACTAGAGTCAGATTTGTTAATTCTGCACTAGTCTGCTTTGACTTTACCACGGGGCTTTTGAAATGTTAAAAAAAGGGAAGAGATTGAAAACATGAAGCTTAAAGAAAACTCATATTGCTTTATACTGTAAATATCTTCTATCAGGAGCTGAGGAAGTTTCATGTCCTTTCAATTTTGTTTGGCCATGATCAATCTGAACAATTTTTCTCCTTTTTCTTTAATCCACTTCCATTTGCAGAACAGCTCAGTGGAGAAGACTCCCCAAAATCACTGTAAAATCACTGTACACAGCCTGGGACCCTGCAGAATATTGCACAGGAGCCCAAAGCTGTTCTTAAGAAGAGCATCAAACACAGATGTGTGGTTTTTAAAAAATCCAACCCTTTACTTATTGATGAAAATCAGCAGTGCCAGTGCTCCCAGTGAAACCTTGTATTTTCCACAGCAGAAGACCAGCCCTTTCTCTGTGTCTCCAATATCTGGACAAGAGGAGGAAAGTCATCACCTGCAGAGCCAAGGTAATGCACGAGTCAAGGTTGGACACATCATTTATGTTGGAATTACTCCCTCCCTGCCTTGCCTCTTGACCTTTCCCATACTCCAGGTATGGCTGCATGGATATAAGCAGCATGGATGTGAGATTTTAGTGCAAACACGGTCTAAAATTCTTTTGTCCCAGATACAACACAACTAATCCTTATCTGGGAGTTGGCCTAAAACACACAAAGCTCTCATCTTTCCAAATGTTCACAGGACTAACTGGGAGCCTTGAAGGACTCATCACCTACTGACCCTCAGCTAAGGGCAGCCCTTCCTTGCCTGACCAAACCCTGCTCTTGTAAGCCCTCACTCCTGAGAGCAGGCACCTGCTTTTCCAGGGTTAGATAATTCCTAGAAATGCCACTGGACACTGTGGATTCACTTGTATCATGAGATGATACATTCTTCTTTCTCCAGTCTGAATATGAATGAGAAATTTTAGATTATCAGGATGATCTCAAGGAGTCAATGAACAAGAAATAAAATTAGGGATTCTCATGATTATTTAAATCAGTCAGTATTGGTTTTATCAATCCTTTTCCATCGAGGATTCTCTATTTATTTACACCTCTGCATCTTTGAAGGAAACAGACCTCATATCCTGTCATTAAAAGTCCTCAGATGCATCCATCCATAAACACAGTTCAGCTTTATCCACATATCCAGCATATATATCCATGTGCAGAGGATATGACCACAGAGCATTACTACTCCCACACATAACTAACACATGAAGTAAGTCAAGGAAAATAAACTTCTGGAAGGTTCTTATCAGCAAGTTACTGTGATAGCTTTTATAGGAGAGAGGAAACAATCCTGGGAAGGTACTAAGGGGAGTTTTCTCAGGTCCAGCTGCAAAGCTGGAGGCTGTGAATCTCATCTTGAAAAATTAGCAAAAACCTCTCCTCCAGTGCTGGGCCATTCCATGCATCACTTTTAAGAAAGTGTCTCAGTATCCTTAGAAACAACGTCTGTATTTCTCAAAAGTGACTACTACTTGGGGCTGGAAGTGATGACAATCCCTCCTCTGAAAAATCAGATACTTTCATGTTCTCGCATAAACATAAAAGGTACCACAATTTTCCAGTTGATTTTGAAAGTGTTGGCCCAGAGGTACACTTTGGAGCTCTGACTACAACCTTCTCTTCCCATCTTAAAACCCTGGTTAATTGAGTTAATAAGTAGTCTACTTCTCAAATTGCTGTAAAGCAAAATCTGTACTTTTCTGTGCTTTTCAGGATTTTCAGGTTTTCTAATGAACAGCATTTTAACAAAGTATTTTCACACCCTAATGCTTTCTCCCTTGATTTCACTACACATCAGACATCCCACTGTTCCAGTCCACCCAACAATACACCTGTTGTTCCCAGTACAACCGTTGGCGTGACTAACAAAGCCCTGCTGTTCACATTTCAGTTTAAAATGCCACATTCTGTACATCCTGAAATAGTTTGTTCTGATTTCAGAAGAAAAATACGTTACTTAGGACATATGCAATCAGGAATCATCACAGCATTGCTCTCAAAAAAAAACAATGTTCATATTCTCACCATGTACAGAGTTATGCACTTACAAAAAAACTGCAACCTAGGAAGTCCACAAGGAAACAAACTGCAAAATCTTAACTTCAGCAGAACCCATTTGGTTTTCCTACAATAATCCATATTCAACAAAATACACCATCTATGCAGAAGAGAACCTCGCCTGGGCAATAAAGTTTAAACAAGACCTAAACACACAACAGTGAGGCAGGCAGTGATTTAAACATCATCAGCAGAGCAAGGAGGGAGCTAAATTAATGCCCCCCTCCCTCTGAAAATTGAACTCATTATGAAACCTCAGTTAGAGAACAACTTGACTGCAGCCAACCTGACCATATCTCAAACCTTCTGTGTAAGCGTAAGTGGGAAAGATAAATCCTGGTACATGTAGAATAATACCCTGATTATTTATTAAAATGTGCTTCTCCCTATACAAATGTGTTAGATCCATATTAGGTTCTTTCCTATTAGGTAAAACTAATTTATTTGGTATAAGGCAAATGGAGGAAAAACGAGACCATTTTAAAATTGCCTAAGGTCACTTCATGGGCAAAACAATGTATTTAAACTGCAGAGATGACAACATGCTTAATATGACTACACAGAAATTGCTTCCTTGATGACAATACATTAAAATCCTCATTGAATATTCATAGAATTTTTGACAAGATTGAGTGACACGTAATCCCAGCCCCAGCAAGCACAGAGTTGATAGTCTCCCTGTGCAAGGATGGATGCCACACCAGCCAGGTCATCTTTGTTCCTCCCAGGGCCAGGAACGGCTGCACAGAACATCTCTGCTCCCAGTTTTTAATATCTCATCAGGCTGACACAAATGGAAGAAAAAGAAATCAAATGTACAAAGCTCCTCTGTGCATTGGATGCCAGAGTGAGGAAGAGCCTTTATCACAACGGTACAATAAGTGAGTGGAAGAGCTGCAATTTCCTTATAGCGACAGAAAATTAGAGAAATAGCAAAGAAAAATCCTCTGAGTGACTTTCACTTACTAAGTTACGACCTCTGCATGATAAATAGGTAAGCAGAGTTTAAATGATGTGAAATATGTCAATTCAGAATGCATTAGGATGCCATTAACAGACAGTAGCTTAGACATCAGGAAAATATTAAGATGGATAGATCACTTAGCAACAATAGGACAAAGGGGGTTTTAATAAAGGCAGTGCAAGACAATGCCAGACTAATGCCAGACTAATGCCACCAATGATCCAGAGCGCCTTTTTTTTGTCAGATGTGCACCAATGTGATAAAAACCAATTGTCGTCGAGACAAACAAGGGTAGACTGTTGAAAAACAGTCAAGCCAAAGCCCTGTCTATTAATCAAATTAAAAACTTGACTGATAAATTCTGTACCAGTAATGCAAAGTGATTAATACCATATTTCAACACCACGATAAAACTGTTCCATAATTTCCCAACTGCAAAAGTGATACACAATGCATTGCTTATGCCATCACTCCCATGTCAGGCAGCATCTGTGACAACTTCTTCTGATACAATTTTGGATAACCCCAGCCACAGTGAAGAGTGCTTGTCTGGGTACCTATTGCTCTTCTTAGGGGCACTGAGACATGACAGAAGTTTACAAAAGAAAATAAATTGTATGTAACTGTCTCACAGGGTTAAATGATATACTTCTAACTGGTTTTTAAGCCTGGAAAACAAATGAAATTCTAAAATACTTGCAGAAATACCAGCCTGGCATGGAGGACAGTAAGGAAGACATACATGTATAACAATCACAGTAACAAAAATGAGAAATAAAATTCAGAGAATGAATTTTCTCTTGTTTACTTGTAAGCCTCAGGCTGATATCTTTGCAACAGCTCCAGCCACACTGCTGCACCTGGTACACAGAAAACTCTTATTTTTTTGTCATTCCAGACCATTTACCTTTGATTTTTACACTGCTGGCTATTCACATGAGCTGCTCATGAAAGCATCTTATCTACATCCAAAAAGGAGGGTGTTTGTACAAATGCAGAGATACAGGGGTGCCCAGTAATGCCCCTTAAAGCCATCACTTCCACCAAGTGCAGGGACATGACACACAACAGTTCAGAGGCTGCTCTTGGCTCTGCCTTCAGTCTGGCAGCTCCTTCCACTTCCAGCCTGGTGTATGTGAGAGATGTTCCAGGGTATCACAATTCCTCCAGAGTGAACACCTTAAAAAACCCAACAAACACCAATCAAAACAAAAAAAGAACAATACTTTCTGCTTGGGAAATTTTAACCTTCACTGGAAATAAAAAAACAGTTGTGACACAGGAGGTGTTGTGAGGCCAAAGCTGTGCCATGTTTGAACAGGCAATAACATCAGCAAAAATAATGAGGGCAAGCATTTTTGGAGGTGGAGCCGCACAGCACAGCTGGCTGCAGCTGCAGCACCAGACCCTGCCACACACCCTGTCCTGAGCTGATGCTAAATTGTATCCTCATTCATCTGTTTAGCTCAGAAATAAGTTCTGTACCTTTAAAACTGGTGCCAAGAGTGAAGGAGAAGCAGTGGAATGTCTGAGGTGGTTGTTTTCTAAACATAAAGATCAGAGTTTTCAGCTTTCCCTCACACATGGCCTGTGCTGTCTGCAGTGTGGACAGTGAGAGAGCTCTCCTTTGCTTTTTGTCAGTTTTTGGCTGGCTGAGGCACAGAAGTTCTCCACACTGTGTCTTTCTTCCCTTTTTCTTGGCACTGTTTGACCCTGCTCTGGTTAAACACCCAAAGGGCCCCAGGAGCTCCCACCTGTGTCCCCCCGGGCCTGGCCTGGGCCCGGCCTTTGCCAGCCCTGAGGGACCGACAGCAACTGAGCC